>CM023098.1:5862482-6306705 GCA_013103745.1 Gardenia jasminoides | reverse complement strand
AACATGCACATTGCTAAAACTTCTGTTTCTGATGTCAGCCGGAGCATACAACGTAGTTCACTCTTGTCACTGAGGATCGATTATTTCCGGCCATTCTTCTCTTCCTAGCACCCAAAAAATTGGTTATAACAGCGGCCATTTGTAGTAATTATCATACATATAACCACTATAAGTTACAAATGTTGACGCATTCTAATTTTGTCGTGCATTAAATATGTTCGCCTCCTTTATGTAAGGTAAACTATAAGTAATAACTCCATTCCATTCGATAATTAGTAACGAACGACGTGCTATATTCTATTCCACTAGGCCTAACCCCTAAAATATGTGTGTGTGCTAAATATTTTTTCCATTTCCTAAGTCCCTCCTCCACTCTTTTCTGCTTTCTTTCTGTTTGATCTTTTCTTCTCCGCCTTTCTTTTCTCTCTCTACAGAACTTGAATATTCATCTTTGGAATTCTTCATCATAACTAAATCAATCATGAATTACTTACAAGAAGTTTCAATTTAATCACATATAAATGAGAAATTTGATTGAATCTAACGAAGTTTCGCCAGACATGAACTATTCCATGCATTTCTTGAAGATGAAACCATATTCCATCAAAATTGCATTTGTGATGCTCTGCTAAACTTCTCTCACAATGATCTCCTTAAGTCAATTTTGTAGTTTGATTATTCAGTTGATCTCTAATTCAATGAAATTCTAGTGAGTTGATAACCAAAGCTAGTGCCATTTTAGTAATCTCCTTTTCTTCTCACTTTGTATTTTTTTCCATCTCATTTTCTAGTCTCAGAATTGTATTTTCTCATAGATTGTCAGAACTTGTTTCAATGGTTTTTTTTCCTGGCATTGTAACCCATGGATTTGTTTAATAATCTTCAGCAATTCTTTAATTTGCACCATTTGTTTTATAAATTTAGGTCTGTATGAGTTGGAGTGTCAAGCATGATTATCTAGGTTGTACATGGGTACGAAATGCATGTCTCTTTAAATTCGATGTATACCGAATTAACGGGTAAAGCGGAACCTGTACTGGAATTGTTGTTCCGCTAATTACCAATCATTAGCATTATCTCCGTGGTTATTGTTTTGTATCAAGGTTCGCATACGCTTTTCTATTAGTCGGAAATATCTTACAATGATCGGAAAAAGTTAAAAAGACCGCTTGCTTCGGAATGCAGAGATATTTTCACGCGGATACTCTTGTTTAACATGAATAAGAAGTCAAACCATCTAAACATATATGCCTGTATATTCATAAAGTTCTTTCTAATGGTTATTGAGGGTCATGGTTAATGAAGGTCATAGCTAGTTGTTTCAATGGTTGAACGAAATGGAAAAGATTCTAAAAAACCTCATTTTACTCTAGCAAGAAATGAATATATGGATTGGAACCTTTAATCATTGTTCTTTTGTTTACTACTCTACTCTCTCTCAATTGTGTGGACAAACTTAATCTCAACCCTAGATGTTGCACTTTTGTTCATAGTCATCTCTTTACTTGTTTTCCATTGCTCTGTCTATTCATGTTCACCCATGCCTTTACATGTTATTCATGTTTACTCATGCCCTGATTTCAGAAATAAAGCATGTTTACTTGTTCCGCAAATAAGAAGGATTTGTGTTCATATTTTAACATTTTCTTAATGCTTATGGAATCATTTTGGTATTTTTTCATTACTTCTTTTATTTCCGTGCAAGTACATCTAAGTTGAATTTGATGCAAGAAACACTTCTCTTTGACTGGTTACACTATGGATCATCTTTATCATAGGTAAGTATTAAGAAGAATCGCCAAGAGCTTTTTTTAAGAGCAGAGAATTGATTATTAGCTCCTCCATACCACACGGGTTTCTTGATCAATATTCGTGATTTCTTTGTCTCACAAAGAACTTACCTCTAAAGCATATTATCAACCTTCCCGATATCATCCTCTCTCAAATGATCGTGGTAGGCATATTTGAGACATGACACTTCAAGAGTATGGATTGATGTCCCCCTAGAGTAGCTATACGGAGGTTATGGAAAATGATATTCAACTTCTGGATCTGAACTCACAGCTGATCTTATTCTCAGGTCCATCACTTCTACTTCGCTAATGAACTCAAAGCTCATGTAGATGTTGTGAATAAGGACATGTTATAGTTGACTCAACAAAATAAAAGTTGTTCGTGTATTTGGTTCTTTCAACTGCCTATATTGTGGAAGCATGGACTTGTGAATTTGGTAGATTTTGACGAACCGACCTAAACTGTATGAAAGAAGTCGTGGATATACCGCAACCATTCAACTATTTCACCCCAAGTAAATTCATGACCCAATTATTTCATGCAAATTTTTCTAGCGCCTCCCTCTCATATGCGTTTCTAATGAAGCTTTCATTAATTCTTGCGTAGTATCTAATTCAATTCAAGTTACAAGGACCTAGTTGAAGATATACTCTGTGAGCTAGCTGTTCTTTCTAACTGCTGATTGACACCAATGACCCAGAGGTGCTGGTCACCTCATCCCATTGAGTAATATGTTAACAGACCATGATTGCATTGGTTTTAACACATTTTAATGACCTATATCATAAGTTAGGTTCTCAAGGAGATCCAAAAAACGCAGAGTTAAAAAGATGATCCATGCCGTTAGACCAATTTGATGTCCAAGACATTTTGTCACCGCTATTAACTTTGTTAGTTCTAACGTGATTAGTATTAGACCAATGGACTTTAAGTCTCAGGCCTGATGCTTAATCGGTAAAGAAAATAACCTGCTCGATGCATGAAAGTTGTGGTTTCATCCACTGTTTCTCGTCTTATATTGAAATAGGTTACACATTTTTTAGTTCAAGTGGTTTCATACCTGTGGAATGCACAAAGATAAGAAGTGGAAAGTTGGTAAAAGGTATAGTATTCTGGAAATTTGATCGACCCAATTCACTCTACTGAATGACTCGCTGCCTCAGAGCATGTTAAATTATGTATGAAAGGCCATCCGTAATTGGTTTCACTTAATTTTTGACCGTATGTACATGAAAGTGTCGAGTGGCATCCACCGCTAAATAAACAAAAGCAATTGCTGTTAGTGAGGGCGCTACTTTATTTTCTTAACCTAATGGTAACGTAGCACCGCATAATGCTCGGTCTATTGTGCCTAAGGGTCTGCACTTTGCCATAAGGCTACCTAATGGGTCGAAGGGTTAGTCACACGATCGTCACCGAAGCCTTAATCAATCAAAAGCGCTAGCAACTCCACTAGTCCAACAATCACCTCCTAGCACCAGCCTAGAGACTCGACTCAACCACACCTCGCTTTGATACCACTTGTCGATCAAGTTGCCAACCGCTACACTAAAAGTAATTGTTGTCAGCTGAGGTGCTACTTTATTTCTTTAACCCAATGGTAGCGCAAAGATCGCGACAACACTCGTTGTCAGCCTTTATATAAGGGTCTGCACCCCTTATATGGGTGCCACCCGGGTCGGGGCGTTAGTCACACGGCTGATCCGAAGTCAGCAGGGCTGTAATTCCATAAAAGCCCAAGTCTCATGAAAGGCCATTTGATAATTGGCATTTTTAGTAGATAATTAAGTTTACGAATTTGTTGAGATTTATTTTGACAGCTCCTTTCTAATGTTACAAAATTGATATTAGTTTGGGAAAACCTAAACAAATTGAGGATTACCTCACTATTATATTTAGCAAGTAAACCTGAATTGACTTGAAGGTCACTATTTTTACAAGTATTTTTTTTTAATATTAACCTGCTAAATTAAAAGCATTTTGTTATTAACTTTCTAGCTGTGATAGTATGCTTTATTAGCCTAGTGCTCTTAAAATTGTGATCTACAGCCCTTCTCCACCCACAATCTGATGATTCTACTCATCCCACTTAATTGATCCGCCACCAATGATGTCGCTAGATGTGTACCACTTAGAGTTTTGTTTTGTTTAATAATTCTTTACATTGTCTTTCACTTGCGATTGGGACCTGAAACTTTGCATCTCTTGAAGCTGAAATCGGGTGCATTGGTAAACTTAAATCTTTATGCATCTTTATTGTTTAGATTTAACTTTGACTATAACTTTCTTTGTTTTAGTTCAAGAAACTTTGTTTAGTATTCTAAAGCTCGAAAATAAGCTCTAAAGTTAGAGTAGTTTTTTGTCTCCAGCTTTTAGCAAAATTCTTTTTAAAATTATATTTTCTTTGAAATTAGGTTGTTTTATATTAGTTGACTTCTTTTCATCAATGGCTTTGAGTTGTTTGATATTGAAGTCGTAAGTAGAAAAACTTGTGTGGCTAAAGTAATTTATGACTAGAAACATATCAACATAGGCTACTTATTTCATGATGTTTGCAAAGAAAACTTATAAGGGAATGAAATTTAATGTCTGGCTGCTAATGTATTGCATATTTTCTCATAGATAGTTTGAAAAAATTATTGAAGTTTTGCAACAAGAGAATCGCCTTTCTTATCCCTCTTGCTTTCATGTGTTTACTAAACATCATGGTGCTAAAGACTTGGCAATTTTCTGCAGGCTTGTACAATGGCTCTTTTATTTACTATTACATGGTAAAGTTTAATGTTTTAACAAATTTTCTTGCTCAAATTCTACTAACTTATGCAATTTTAATCGCCTCTCTTATTAATGTTCAAATGCACTGATGAAATTAAAACCCTGTTATTAAGGGTTTTTAAAGATACACCAAGAAGCATCTTATTGTGTTTTAGAGTTTTAATTCTTTTTTTTTTTTTTGGGTAGAAGATCAATTTTATTCACTAACATAAACCATATTTTTGCATTATTGTATGAGGGCTGAGATGTGAGCATATTCTTGAGAGATATGACTGTGGAAGTTGTACTTTGAAAGCCAAGCATTTGAAGTAGATGGATTTTTTGTATTGGAAATGAATTATTGATTAATCCCGAATGTTTTTTCTACTTTTTTTTTTTGGGCAATGCTATGGAATGAAGCTAGACAAGTTGACCTGGATGACATGATGCATGGCATGTTAATATTAATACATCATGGAAGTTTAATTTTGTCGATAATTGATCAAAATTGGAAAATAATTGGTAGGATTAGAAAATTTTGATCCGGGTGCATTTTGTTTATGAAATGCCCACTAATAACATGGTAATAGATTATTTGCGTGCATTAAAAGCACCGCAAATACATTTGCAATAGAAAACTTATGCCCCAAATGCGCTAATGCTTATGCACAATGTCCAATTTGGGACGGTTGTCGCTTTTATGGCCTTTATATTAATCGTTTGATGTCGCTAAAACACAATTTTCCTGTAGTATTTTCACCATTGAGCTCCAGCCGCTCCAATCGTGGCTGTGAAAAGGCTCACATGATTCATAGTCATCGTCACACCACAAATACAAAAACTGAAGTCGATACAAAGAATTTTAGAAACCCCAAAATTAAATACAAAATGTCATGCAAGTGATATTGATGAACATTGTAGGAAATCAATGAAAAATGTACGATATAAAATGTAAAGCAATTTCTATGAAAGGATTCCTTCCTAAATGAAATTGTAAGTTTTGAACTCCATAACTCAATCCAAGCTTATGATTCTTCCTCACTCTTTTGCATTTTTTCCACATTGATATTTACACGCATTCCCCGCTCTTTCCATTGTGAAACTTCGCTGAAACCTGCTGATTCCTTGGTACTCTTTTCCATTTTCTTTTGATTTTTCTAACTCCTCCTTCCTGGCCATTGCCTCCTCCTTTCGTGCAGCCTTTTCGGCCCACAAAAGAGGGTCATAATAGTCTGATCAGCTTCCAGGCACCTCTTCAGCAACGTAGTAACACTAAAGCACTTGATCCCTTCCTCTTAGCAACACCGATTCCTCCTACTCATTTTCTAAACATTCTTTCATGCAGTTTTCCATTCTTGAGCAGCTATGTCATAGAAACCCTGGTCTTCAGTGAATAGGCTAAACCCGAAATTGTCTCTGCCTTCTAACTCTCTCAGATCTCCTCCTTAACCTCAACGTAGAATGGAGCTAAAATACAAATTAGTGGGGACAAATTTAACATATTAAATTATGCTAACCAAAGAATCACAAAATTAGTTTTTCACCCTTTTAATGATCTCTTCCACTATTACTATCAACCCAAAATTAGATGGCTCTTTATTCAAAGTTTTTTTTATAACATTTTTCCATTATTAACTGAGATTAAATATTAAATTTGATACTAATAGACAAATGAATTATGAATAATATATGAATTCACTGCATAAATCATGAAATATAAGAGTAAAACTTGCATGATTTTAAATATCTCCTTGAACTTACCATATAAAAACTAGAAAATGATCGCATCATTGTAGATAGAAACAATTTTGTTATACTATTTCATTGAGGATATACCAAAAAAATTATCCAATAAATATGCAAAAAAAATATTTGAAAACTTCAAGTTCTAATTTGAAAATAATAGTATATATATATTGATAAGCCATGCTTCTTTGAGCTTTTTGCTCTTTTAGAGTCCCTAATAAGTTTGTCACTACTGCAAAATCTTAAATCACGTGTAAATTTTTTTGTGAAATAAAAAAAGAGCTTAAAATTTTAATGTATTTCAATGTGCAAAGGAATGATAACTATATTGTTTGTTTGGGTCAAGTTCACAATGTTAATAATCAATGTATCTTTAAACGAATTGTGACGGAAGATTGAAAGCAAATTTATTGGTAATGGGGGCAATATACTCAATTTATGGGGGCAAACTTATAAATTCTAGCATATAAATTATACATTTTGGAAGGGTTAGCAGGGGCAATTGCCCCCACTACTCCCATTGTGTCTCTGCCTCTGCCTCAACGGCTCTGTCTTTTTTTACCTTTGAGCCTTTAGCTTTGGATGATTTTTAACCCAAGGCTTCTTTGGTTGCTACAGGTGTTGTAGGATCATGCGTAGCCTCTGTTTCATGAAGCATTGGACCATTGGTTCTTAGGGAAGTTGGAGATGGTATGGCAACTGCGGCGGTGGCCAAACCCGCTCCTATGGAAGTTTTCATTTCTTGTGTCCTTTCTTGGATTCCAAACATGTAAAGAGCGATTTAATGCATAATATCTTGTCTTTTTATAGGTTTTGGCTCATTACACATCAATTTGGCTCAAATAAGGTACCATTGACATATTTGAAATTGAAATTCCATTCGAAGCCGATAATGAGCTTCGAAGTTGAGCTCAACCTGAGCTCGAAAGCAGCTCGCTTGATGTTCAAGTCGAGCTCGAGCAACCTTCCCTTAGACTCGATAGCTCGCGAGCCGGTTCGAATAGGCTCGAATATATACATATATTATTTTTATTGTTATTTTAATAATTAAATTACATAAATATCCCTAATATTTTATTTATTTATTAAGAAAAATAATTATTTTATTTATTTTTTTAAAAATAAAATAATTATTTTATTTATTTTTTTAAAAAATAAAATAATTATTTTTATTTTTGAGTCGAAGCTCGATTAGGTCTAATCGAACTCACCTCGAAGCTCGAAGCTTCATTTTGAGAGCTCTTCAAGCTCGAAGCTTAGTAAAAAATGAGTCTAGCTTGGCTCGACTCGACCAAAACTCGACTCGACTAGACTCATTTGCAACCCTAATTGGACATGAAATGTAAAATGTTCAAATGATGAAAGACAAGTAAGTTCAAGTCAAATAGAAAGTGGCAACTTTGTCACATTTTGGTGTTTTGATCATAACTTGAGTCATATGTATTCGATTGAGGTGATTCTTATGGTGTTTTGAATCTAAGACATAGCTTCACATTTCTTAGGAGATAGCAAGATTCAAATAACGCATTTTCTTGGTCAAAAATTGAAATCTCAGAGGTGCATTTAAGCTGTAAAAGTGAAACGAGGATTTGACCAATTAAGGGTATTTTGATATTTCTCGCCTACGAGATCTGATTGAGATGATTCTTGATGCATTGGAATGCTAACTCAATTATCTATAATTTTATGTTTGGATATAGTTCTACAGTTAAAGCTGATGCAAAAACAGAGCATATCTCAAGGAAAGTCAAAAGAGGCCAACCTAATATGGCTAGTTGTGGGTGTTAGGTAAGGGGACATAGCCCACATTTCTGACCCATGGAACCTCAATATGGTGGTGCAACTTGCACAACCAGCAATTTCCAACTCACTCCCAACTCATTTACAACTAAAATTTCGGTTGGAAAGACACAAGGAAGTATAAAGAATTCAAGAAACACCTTTTGATGAATTCAAGACACATGTTTCACAACTTTAACATAGTTGTTTGGAGCTTTAATTCTCTATAAATATTGGCCTTCAAGACACTAAAAAGAGCTTTTGGGGAGAGGAGAAGAATACCACAAAAGATGTAGCTCTTCTACTTTCTTTAGTTTAGACTAGTTTAGTATAGATTAGGTAGTATAGTATAAGTTTTATCTTTTCTTGTTTATAGCTAGATTTGGATAAAGATTGAGAAGCAAAGATGGAGGGCTTGATCTAATGTGACAAGAGTGATATCTCTCCTATGACTTTCTCTTTTGTATTGGATTTCTTGTTTGGTTATTGTACAAATTTGGATTTTTCTATTTATCATGTGTTTCCAAAGTTTATGCCTTGGGTATAATACAAGTTTGACTTGAGGTACAATTGAATTATTTGAAGAAGATTGTTAATGATTTGAATTGGATGTGAAGTACCGAATGTTCAAATGATGAAAGGCAAGCAAGTTCAAGTCTAATAGAAAGTGGCAGCTTTAGCACATTTTGGTGTTGTGGCCATAACTTGAGCTATATGTATTGGATTTAGGTGCGGTGTTCTGAAACTAAGACATAGCTCTACATTTCTTATAAAGATAGAAATATCAAATTAACAAATTTTTCTAGTCAAAAATTGAAATCTCATAGGTATATTTAAGTTATGAAAAGTGAAATAGAGGATCTGCTAAGTCGAGTGTGTTTTGGATATTTCTCAACCTACAAAGATCCAATTGGGATGATTCTTGATGCATTGGAAATCTAACTCAATTATCTAACTCTCAGCTAATGCGACCTAATCCACTTTTCTGACCCACAAAACCTCGACATGGTGGTGCAACTTGTACAACCATCTCTTTAGATTGTTCCAGTAGCATGATTACACCCTCCTCTTATGTTTCGGGAAGTGCCATTGTTCCCTTTGATTAAGTTCTTGTTTTTTCTTTCTTACATTTGAGACAATGTAAGATTTAGGTGTGGAGGAAGGTACATCTTCATTAGCTATGCTTTTACTTGTTGATTTGAATTTTCTTTTCTTTGTCAGTTCTTTATTCTAGACAATAATAAATGCAATCAAGATGCAAGTATAAGTAGTGAATTCATGCCGCTTGGTTTTTTACTTTTCTTGATGATGAATTTGAAAGATTAATATGATGGATTTGACATGAATTTAACCACTTGTGAGATTTTTGAGCTTGTTAGTGAGCATTATATCCTAAATTTGCTCTATTTTTCGTTTGTTGAGCGGTATTGCACATGGTTTTGTCATTTTAGAACTTGCTCTGTTATGCATGTCAAGACCACACTTAATTGAATTTGATGCATAAAAAATGACAAAGACACTTAGGATTAACCATTTTTGACTTTCGTTAAAAAAAAAACTGCCTTTATTTTATTTACCTTTAGTGAGCCAATTTGATCCTATAATCCTTTTATTTGTTTGATAACCATAATTGTTAGTCTAAAACCTCTTTTTAGACTTTCTCTTTGAACCATTGTGTTAAAGAAATGCTTTAATTTCATTGTATGGGAATTTGATATATTATTTGTAAGGCAACGAATTGGAAATGCAAGTGTAGCAAGTTAATGTGCTTTCTGAGATGTTTGTTTCATTTTTGAAAAAAAAATGAAAAAAATGATAAAAAAAAGAAAAGTATGTGTTACAACGTGCTTTCATGAGAAAGTCTTGTGTTGTGGTTGTGACAAGTGCTGATAATTGTTTTCACTTGTTGGGTTGATGGAAGTGTTGCTATGCCTTGGAAGTGCAAATTTGCAAGGAAATCGTGCATTGAAGTTTTGGTAATATCTTTGACATCTTTATACCTTAATTTGCCTTCTATCTTACCTTCACCCGAACCATATTACAACCTTGTAAAAGTTCCTTCGATTTTTGCATTTAATTCATGGTTAAGTGGTAGAGATATGATATAGGAACAACCCTATGGTAATGCCACTCCATTGTGTCAATTTGAGAGCTGTATTATACCCTATACAATTTGGAGTGAATGAGTGTATATGCTAGATTCTTTGTGAGGATTGTCAATTTGGTATATTCTGATTTTGATGAAATTGTTTGGGAAGGTGGGATGCCTCTATTGGTATGGCTTGCCATGAATTGCTTGGTATCTTGATTGCATTTTTGAGTTAGGATATGCTTGAGGACAAGCATAGTTTAGGTGAGAGGGGGATTAATAGGGTGCACATTAGTTGGTAATTTTGTTAATATTTCCTAATTAGTTGGATTAAATATTGCACTACTTGGTGGATTCTACTTAACTTTTGTGTTTGGTAATAATTGCAGGAATTGGGAATGAAAAGGCCTGAAAAATAGTTTTCTAGAAAACTTTGCAGTTAGACATGAGCATCTAACTCCACCTTGAGTCCCGGACAGTCGGAATTTTGTGCACGTGGGAAGTTTCCAAAGAATTGATGAATCCAAATTCTGAGCTATGCTCGAATGATTCCTTTCCTTTGCTAATTAGTATTTTGTTGGTATTAGGAAACTTTCTTAGTTTTAGTGTTATTAAAATACCTTTTAGATTAGGAAACTACTAGTTTGGTTCCTATTAGGATTTCCCTATTTTGGCTAATGGAGGGGATTAGTACTGGACTTTTGGAAAGACACGAAAAAGGGGGGGGGGCCAACCATTCTTTTAGTAGGAGGACTATTCTTTTGGTTGGTGCTCTTTTATTCAGATACGACTAAGAAACAAGGCAATAGTCTTCTTTCGCTAGTTCTTTACTTCAAAATAAGGAGATGACTTGTCATCTTTTAACTTCAATCGTTTGTGGAATTTTTTCCATGGGACATGACTAATTTCCTAATCTAGTCAAAGATCAACGTGACGATGCAGGCCCAATTATCTGTGAGATCTAACTAATCCATTACTTGTCTATTTAATTCCTTAATGTTTGTGCGTTCTCTGTTTCATGATCTTGAGATTATTTTGTTCGTTGAATGTCAAGGGCTCGATATTCAAGATAACCTAATAATCTACTGCCAAATTAATCTATTAAATCTATAATTGTTTAGCCGATTAATATTAGTGGTAACTAACATTAAAATACGTTAGGGGAATGTGCAATCTAATTTAAATAAGACCCTTGTAGCATGTTTATTGGTTAGGGTTTGGGCTTTTCTAATTTTTAATGTAATTAAAAAATTAAATCCTATGATTGTACCTAAGGTTATTTAGGTAATTAATGGTCGTACCTTAATTATCGAAAAACTAAAGAAAATTTAGTCATCGAAGCTTGTTGACGACTATAACCAACCTATTAATGAATTGAATGAATCATCTTTGCATCAATGATTGAATATATGGATTGTGTCTGAGAAGTTGAATCTTTAGCTAGAGTTTGTCTATTATTAATTTAAGTCCAGCTTACTTTAGTAATTTGTTTTATTATTTAGTTTATTAGTTATTTCTGAATTTTTCTGAAAATCCCCCTATATTTCTCACTTAAAAAAAACGAATTTCTCCAATACCTGTGGAGATGATCCTACTCACCATTGTACGCAAAATTCATATTTTCTGGAGTGCGTAATTATTATTACATAGGCCCGATACCTGTCACTTGTTTGCTTAGGTTCATTTGAATTTTTTTGAGTTTGGTTCCAGCTTGTTTTCTTGAGTATTTTTATCTACATTCTGTTCTAAGAAAGCTAAAAATGTGGTTGTTCCATAGCCTTGATAAATCTTCGCATCTTGCCACATCCTTGCCGAACCGATTGGAAGTCAAGTGTTACTTAGGAAAGCTCTAACCTTCTCAAGGTAAGTGTTCAAGAGGCGTGAGAAATTGTGAGATCCTTAGAGTGAATAAAGACTTGAGTGCAAACATGAGTGTTGAGAGTAAACACTAAGGAAGTGAAGTGAGGGAAAATTATTTGTTCTTTTGCTAACCCTTTTGCAAGTTATAAGCATGTCAAACAGAAGTAAAAGTCCAACCTTTGATCCTCTATTAAAAATGGAGACCATCTTGGGAGATGTCGAAAGGAAGATGAACCACTGTTTGGAGGCCTCGTATGGTTGTTTGGATAGTCTTGAAAAGTCCTCAAATCAGGCCAAAGATAGCCATGGAAAATCCTCCATTCACAAATCATTTGAACACATAGAGCATGAACCTTTCAAGAGGAGGGGTTCCATACAATCTAGCCATGGCAAAGCACCTAAACAAGAATTTCTTATGCTCAAAGCGGAAATGGATAGTTTTCGTGCTAAGAAAGCTTACAAAAGATGCCAACGCACTTGTAAGGAGTTTGAGGAGGACCTCAAGTGGGTGCATCAAGTATCTGAACCATGTCAATGCAAGCATCGTGAGCATGGGGAAGAAAGACTATCTAGAAGGGGCAAGGAGCAAAATTCATCAACATCTTCCATGACTAAGTCAAAAGTTGATATACCTAAAGAGGAGTCATTGTGGAAGACTTACCAATATCCTCTACATGAGCAACAAGTGAAGAAGAAAGTTGAATGTCTTACCCAAGAATCTCCTAGAAAGAAACATGTGGAAGGTTTTGCTAACAAAGATTAATTACAAGTTGCTAAGGATCAAGAGCCACCACTAAGGGAGAATGAGCTACATGTTGAGAAGAAAAGGAAGGATAAGTTCATGAGTCCAAAGGAGCTGAAACAAGTTCTACTCTCTAAGCACCAAATGGAGATTGAAGAGGCTGATTTAAGCTCTATCCACCTATCCTTTGTTTTGTTTAATGTTTATTCCTTTGTGCAGATTTCGCATGGCGTAATCAGCTTCAATTTGTTGTGCGCGATACCTACACCCATGGGAGGAATTTCGAGCACTTATGAAGCTGGTTTTACCATTCTTGAGCTATCTAAGGACGTGGTTGCACATCAAGTTGAAATTGTCCATTCCTTACCAGTCCCGATGCATGAAAAGTGTCACCACTTGCTTCTGAATTTTGTGGTCCTTGTGTGTAGTTTTGCAGATTTCATTTAAGCATAATGTCCCAAGTCTTCGAACTTCATTATTCATCCCAACCCTGACTATCAATGGAGTGTCTTGCTTACTTGGCCAGTGGATGATCTACAAGCAGCGACTTGTTCGAATGCACATCTCTTGTCACTTAGCAACATGATTTCCTTGTGCCTGCTTGCCAACCATGACATTTTGCATGCTTCCTACATGCTCGCTTCTACCTTTATCCACTTTCATTTCTTACGGATGCGCAAAAGGCAAGTTAAATGGTGTGTGGCCATGAAGATATTTCAAGGGGCTATCTCATTTGGTTTGTTTCGGCAATTTAAGGACAAATCTTTTCAAGAGAAGGGGAATGATGCGAAACGTAAAATTGGGCAGAAGACTTTCAGGTGAAAAACCACGGGCACGCTGTCTGACTATACGCAAGGGATGGTGACTAGAAGACTAGTTCTCGTTTTGACGTGGGCACATGAAAGTTTTATTATTTTCTCTTTGTATCAATTGTCTAGTCATTTTTCAGCTTTGTTATTTGCATAATTTTAGGTAGTTAACTGATAATTCAAGTTGTTAGGTGTGTCAAATAAAGGCTGGTCATGTTGACCCTCAAAGCCTATTTAAGTTTCCTAGTTTAGGAAGGATTCCTAGTCCTACTTGCCCAGATGTTTTCTTTTTTTCAGTTGGAGTTGACGAATTATTCTAGAAATTAGAGAGAGTTTTCTCACGCTTCTTGCAAGCAGCCTTGAGCATGTTAGAAGGTTTCTAATTGTTCACACGACTTTATCAATCAAGTACTCACCTTGATTATGGTGTTGATCCACCAACTTGTTCATTTTTATGCGGTCCAGGAGCGAATAAGCATCCATTGCCAAACTAGATACCGTAGTCTAGATCCCTGCACTTGTGCATGATCCAAGTTTTGTCCAAATAGGCGAGGATCATATCGAGATACACATGGCGAGGATGGGACTTCACTTCATACCACTACGGATGTGAGTGACTGGACGGCATAAATTTTATTGCTTTATCTTTCTTTTATTATCTTTTGACTTTTAGGTTATGTTTGAATTTGTAAGCCTTTACACTTTGTAGTACTCGGGTTGTTTTATTTGGTATTACTAGTAATTTTGAAACTCAATTGTGACCCCAGTAGTTGAGTAAGCGTTTAATGGAGATCAATGGATGTTCATGATAGTTGAAGTTCGTGAAACAATTGCCATGGATCTTTATCTCATTTTAGAGGAGTTTTTTCTTACTACATTTATTTTACGTTTACTTCCTAAACATTGAGAACAATGTGTGTTCTAAGTGTCGGGGATGAACTTGGACTTTAGGTGTTATTATGTTTGATATTGTGCTTATTGTGGCTAGGTTTTTACTCAAAATTGTCGGTTATGCTATGGAATTGTTTGAAACTGGGATTTTTGGCAAGGAGTTGGTCCATTTATAAGGGGAAACTCGGTCAAAATTTTTCCAAAATCTTTTCCAAAATTTCACTAGAGCCCAAAACTTTTTGAAATTTTGCTATTTTGTGTTAAAAATGGCTAAGTTGTTCCAATCTTGAAGTGTTTTAATTCTCCCACATGTTAAAAATCTATATGTGCTTTAGAAAACGAATTACTCAATTGATTGGGAAATAATTATTCCGCGATTAGGATATTTGCCTTTTAGAAAGTATATTTTACAAAATGGAGATCATTATGCTTATATTCTACATGTTGAGTGAGATTTCTCCTCTCTACTTAATTTTACAAGCAAGTGATTGATATAGTCACAAAAAGCAGTTCTCTTCTTGTGGTCATTGCTTTAAGAGGGATTAAAAAAAAAGAAAATTATATCATACTCAAATTGTGAATGTATTTTTTGACACAAAGGTCAACACTTTTAGGTGAAAACCCCGATCACTCAACACTTCACCTATTTGAATTCCGTCACATACTCTTAATTCAAGCACATTTTGATGTGAAAGTTAATACTTGTAGATGCCAACCTCTATTTACTCTGGACAAGAATCATTGGACTAGAATGATAACTCTTATTCGTTTTAGTAATAATGGATAATATCCCTCTTTAAGTTTGACATTGAGGAGATTATGGATAAAGAAAACTATGCATTGACTATATGAGTTGCTTGTTTGTGAGATTAGGCTGGGGTGAGAGATTAAGTTAGACGTGTTAGAATTAAGGTATGATGGCTTCTCTTTTGCTTGATATCACGAGTATTTGATGTAAATTGAATGGTCGCATGATGATTATTTACATAGTTAAGAGAGATTGAATTCATGTGGTAGTAACATTTGAATCATTATTTTGGATTGTATTTCCTATTGCTTAAGGACAAGCAATGATTCAAATGTGGGGGAATTTGGTAAGAGTGTATTTTACTTATTTTAGCACATTTAATTACTTAGTTTTGGTGTGTTTTTAGGATTAAAAGAGGACTTTTGACTCCATTTTGGTGGTTATTTCTTTAAGAATTATTTTATTGCCAAAACATGTAAAAGAGCGATTTAATGCATAAATCTTGTGTTTTTGTAAGTTTTGGCTCATTACACATCGATTTGGTTCAAGTGAGTTACAATTGACACATATGAAGATGATTATTGATAATTTGAATTGAACATGAAGTGCAAAATGTTCAAATGATGAAAGGCAAGCAAGGTCAAGTAGAAAGTGGCAGTTTTGACACCTTTTGATATTTTAGCCATAACTTGATCTATATATATATATATATATATCAGATTGAGGTCATTCTTGCAATGTTTTGAAGCTAAGACACAGCTCTACATTTCACATCAAGATCTAATTAATACGTTTGCCCAGTAAAAAATTGCAATTTCAGAGGTGCATTTGAGTTGTGAAAAGTGAAAACAGAGGATCTAACTAATTGAGGGTATTTTGGACATTTCTTAGCCTATAGAGATTTAATTGAGATGATTCTTAATGCGTTGGAAAGCTAGCTCAATTATCTACAAATTTCATGTTTTGCTCAAGTGCTATTTCAGCCTGCAAAAATAGGGGAGCAGGATCCAAGCTCATATTTGATTGAGGGGTGGATCAAAGCTCAGATCTGGGACCTTAAATCCATATTCTAGCTCTGCAATTTGTAGAGCCAGTTGTGGTCTTTTCACACTTACTTTTTGACTACTTTTGGTACAAAATTTCGTCTAGTTCTACCCAAGAAAAGCCTAGAAAGTTGGAGAATCATTCTTTTGGAAACTCAAGGACACAAGTTGCACAACTTTAACATGATTGCTTGGAGCTTTAATTCTCTATAAATATAGGCCTTCAAGACACTACAAACAAGCTTTTTTGGAGAGGAGAAGAACACTACCAAAAATGTAGCTCTTCCACTTTCTTTAGTTTAGACTAGTTTAGTATAGATTAGGTAGTATAGTCTAGTTTTATCCTCTCTTGTTTATAGTTAGATTTGGATGAAGATTGAGGAGCAAAGATGGAGGATTTGATCTCATGTGACAAGAGTGATATCTCTGCTATGAATTTCTCTTTTGTATTGGATTACAAGTTTGGATTTTCTATTTATCATATGTTTCTAAAGTCCATGCCTTAGGTTTTGGTTGAAATTTCTATAATTATTTTGTGTTGAGTTCTTGGCTATTTGATGCTATTAGTTCAAGCAAGTTATTCAGTACTTTTGTTCTTCTAATCTTGATTGACTAACCATTGATTGTGATAATCTAAAGGTATTGGATTTGTAATGAAAATTGGGGTTTAACAATAGTTCATAGAAGTGCTAGACCTAGGAAGTACACTCACGAAGTAGAGGTACACTTTTGTGGTTTTAGTGACTTGTTCGTGCAATTTCTTAGAACTAATGAGCCTTTAGTTAGTTTAATAACAACGAAAGTAGGTATGAAATAGCTATAAGCATGGTTGGTATGCTGGTGAAAGTGTATGAGAAAATTACGCCATGACTAGCCAAGATAATTGTATTCATTGATCCACGAGTTGCACTCACATGAGTAATAAGGGATTCCATGATCTAAGGAGCTTTTATTTACTATTTTCTTACATATTTTAGCATAGTTTTACTTTCAGCAATTTGTTGATCATTTAAATAATAGAAAAGTTTTAGTAGTGCCGGTAATTGTCTGTTTTTTCATATGGGACCCTTAATTTCTATTCCCATTCATGACATGTATACAGGTAGAAAATCGTGTGTTGGGATATTTTAAAATTTATAAATGTAAAACTTGACTAATAATTTATGCTTAATGTGTATGCGTGCCCTGCACACGTCATAATCTTGAATGCGAGGTTATTCCTGTGTCACAAGTGATTATCCCTACCTTTTACCTTATATGATTATCTTGCATACATGCCCCGCGAACGTCACTAGTGATTAATTTGTTCCCTGCCTTTTACCTTAGATGAATTTATCACTTGAATGCGAGGTTATCCCTGCCTTTGGACCTTAAACAAAAGTTATCCATACGTTATGCCTACCTTTTACCTTATATGAATTTATCCCTTCCTTTTCATCCCAAAGAAAAGCTATCCGCTTCCCTTCCCTCCGTTATAAATATCCAATTCTCGTACCTTCTCCTACTATGTATCTCTTGTCGTTGCAAATTCTTCACCCGAATTAGAAAGGTCAGTCCCACTTGAATTCTTGCATTTCAAGTATGATGGATCATTTCCTTCCTTTTGTGGATAGCACAGATTGTATAGGAATGATCAGGCCATTGCCTGTTACTTTGTGTACTTTTTAACTTTGTTTACTATCTGTAAAATATTGTCGGCTTGCCAAAAAAAAGAGATATTCTATTAATCTTTGATTATATTTCTTTTTTAATTATATATTTATAGGAATAACAGCTGTTTTAATCAATCTGTAAGTAGTAGTTTTAGTTCTAAGATGATATCTCATCATTTTTTTTATTAATCCATGTTTTTATTTCATATCCTAGTATCATTTCCTAGTGATTAAGTGGTTAAAGTTAGGGGTTGGATTGCGTCAATCCCCAATTCACCTGTATGATTTAAACCCCCCAGTGACTTTAGATATTTTTACTTTTCTTCTTTTTTGTGTGACAGTAGTACTATTTATGTTGTTGTTACAGATTTTTCTAATTCTTGAGAAATGGCTGGTTTTATTGATGACCATTCAAAGTCTGTTAAAGTTCGAACACTCCTTCTAGTTGGGAAGACAGGCAATGGAAAAAGTGCAACCGGTAACAGTATTCTTGGAAGAAATGCATTCAAGTCAAAGCGTAGTCCTGATTGTTTTACCAATACTACTAAGCTACGAACAACAACGTTGAAAGATGGCCAAATCATTAATGTGATTGACACCCCTGGTATTTCACATCCCGACTGACTTGATTATTTACATCTGTGGTATAAAAAATTGGAAAAGAAAATCAGAGTTGAAATGTTTAAGAGGAAAATTCCCTTTATTCACAAAACTAATATCTTGAGGACTATTGTTCAATTGAATGTGAAATGTTTAATTGATCTGATTTCAGGGTTATTTAGCAAGTCGGCTGATCCTTGGTTTGTTGGAAAAGAGATCGTGAAATGCATTGGCATGGCAAAGGATGGCATCCACGCAGTCCTTGTAGTTGTGTCACTTAGGAACCGAGTCACAATGGAGGAAATGGCTGCTATTGAGACCTTGCAAAGCTTATTTGGAGATAAGATTGCAGAGTATATGATATTGGTCTTTACAGATGGTGATGAACTTGAAGATGAAGAGGAGATTGATGACTACTTGAGTGACTCAGAGGCCATAGAGGTATGTGTACTATCTGACTTGATTATTTGGATAGGAATGTCACCGACTATTCTGTGGAGGCGTGTTCTATGTGTAAGGTCTACTTTTGTCCAATTTGGTTATGAGGTTATGCCTATGTTTCTAGTGTGGCACCTTTCGTGTATGGGATATAGATAACGTTGCTTGGTTATATATCACTTGGTTTATGTTTTAGCTTCAGTTATTCTTAATCCTGAATGAATTGAATTATCTTCTTATTCCATGATGATGCCGCCATGAAAAAAGTTGTTAATAAGATCACTGAAAGAATCAAGAGTTTGTTGTCCACTCTTTGTGCTGCAGTGAATTAGCTAGTTATTTGAAAAGCTAAAATGACCTCCTAGTTTTAGTTCCATTCCCCCTCCAATCTTAACCCATTAACAAAGGAAAGGGCAAATAAAAATACAATTTTAGGGACAATAATTTGGCTTGATATCTCTAAATTCTTGAAGCTTAATATTACTCCCATGTGAAAACTAATAAAATGGAGGATAAATTAAGTCATATATCTAATATGTGTAGGAATTAGAACTTCTTTTAAGCTGCGTTATCAAGGGGTGAAATGACTTTGTGTGGTCTAGATTTATCATAAGGTCTCAAACTCAAGAATTTGCAACTATTCTTGTGTCTGATGATAGGCAGGGGTATTGAAAGTTATTACTGGGCATGGAACTCAGACATTTTCAACATGTATGGCAGTTAATCGGATTGCAATACAAGTTGACATTTCAAAAGTATTTTCGATAAAATTTTCACAATCTTTTGAGAGAATGTTTTCTCCGATATTTCATCCTTTATGAAGTAGAACTATGCAATTGAAACTTATTATGGTGATGATATAGGGAGTGCTTGAGCTTTGTGGAAACAGGTGGCTGTAATTTGATAACAAGACAAAACATAAAACCAAAAGAGCTCAACAACTTAATCAACTTCTTTCCCTAGTGAACGACGTTGTGATGAAAAATGGAGGAAAACCATTTACTAGTGAGTTATTTGTGGAGTACCAGGTAAGCCATGGTCGCAATCCTAGAATATTTTTTTTTTTTTGGGTTTAAATCTTAGGATATGTCTATGTTCGGGAAACTCGTGACACTTGCAAAAATCCTTATTTAACAGAGAGAGACCGCAAAGCTGAATTCTTTGAAAGCCAATGAGGGGAAATCTGCATTGGAGGTGCAGATTTCTCGAGCAAATGAGGAGCTTGCGGCACAAATTAGTAATATGGTAGTTGTCCTTTTTCTGATATGTTTCTTTTTGCTTTTATTACTCTATTTTTCTCTTCTTTGAATTTCACTTTGTACCCATAGATCTAAACATCATATGCCTCTAGATATGCTTGAAGTCTCATTCATAAATTCAGGTGTAATTATGCACTTCCTTTCCCACTTTTGTAGGAAACAAGCATGTAATAAGAAAGGCCTGAAATTGTCTGTCTAGTATGTATTTTTTTTCTTTTACTTTTTGACAGATGAAATGGGGGAATGGAGCAATGATGCGGGAGGGTATGTTACATACACCTTTACTTTTTGAAATTTGTATCAAAGAAACATAGTTATGAATGAAAATGTTAGACAAGATCTGCCTAATTGTTTGTTTAGACGTCTCAAGCATTTGTGAAGTCCTTCAATTAAATAAAACCTATTCGTTGTACAAGCTAAAATTTTCTATCTTTCTTCATATTTGATGCTTGATTGATAGAATGCTGAATCAAAATAATACTTCATATTCCAAAACTGTTTAGCGTTTCTAGTTAGTTGTGCTTCTTATTTTAAAGCAGTAAACTCCGCCCACTTGTCCAGCAGATACTTCTTCACCACAGTTTGTACCCTATATTTGTGTATCTTTTTGGAGTGTATTGTCTGATGGATCTTTCACCTGTCATTTCATGAGGCTCAGTATATCAAGTGCCAATCTTTAAACTTAATTAGAAGAAACTATCAAGAAAAATCTCTGGTTTTGCTAAAGTTTTCTAGCATCTGTATTTGATGGTATTTTTGCTCTGTCTATGAATACACTTTATTTTTGCTATGCTATGGAGGGAAGTTCGGTCATGTTCTTGATTGAGTGCTGACAACACATATTTGATGATTTTTGAGCTGTCCTCGCTTGAAATGGGTGCTTGTGCATTAGGGAGGATAAAAGTATTTGGATGGATATTTGGAAAACATATCACCGTTTTCTTAATCCTGTTGTATAGATTGAGACGAAACTCATGGATACAATACATAGACTTGAACAGCAAATGAAAGATGAGCAAGAAGCTCGTGCAAAAGTAGAGGCAACTGCGTTAGCAGCTCAATGGAAATTAGATGATAAGATGTCGAAGATGTGGGAGAGAGTTAAACAGCAATTGAAAGATGAGCAAGAAGCTCGCATAAAAGCAAGAATTGAAATCAGATGATGAGATGCGAAGATGAGGGAGAGACTTGAACAGCAATTGAAAGACGAGCAAAACGCCCGTGCAAAAGCAAAGGAAAAATCAGATGATGAGATGCGCAAGATGAGGGAGAGACTTGAACAGCAATTGAAAGATGTGCAAGAATCTCATGCAAAAGTAGAGGCAGCTACTCAAGCAACTCAATTGAAATCAGATGATGAGATGCGGAAGATGAGAGAGAGACTTGAACAACAATTGAAAGACGAGCAAAACGCCCGTGCAAAAGCAGAGGAAAAATCAGATGATGAGATGCGCAAGATGAGGGAGAGACTTGAACAGCAATTGAAAGATGTGCAAGAATCTCATGCAAAAGCAGAGGCAGCTACTCGAGCTACTCAATTGAAATCAGATGATGAGATGCGGAAGATGAGGAAAAGACTCGAACAGCAATTGAAAGATGAGCAAGAAACTCGTGCAAATGTAGAGGCAAAATCAATGGATGAGATATGTAGGTTGAGGGAGAGACTTGAACAACAATTGAAAAATGTGCAAGAAACTCATGCAAAAGCAGAGGTGGCTGCTCGAGCAATTCAATTGAAATTAGATGATGAGATGCGCATGATGAGAGAGAGACTTGAACAGCAATTGAAAGATGAGAAAGAAGCTTGTGCAAAAGTGGAGGCAACTGTGCTAGCAACTCAATGGAAATTATATGATAAGATGTCCAAGGTGAGGGAGAGACTTAAACAGGAATTGAAAGACGAGCAAGAAGCTCGTGCGAAAGCAGAGGCAGCTGCTCGAGCAACTCAATTGAAATCGGATGATAAGATGCGAAAGATGAGGGAGAGATTTGAGCAGCAATTGAAAGATGAGCAAGATGCCTGTGCAAAAGTAGGGGAAAAATTCAATGATGAGATACGCAAGTTGAGGGAAAGACTTGAACAGCAATTGAAAGACGTGCAAGAATCTCATGCAAAAGCAGAGCAACTGCCCGAGCAACTTAATTGAAATCAGATAATGAGTTGCGCATGCTGAGAGAGCGTTTAGAGAGAATCAGATGGAGCTCGAGAAGCAGTGGCACAGGTAAGGATGGGGGTAGGGTTTGTGTACTCTATATGCTGTGTACATTTGCAGGGACTGTGCTTGATGCACTTTCTCTGGAAAACCAAACTTAAACATTATGGTTTAATGTTTGTTATGCAGAAAGTGTATTTAGCACTTTTCTAGAAAACTATTAAACATTATTGTTTATGGCGATGAAGTTTGCAACTAGTTAGCAGTCTAAGCTTTGTTAGTCAATGTTCATACTTGTATAATACACATTCTTATGTATCATTCAAAAGCATTGAACATGTATCGAGATTATCTGAACAAAACTTCTGCTCGGATGTCATTGCATAGCTGTAACGTGTACCACTTTGTCATGGAGGATCGAATATTTCCCAATATTTTTCTCTTCCTAGCAATTCCAAAAATTCTGAAGTTACAACAAAGCGGGCCATTTGCAGCAATTATCATGCGACAAATCCCAATTATGCTACAAATGCGTGACGCAATTGTAATTTTGTCAAAAGTATTGGCAACATGTTCAGTCTTTTATGGCAAACTAAGGGCACAACTGAATTCCACTTATAATTAGGCACGTGAACGACGTTGTTCTATTCACTATAAATTTTGACCCCAAAATATGTGCTAAATATTTTTCCATTTCCCAAGTCCCTCCCTCCACTTCTTTCTGTTTCTTCTTTCGTCGGATCTTTTCCCTGCCTCTTTCTCTCAAGAACTTGAATATTCTAATCTCGAAATCTCTCTCATCAAACGGCTGATAACTAAATCAATCTGCAAATTACTACAAGAAGTTTTTCCAATTTAATCATGACAATGAGAAATTTGATTGAATCAAGGAGAAGTTTTTGCACACAGGAAATATCTATGCATTTCCTTGAAGATGAAACCATATTCCATCAAAATTGGTTTGCATTCTTCAGGTGATGCTCTTCGGCTAAACTTTCTGCTAATGACTTTAAGTCAATTTTGTAGTTTTGATTATTCGTTGATCTCTAATTCGAATGAAATTCTAAAGGAGTTGATAACCAAAGCTAGTTAATTTTTAGTAATCTCCTTTTTCTTCTACTTTTGTATTTTTTTTTCATCTCATTTTCTAGCTCTGTAATTTTATTTTTGTATAGATTGCTATAGAACTTGTTTCAATGTTTTTTTTTTCTTTGGAGCATTGTAAACTGGCGTGATTTGTTTAATAATCTTCAGCAATTTTTTAGAATTTGCATCATTTGTTTTGCGAAATTTAGGTCTAGCATGAGTTGGAGTGTCAAGCATGATTATCTAGGGTTGTACATGGGTAGCTTGCCCATGTCTTTTAATTGATGTATACTGTAATTAATGGGTAGTGTGGAACTTGCAATTATGTGGAATTGTTGTCCGGCTATTACTAATCATTAGCATTATCTGTGGTTATTGTTTGTATTGTGCTTGGGCATACGTTTCTATTAGGCTGTGAAATATCTTTACAATGATTGAGCAGGTTAAAAAGATCAGTTGGGCTTCGGGAATGAGATATTTTTCATGTGGATACTCTTGTTTAACATGAAGGAAGAAGTCAAACCATCGAAACATATATGCGGTCTGTATATCTGATAAAGTTCTTTCTAATGGTTATTGAGGGTCATGGTTAATGAAGGTCATAGCTAGTTGTTTCAATGGTTGAATGAGCGAAAAGATTCTAAAAACCTCATTTTACTCTAGCAAGGAATGAATATATGGATTGGAACTGTCTTAATCATTGTTCTTTTGCTTTACTACTCTACTTTCTCAATTGTGTGGACAAACTTAATCTCAACCCTAGATGTTGCACTTTTTGTTCATAGTCATCTTTACTTGTTTTCCATTGCTTGTCTATTCATGTTCACTCATGCCTTTACATGTCTATTCATGTTTACTCATGCCTGTATTTCAGAAATAAAGCATGTTTACTTGTTCTGCAGTCAGTGAAGGATTGTGTTCATATTTTTAACATTTTCTTAATGCTTATGGAATCATTTTGGTATTTTTTCTTATTAACACCTTTATTTCAGGTACATCGAAAGTTGAATTTGATGCAAGAAACACTTTCTTGACGGTTACACTATTCGATCATCTTTTATCATAGGTAAGTATTAAGAAGAATGCCGTTAGAGCTTTTTTTAAGAGTGAGAATTGATTATTAGCTCCTCCACACTTACGGGTTTCTTGATCAAATATTCATGATTTCTTTGTCTCTGTCAAAGAACTTACCTCTAAAGCCATATTATCAACTTTTCCTGATATCATCCTCTCTCAAATGATCGTGTAGGGCATATTTGAGACATGACACTTCAGTATGGATTGATGTCCCTTTAGACATGGTAGCTACGGAGGTTATGGAAAATGATATTCAACTTCCTGGATCTGAACTCACAGTTTCTGGATCTTATTCTGAGGTCCATCACTTCTACTTCAGTGCTAAAATGAACTCAGGCTCATAGTAGATGTTGTGAATAAGGACAGATGTTATAGTTGACTAACAAAATAAAAGTTGTTCGTATTTGGTTCTCTTTTCAACTGCCTATATTGTAGCTAATGGGACTTGTGAATTTGGTAGATTTTGACGCAACTAACTGAACTGTATGAAAGAAGTTGAAGTGGATATACTGCAACTGATTCAACTATTTCACTCCCAAGTAAATTTATGACCCAATTATTTCATGCAAATTTTTCTAGCGGCTTCCTCTCTCATGCTTCTAACAGCTTTTCATTCTTTGCAGAAGTAGCATCTAATTCAGGTTACAAGGACCTGGTTGAAGATATGGCTCTAGAGCCATGTTCTTTCTAATCCCTGTTGATTGACACCGATGACCAACATAGAGGTGCTGGTCACTCTCATCCTGATTGAGTAATATGTTGAACAGACCATGATTGCATTGGTTTAACACATTTTAATGACCTATATCATAAGTTAGGTTCTCAAGGAGATCCAAAAACTAACGAGAGTGAAAAAGATGATCGAAGCAGCCGCTAGACCAATTTGATGTCCAAGACATTTTGTCACTGCTATTAACTTTGGGTTAGCTCTACGTATTAGCATAGACCAATCGATGACTTTAAGTCTCGTGCTGATGATTCAGAAAGAAAATAACCTGTTCTGATGCATGAAAGTTGTGGTTTCATCCGCTGTTCTGTGTCTTATATTGAAATAGGTTACAGACATTTTTTGTGTCTGGGTTTCATACTCTGTGAATGCACAAAGATAAGAAGCTGGAAAGTTGGTAAAAGGTATAGTATTCTGGAAATTTGATCAGACTCAATTCACTTATTGAATGACTGTTGCCTCGTATATGTTAAATTATGTATGTGAAAGGCCATCTGGTAATTGGTTTCACTTAATTTTTGGACTGTATGTACATGAAAGTGTCAGGATCAAGTACTGACCGCTACAACAAAAGCAATTGCTGTTAGTGAGGGCGCTACTTTATTTTCTTAACCCAATGGCAATGCAAAGCACCGTACAATGCTCGGTCAGCCTAAGGGTCTGCACCCCACATATGGAGGCCACGGTCGGTTAGTCACACGATCAGGTCAATGAAGCCTTAATCTGAATCAAAGGTGGTGCTACAACTCCACTAGTCCAACAATCACCCCTAGCACCAGTCTAGGAGACTCGAACCTGCGACCTCGCTCTGATACCACTTGTCAGGATCAAGCGCTAACCGCTACACCAAAAGCAATTGCTGTTAGTGAGGGTGCTACTTTATTTCTTTAACCCAATGGCAGCGCAAAGTACCGTACAACACTCGGTCAGCCTAAGGGTCTGCACCCCTTATATGGGTGCCACGGGTCGGGCGGTTAGTCACACGATGATCCGAGTCAAAGGGTGGTGCTGCAACTCCACAAGTCTACAGAAAGGCCATTTGATAATTGGCATTTCTTAGTAGATAATTAAGTTTACGACTTGTTGAGATTTATTTTGACAGTTCCCCCTTTCTAATGTTACAAAATTGATATTAGTTTGGGAAAACCAAAACAACATTGAGGATTATCTCACTATTATTTAGCAAGCAAATCCTAGAATTGACTTGAAGGTCACTATTTTTACAAGCATTTTTTTTATTAACCTGCTAAATTAAAAGCATTTTGTTATTAACTTTCTAGCTGTGATAGTATGCTTTATTAGCCTAGTGCCTTAAAAATTGTGATCTACAGCTCCTTCTCCACCCACAATCTGATGATTCTACTCAATCATCCCACTTAATTGGATCTACCAATTAATGATGCTGCTAGATGTGTACTTAGAGTTTTGTTTTGTTTAATAATTTTTTACATTGTCTTTCACTTGCAGATTGGGACTGAAACTTCTTGCATCTCTTGTAGAAGCTGAAATCAGTAGGCGATTGGTAAACTTAAATCTTTATGCATCTTTATTGTTTAGATTTAACTTTGACTATAACTTTCTTGTTTTAGTTCAAGAAACTTTTGTTTAGTATTCTAAAGCTCTTGAAAATAAGCTCTAAAAGAGTAGTTTTTTTGTCTGCTTTAGTAGCAAATTCTTTAAAAATTATATTTTTCTTTGAAATTAGGTTGTTTTATATTAGTTGACTTCTTTTCATCACGGCTTTTGAGTTGTTTGATATTGAAGTCGTAAATAGAAAAACTTGTGTGGCTAAAGTACTTGTATGACTAGAAACATATAAACATAGGCTACTTATTTCATGATGTTTGCAAAGAAAACTTATAAGGGAATGAAATTTAATGTCTGGCTGCTAATGTATTGCATATTTTCTCATAGATAGTTTGAAAAAATTATTGAAGTTTTGCAACAAGAGAATCACTCTTTCTTATCCCTTCTTTTGCAGGTTTACTAAACATCAAGGTGCTAAAGACTTGGCAATTTTCTGTTGATTGGGCTCTTTTATTTACTATTACATGGTAAAGTTTAATGTTTTAACAAATTTTCTTGCTCAAATTCCTACTAACTTATGCAATTTTTTAATCGTCTTCTTATTAATGTTCAAAATGCACAGATGAAATTAAAACCTGTTATTAAGGGCTTTTTAAAGACATACACGGAAGAAGCATCTTATTGTGTTTTAGAGTTTTAATTCTTTTTTTTTTTGGGTAGAAGATCAATTTTATTCACTAACATAAACCATATTTTTGCATTATTGCAGGAGGCTGAGATGTGAGCATATTCTTGAGAGATATGACTGTGGAAGTTGTACTTTGAAAGCCAAGCATTTGAAGTAGATGGATTTTTTGTATTGGAAATGAATTATTGATTAATCCTGGAATGTTTTTCTCTACTTTTTTTTTTGGGCAATGCTATGGAATGAAGCTAGACAAGTTGACCTGTGATGACATGATGCATGGCATGTTAATATTAATACATCATGGAAGTTTAATTTTGTCAGATAATTGGATCAAAAATTGGAAAATAATTGGTAGGATTAGAAAATTTTTAGGATCTGGGGGTGCATTTTTGTTTATGAAATGCCCACTAATAACATGGCAATAGGATTATTTGCGGTGCATTAAAAGCACCGCAAATACATTTGCAATAGAAAACTTATGCCCCGAAATGCGTTGCTAATGCTTGCGGCACAATGTCCAATTTGGGACGGTTGCTGCTTTTTGGCCTTTATGCGACACTGTTTTGATGTCGCTAAAACCCAATTTTCCTGTAGTATTTTCACCATTGGAGCTCCAGCCGTTCCACTGGTGGCGCCAGGAAAAGGCTCTGTCATGATTCATAGTCATCGTCGTCACACCACAAATACAAAAATCCGAGTCGATACAAAGAATTTTAGGAAACCCCCAAAATTAAATACAAAAATGTCATGCAAGTGATATTGATGAACATTGTAGGAAATCAATGAAAAAATGTACGCATATGTAAAATGTAAAGCAATTTCTATGAAAGGATTCCTTCCTAAATGAAACTGTAAGTTTTGAACTTCCATAACTCAATCCAAGCTTATGATTCTTCCTCACTCTTTTTGCATTTTTTCCACGTGATATTTACACGCATTCCCCCGTCTTTCCATTGTGAAACTTCTGCTGAAACTGTTGCTGATTCCTTGGTACTCTTTTCCATTTTCTTTTGATTTTTCTAACTCCTCCTTCCTGGCCATTGCCTCCTCCTTTCGTGCAGCCTTTTCGGCCCACAAAAGAGGGTCATAATAGTCTAGATCAGCTTCCAGGCACCTCTTCAGCAACGTAGTAACACTAAAGCACTTGATCCCTTCCTCTTTAGCAACACCTGATTCCTCCTACTCATTTTCTAAACATTCTTTCATGCAGTTTTTCCATTCTTGAGCAGCTATGTCATAGAAACCCTGGTCTTTCAGGAATAGGCGAAACCCGCAAATTGTCTTGTCTTCTAATTCTCTGTATCCTCCTCCTTTAACCTCAACGTAGAAATGGAGCTAAAAATACAAATTAGTGGGGACAAATTTAACATATTAAATTATGCTAACCAGTAATCACAAAATTAGTTTTTCACCCTTTTTTAATGATCTCTTCCACTATTACTATCAACTCCAAAATTAGATGGCTCTTTATTCAAAGTATTTTTTTATAACATTTTTCCATTATTAACTGAGATTAAATATTAAATTTGATACTAATAGACAAATGAATTATGAATAATATATGAATTCACTGCATAAATCATGAAATATAAGAGTAAAACTTGCATGATTTTAAATATCTCCTTGAACTTACCATATAAAAACTAGAAAATGATCGCATCATTGTAGATAGAAACAATTTTGTTATACTATTTCATTGAGGATATACCAAAAAAATTATCCAATAAATATGCAAAAAAATATTTGAAAACTTCAAGTTCTAATTTGAAAATAATAGTAAATATATATTGATAAGCCATGCTTCTTTGAGCTTTTTGCTATTTTAGAGTCCCTAATAAGTTTGTCACTACTGCAAAATCTTAAACCACGTGTATAAAGTTTTTCCACTCCTCTTCTTAAATCACTCACAAATTTTTTTGTGAAATAAAAAAAGAGCTTGAAATTTTAATGTATTTCAATGTGCAAAGGAATGATAACTATATTGTTTGTTTGGGTCAAGTTCACAATGTTAATAATCAATGTATCTTTAAACGAATTGTGACGGAAGATTGAAAGCAAATTTATTGGTAATGGGGGCAATATACTCAATTTATGGGGGCAAACTTATAAATTCTAGCATATAAATTATACATTTTGGAAGGGTTAGTAGGGGCAATTGCCCCCACTACTCCCATTGTGTCTCTGCCTCTGCCTCAACGGCTCTGTCTTTTTTTACCTTTAAGCCTTTATCTTTGGATGATTTTTAACCCAAGGCTTCTTTGGTTGCTGCAGGTGTTGTAGGATCATGCGTAGCCTCTGTTTCATGAAGCATTGGACCATTGGTTCTTAGGGAAGTTGGAGATGGTATGGCAACTGCGGCGGTGGCCAAACCCGCTCCTATGGAAGTTTTCATTTCTTGTGTCCTTTCTTGGATTCCAAACATGTAAAAGAGCGATTTAATGCATAATATCTTGTGTTTTTATAGGTTTTGGCTCATTACACATCAATTTGGTTCAAATAAGGTACCATTGACATATTTGAAATTGGAAATAGGGCTGCAAACGATTCGAGCCGCTCGAGTTGGAGCTCAACTCGAGCTCGAGCAGCTCGTTTGGATGTTCAAGTCGAGCTCGAGCAACCTTCCCTTAGACTCGATAGCTCGCGAGCCGGTTCAAATAGGCTCGAATATATACATATATTATTTTTATTGTTATTTTAATAATTAAATTACATAAATATCCCTAATATTTTAATTATTTATTAAGAAAAATAATTATTTTATTTATTTTTTTATTTTATTTATTTTTTAAAAAATAAAATAATTATTTTTTATTTTTTCAAGCTCGAGCCGAGCTCGATTAGGCTCTAATCGAACTCGACCTCGAGCTCGAGCTTCATTTTGAGAGCTCGTCAAGCTCGAGCTTAGTAAAAAATGAGTCCAGCTTGGCTCGACTCGACTCGACTCATTTGCAACCCTAATTGGACATGAAATGTAAAATGTTCAAATGATGAAAGACAAGTAAGTTCAAGTCAAATAGAAAGTGGCAGCTTTGTCACATTTTGGTGTTTTGATCATAACTTGAGTCATATGTATTCGATTGAGGTGATTCTTATGGTGTTTTGAATCTAAGACATAGCTTCACATTTCTTAGGAGATAGCAAGATTCAACTAACGCATTTTCTTGGTCAAAAATTGAAATCTCAGAGGTGCATTTAAGCTGTAAAAAGTGAAACAGAGGATTTGACCAATTAAGGGTATTTTGGATATTTCTCAGTCTACAGAGATCTGATTGAGATGATTCTTGATGCATTGGAATGCTAACTCAATTATCTATAATTTTATGTTTGGATATAGTTCTACAGTTAAAGCTGATGCAAAAACAGAGCATATCTCAAGGAAAGTCAAAAGAGGCCAACCTGATATGGCTAGTTGTGGGGGTTAGGTAAGGGGACATAGCCCACATTTCTGACCCATGGAACCTCAATATGGTGGTGCAACTTGCACAACCAGCAATTTCCAACTCACTCCCAACTCATTTACAACTAAAATTTCGGTTGGAAAGACACAAGGAAGTATAAAGAATTCAAGAAACACCTTTTGATGAATTCAAGACACATGTTTCACAACTTTAACATAGTTGTTTGGAGCTTTAATTCTCTATAAATATTGGCCTTCAAGACACTAAAAAGTGCTTTTGGGGAGAGAAGAAGAATACCACAAAAGATGTAGCTCTTCTACTTTCTTTAGTTTAGACTAGTTTAGTATAGATTAGGTAGGAGAGTATAGTTTTATCTTTTCTTGTTTATAGCTAGATTTGGATAAAGATTGAGAAGCAAAGATGGAGGGCTTGATCTAATGTGACAAGAGTGATATCTCTCCTATCACTTTCTCTTTTGTATTGGATTTCTTGTTTGGTTATTGTACAAATTTGGATTTTTCTATTTATCATGTGTTTCCAAAGTTTATGCCTTGGGTATAATACAAGTTTGACTTGAGGTACAATTGACTTATTTGAAGAAGATTGTTAATGATTTGAATTGGATGTGAAGTACCGAATGTTCAAATGATGAAAGGCAAGCAAGTTCAAGTCGAATAGAAAGTGGCAGCTTTAGCACATTTTGGTGTTGTGGCCATAACTTGAGCTATATGTATTGGATTTAGGTGCGGTGTTCTGAAACTAAGACATAGCTCTACATTTCTTATAAAGATAGAAATATCAAATTAACAAATTTTTCTGGTCAAAAATTGAAATCTCATAGGTATATTTAAGTTATGAAAAGTGAAATAGAGGATCTGCTAAGTCGAGTGTGTTTTGGATATTTCTCAACCTACAAAGATCCAATTGGGATGATTCTTGATGCATTGGAAATCTAACTCAATTATCTAACTCTCAGCTAATGCGACCTAATCCACTTTTCTGACCCACAAAACCTCGACATGGTGGTGCAACTTGTACAACCATCTCTTTAGATTGTTCCAGTAGCATGATTACACCCTCCTCTTATGTTAAGGGAAGTGCCATTGTTCCCTTTGATTAAGTTCTTGTTTTTCCTTTCTTACATTTGAGACAATGTAAGATTTAGGTGTGGAGGAAGGTACATCTTCATTAGCTATGCTTTTACTTGTTGATTTGAATTTTCTTTTCTTTGTCAGTTCTTTATTCTAGACAATAATAAATGCAATCAAGATGCAAGTATAAGTAGTGAATTCATGCCAGTTGGGTTTTTTACTTTTCTTGATGATGAATTTGAAAGATTAATATGTTGGATTTGACATGAATTTAACCACTTGTGAGATTTTTGACTTGTTAGTGAGCATTATATCCTAAATTTGCTCTATTTTTCGTTTGTTGAGCGGTATTGCACATGGTTTTGTCATTTTAGAACTTGCTCTGTTATGCATGTCAAGACCACACTTAATTGAATTTGATGCATAAAAAATGACAAAGACACTTAGGATTAACCATTTTTGACTTTCGTTAAAAAAAAACTGCCTTTATTTTATTTACCTTTAGTGAGCCAATTTGATCCTATAATCCTTTTATTTGTTTGATAACCATAATTGTTAGTCTAAAACCTCATTTTAGACTTTCTCTTTGAACCATTGTGTTAAAGAAATGCTTTAATTTCATTGTATGGGAATTTGATATATTATTTGTAAGGCAACGAATTGGAAATGCAAGTGTAGCAAGTTAATGTGCTTTCTGAGATGTTTGTTTCATTTTTGAAAAAAAAATGAAAAAAATGATGAAAAAAAAGAAAAGTATGTGTTACAACGTGCTTTCATGAGAAAGTCTTGTGTTGTGGTTGTGACAAGTGCTGATAATTGTTTTCACTTGTTGGGTTGATGGAAGTGTTGCTATGCCTTGGAAGTGCAAATTTGCAAGGAAATTGTGCATTGAAGTTTTGGTAATATCTTTGACATCTTTATACCTTAATTTGCCTTCTATCTTACCTTCACCCGAACCATATTACAACCTTGTAAAAGTTCCTTCGATTTTTGCATTTAATTCATGGTTAAGTGGTAGAGATATGATATAGGAACAACCCTATGGTAATGTCACTCCATTGTGTCAATTTGAGAGCTGTATTATACCCTATACAATTTGGAGTGAATGAGTGTACATGCTAGATTCTTTGTGAGGATTGTCAATTTGGTATATTCTGATTTTGATGAAATTGTTTGGGAAGGTGGGATGCCTCTATTGGTATGGCTTGCCATGAATTGCTTGGTATCTTGATTGCGTTTTTGAGTTAGGATATGCTTGAGGACAAGCATAGTTTAGGTGAGAGGGGGATTAATAGGGTGCACATTAGTTGGTAATTTTGTTAATATTTCCTAATTAGTTGGATTAAATATTGCACTACTTGGTGGATTCTACTTAACTTTTGTGTTTGGTAATAATTGCAGGAATTGGGAATGAAAAAGGCGTGAAAAATAGTTTTCTAGAAAACTTTCGTGCAGTTAGACATGAGCGCATCTAACTCCTACCTTTGAGTCCCGGACAGTCGGAATTTTGTGCACGTGGGAAGTTTCCAAAGAATTGATGAATCCAAATTCTGAGCTATGCTCGAATGATTCCTTTCCTTTGCTAATTAGTATTTTGTTGGTATTAGGAAACTTTCTTAGTTTTAGTGTTATTAAAATACCTTTTAGATTAGGAAACTACTAGTTTGGTTCCTATTAGGATTTCCCTATTTTGGCTAATGAAGGGGATTAGTACTGGACTTTTGGAAAGAAACGAAAAGGGGAAACCATTCTTTTAGTAGGAGGACTATTCTTTTGGTTGGTGCTCTTTTTATTCAGAGGCTACGGACGAAGAAACAAGGCAATAGTCTTCTTTCTTTCGCTAGTTCTTTACTTCAAAATAAGGAGATGACTTGTCATCTTTTAACTTCAATCGTTTGTGGAATTTTTTCCATGGGACATGACTAATTTCCTAATCTAGTCAAAGATCAACGTGACGATGCAGTCCCAATTATCTGTGAGATCTAACTAATCCATTACTTGTTTATTTAATTCCTTAATGTTTGTGCGTTCTCTGTTTCATGATCTTGAGATTATTTTGTTCGTTGAATGTCAAGGGCTCGATATTCAAGATAACCTAATAATCTACTGCCAAATTAATCTATTAAATCTATAATTGTTTAGCCGATTAATATTAGTGGTAACTAACATTAAAATACGTTAGGGGAATGTGCAATCTAATTTAAATAAGACCCTTGTAGCATGTTTATTGGTTAGGGTTTGGGCTTTTCTAATTTTTAATGTAATTAAAAAATTAAATCCTACGATTGTACCTAAGGTTATTTAGGTAATTAATTGTCGTACCTTAATTATCAAAAAACTAAAGAAAATTTAGTCATCGAAACTTGTTGACGACAATAACCAACCTATTAATGAATTGAATGAATCATCTTTGCATCAATGATCGAATATATGGATTGTGTCTGAGAAGTTGAATCTTTAGCTAGAGTTTGTCTATTATTAATTTAAGTCCAGCTTACTTTAGTAATTTGTTTTATTATTTAGTTTATTAGTTATTTCTGAATTTTTCTGAAAATCCCCCTATATTTCTCACTCAAAAAAAACGAATTTCTCCAATACCTGTGGAGATGATCCTACTCACCATTGTACGCAAAATTCATATTTTCTGGAGTGCGTAATTATTATTGCATAGGCCCGATACCTGTCACTTGTTTGCTTAGGTTCATCTGAATTTTTTTGAGTTTGGTTCCAGCTTGTTTTCTTGAGTATTTTTATCTACATTCTGTTCTAAGAAAGCTGAAAATGTGGTTGTTCCATAGCCTTGATAAATCTTCGCATCTTGCCACATCCTTGCCGAACCGATTGGAAGTCAAGTGTTACTTAGGAAAGCTCTAACCTTCTCAAGGTAAGTGTTCAAGAGGCGTGAGAAATTGTGAGATCCTTAGAGTGAATAAAGACTTGAGTGCAAACATGAGTGTTGAGAGTAAACACTAAGGAAGTGAAGTGAGGGAAAATTATTTGCTCTTTTGCTAACCTTTTTGCAAGTTATAAGCATGTCAAACAGAAGTAAAAGTCCAACCTTTGATCCTCTATTAAAAATGGAGACCATCTTGGGAGATGTCGAAAGGAAGATGAACCACTGTTTGGAGGCCTCGTATGGTTGTTTGGATAGTCTTGAAAAGTCCTCAAATCAGGCCAAAGATAGCCATGGAAAATCCTCCATTCACAAATCATTTGAACACATAGAGCATGAACCTTTCAAGAGGAGGGGTTCCATACAATCTAGCCGTGGCAAAGCACCTAAACAAGAGTTTCTTATGCTCAAAGCGGAAATGGATAGTTTTCGTGCTAAGAAAGCTTACAAAAGATGCCAACACACTTGTAAGGAGTTTGAGGAGGACCTCAAGTGGGTGCATCAAGTATCTGAACCATGTCAATGCAAGCATCGTGAGCATGGGGAAGAAAGACTATCTAGAATGGGCAAGGAGCAAAATTCATCAACATCTTCCATGACGAAGTCAAAAGTTGATATACCTAAAGAGGAGTCATTGTGGAAGACTTACTAATATCCTCTACATGAGCAACAAGTGAAGAAGAAAGTTGAATGTCTTACCCAAGAATCTCCTAGAAAGAAACATGTGGAAGGTTTTGCTAACAAAGATTAATTACAAGTTGCTAAGGATCAAGAGCCACCACTAAGGGAGAATGAGCTACATGTTGAGAAGGAAAGGAAGGATAAGTTCATGAGTCCAAAGGAGCTGAAACAAGTTCTACTCTCTAAGCACCAAATGGAGACTGAAGATGCTGATTTAAGCTCTATCCACCTAACCTTTGTTTTGTTTAATGTTTATTCCTTTTTGCAGATTTCGCAAGGCGTAATCAGCTTCAATTTGTTGTGCGCGATACCTACACCCATGGGAGGAATTTCGAGCACTTATGAAGCTGGTTTTACCATTCTTGAGCTATCTAAGGACGTGGTTGCACATCAAGTTGAAATTGTCCATTCCTTACCAGTCCCGATGCATGAAAAGTGTCACCACTTGCTTCTGAATTTTGTGGTCCTTGTGTGTAGTTTTGCAGATTTCGTTTAAGCATAATGTCCCAAGTCTTCGAACTTCATTATTCTTCCCAACCCTGACTATCAATGGAGTGTCTTGCTTACTTGGCCAGTGGATGATCTACAAGCAGCGACTTGTTCGAATGCACATCTCTTGTCACTTAGCAACATGATTTCCTTGTTCCTGCTTGCCAACCATGACATTTTGCATGCTTCCTACATGCTCGCTTCTACCTTTATCCACTTTCATTTCTTACGGATGTGCAAAAGGCAAGTTAAATGGTGTGTGGCCATGAAGATATGTCAAGGGGCTATCTCATTTGGTTTGTTCCGGCGATTTAAGGACAAATCTTTTCAAGAGGAGGGGAATGATGCGAAATGTAAAATTGGGCAGAAGACTTTCAGGTGAAAAACCATGGGCACGCTGTCTGACTATACGCAAGGAATGGTGACTTGAAGACTAGTTCTCGTTTTGACGTAGGCACATGAAAGTTTTATTATTTTCTCTTTGTATCAATTGTTTAGTCATTTTTCAGCTTTGTTATTTGCTTAATTTTAGGTAGTTAACTGATAATTCAAGTTGTTAGGTGTGTCAAATAAAGGCTGGTCATGTTGACCCTCAAAGCCTATTTAAGTTTCCTAGTTTAGAAAGGATTCCTAGGCCTACATGCCCAGATGTTTTCTTTTTTTCAGTTGGAGTTGACGAATTATTCTAGAAATTAGAGAGAGTTTTCTCACGCTTCTTGCAAGCAGCCTTGAGCATGTTAGAAGGTTTCTAAGTGTTCGTACGACATTATCAATCAAGTACTCACCTTGATTATGGTGTTGATCCACCAACTTATTCATTTTTATGCGGTCCAGGAGCGAATAAGCATCCATTGCCAAACTAGATACCGTAGTCTAGATCCTGTGCACTTGTGCATGATCCAAGTTTTGTCTGAAATAGGGCGAGGATCATATCAGAGATACACATGGCGAGGATGGGACTTCACTTCATACCACTACGGATGTGAGTGACTGGACGGCATAAATTTTATTGCTTTATCTTTCTTTTTATTATCTTTTGACTTTTAGGTTATGTTTGAATTTGTAAGCCTTTACACTTTGTAGTACTGGGTTGTTTTATTTGGTATTACTAGTAATTTTGAAACTCAACTGTGACCCTGTAGTTGAGTAAGCGAATGGAGATCAATGGATGTTCATGATAGTTGAAGTTCGTGAAACAATTGCCATGGATCTTTATCTCATTTTAGAGGAGTTTTTTCTTACTACATTTATTTTACGTTTACTTCCTAAACATTGAGAACAATGTGTGTTCTAAGTGTTGGGGGGGATGAACTTGGACTTTAGGTGTTATTATGTTTGATATTGTGCTTATTGTGGCTAGGTTTTTACTCAAAATTGTCGGTTATGCTATGGAATTGTTTGAAATTGGGATTTTTGGTAAGGAGTTGGTCCATTTATAAGGGGAAACTCGGTCAAAATTTTTCCAAAATATTTTCCAAAATTTCACTAGAGCCCAAAACTTTTTGAAATTTTTGCTATTTTGTGTTAAAAATGGCTAAGTTGTTCCAATCTTGAAGTGTTTTAATTCTCCCACATGTTAAAAATCTATATGTGCTTTAGAAAACGAATTACTCAATTGATTGGGAAATAATTATTCCGCGATTAGGATATTTGCCTTTTAGAAAGTATATTTTACAAAATGGAGATCATTATGCTTATATTCTACATGTTGAGTGAGATTTCTCCTCTCTACTTAATTTTACAAGCAAGTGATTGATATAGTCACAAAAAGCAATTCTCTCCTTGTGGTCATTGCTTTAAGAGGGATTAAAAAAGAAAGAAAATTATATCATACTCAAATTGTGAATGCATTTTTTGACACAAAGATCAACACTTTTAGGTGAAAACCCCGATCACTCAACACTTCACCTATTTGAATTCCGTCACATACTCTTAATTCAAGCACATTTTGATGTGAAAGTTAATACTTGTAGATGCCAACCTCTATTTACTCAGGACAAGAATCATTGGAGTAGAATGATAACTCTTATTCTTTTTAGTAATAATGGATAATATCCCTCTTTAAGTTTGACATTGAGGAGATTATGGATAAAGAAAACTATGCATTGACTATATGAGTTGCTTGTTTGTGAGATTAGGCTGGGGTGAGAGATTAAGTTAGACGTGTTAGAATTAAGGTATGATGGCTTCTCTTTTGCTTGATATCACGAGTATTTGATGTAAATTGAATGGTCGCATGATGATTATTTACATAGTTAAGAGAGATTGAATTCATGTGGTAGTAACATTTGAATCATTATTTTGGATTGTATTTCCTATTGCTTAAGGACAAGCAATGATTCAAATGTGGGGGAATTTGGTAAGAGTGTATTTTACTTATTTTAGCACATTTAATTACTTAGTTTTGGTGTGTTTTTAGGATTAAAAGAGGACTTTTGACTCCATTTTGGTGGTTATTTCTTTAAGAATTATTTTATTGCCAAAACATGTAAAAGAGCGATTTAATGCATAAATCTTGTGTTTTTGTAAGTTTTGGCTCATTACACATTGATTTGGTTCAAGTGAGTTACAATTGACATACATGAAGATGATTATTAATAATTTGAATTGGACATGAAGTGCAAAATGTTCAAATGATGAAAGGCAAGCAAGGTCAAGTAGAAAGTGGCAGTTTTGACACCTTTTGATATTTTAGCCATAACTTGATCTATATATATATATATATATATATATATATATATATATCAGATTGAGGTCATTCTTGCAATGTTTTGAAGCTAAGACACAGCTCTACATTTCACATCAAGATCTAATTAATACGTTTGCCCAGTAAAAAATTGCAATCTCAGAGGTGCATTTGAGTTGTGAAAAGTGAAAACAGAGGATCTAACTAATTGAGGGTATTTTGGACATTTCTTAGCCTATAGAGATTTAATTGAGATGATTCTTAATGCGTTGGAAAGCTAACTCAATTATCTACAGATTTCATGTTTTGCTCAAGTGCTATTTCAGCCTGCAAAAATAGGGGAGCAGGATCCAAGCTCATATTTGATTGAGGGGTGGATCAAAGCTCAGATCTGGGACCTTAAATCCATATTCTAGCTCTGCAATTTGTAGAGCAAGTTGTGGTCTTTTCACACTTACTTTTTGACTACTTTTGGTACAAAATTTCGGCTAGTTCTACCCAAGAAAAGCCTAGAAAGTTGGAGAATCATTCTTTTGGAAACTCAAGGACACAAGTTGCACAACTTTAACATGATTGCTTGGAGCTTTAATTCTCTATAAATATAGGCCTTCAAGACACTACAAACAAGCTTTTTTGGAGAGGAGAAGAACACTACCAAAAATGTAGCTCTTCCACTTTCTTTAGTTTAGACTAGTTTAGTATAGATTAGGTAGTATAGTCTAGTTTTATCCTCTCTTGTTTATAGTTAGATTTGGATGAAGATTGAGGAGCAAAGATGGAGGATTTGATCTCATGTGACAAGAGTGATATCTCTGCTATGAATTTCTCTTTTGTATTGGATTACAAGTTTGGATTTTCTATTTATCATATGTTTCTAAAGTCTATGCCTTAGGTTTTGGTTGAAATTTCTATAATTATTTTGTGTTGAGCTCTTGGCTATTTGATGCTATTAGTTCAAGCAAGTTATTCAGTACTTTTGTTCTTCTAATCTTGATTGACTAACCATTGATTGTGATAATCTAAAGGTATTGGATTTGTAATGAAAATTGGGGTTTAACAATAGTTCATAGAAGTGCTAGACCTAGGAAGTACACTCACGAAGTAGAGGCACACTTTTGTGGTTTTAGTGACTTGTTCGTGCAATTTCTTAGAACTAATGAGCCTTTAGTTAGTTTAATAACAACGAAAGTAGGTATGAAATAGCTATAAGCATGGTTGGTATGCTGGTGAAAGTGGGTACCACGTGTATGAGAAAATTACGCCATGACTAGCCAAGATAATTGTATTCATTGATCCACGAGTTGCACTCACATGAGTAATAAGGGATTCCATGATCTAAGGAGCTTTTATTTACTATTTTCTTACATATTTTAGCATAGTTTTACTTTCAGCAATTTGTTGATCATTTAAATAATAGAAAAGTTTTAGTAGTGCCGGTAATTGTCTGTTTTTTCATATGGGACCCTTAATTTCTATTCCCATTCATGACATGTATACAGGTAGAAAATCGTGTGTTGGGATATTTTAAAATTTATAAATGTAAAACTTGACTAATAATTTATGCTTAATGTGTATGCATGCCCTGCACACGTCATAATCTTGAATGCGAGGTTATTCCTGCGTCAGAAGTGATTATCCCTACCTTTTACCTTATATGATTATCTTGCATACATGCCCCGCGAACGTCACAAGTGATTAATTTGTTCCCTGCCTTTTACCTTAGATGAATTTATCACTTGAATGCGAGGTTATCCCTGCCTTTGGACCTTAAACAAAAGTTATCCATACGTTATGCCTACCTTTTACCTTATATGAATTTATCCCTTCCTTTTCATCCCAAAGAAAAGCTATCCGCTTCCCTTCCCTCCGTTATAAATATCCAATTCTCGTACCTTCTCCTACTATGTATCTCTTGTCGTTGCAAATTCTTCACCCGAATTAGAAAGGTCAGTCCCACTTGAATTCTTGCATTTCAAGTATGATGGATCATTTCCTTCCTTTTGTGGATAGCACAGATTGTATAGGAATGATCAGGCCATTGCCTGTTACTTTGTGTACTTTTTAACTTTGTTTACTATCTGTAAAATATTGTCGGCTTGCCAAAAAAAAGAGATATTCTATTAATCTTTGATTATATTTCTTTTTTAATTATATATTTATAGGAATAACAGCTGTTTTTAATCAATCTGTAAGTAGTAGTTTTAGTTCTAAGATGATATCTCATCATTTTTTTTATTAATCCATGTTTTTATTTCATATCCTAGTATCATTTCCTAGTGATTAAGTGGTTAAAGTTAGGGGTTGGATTGCGTCAATCCCCAATTCACCTGCATGATTTAAACCCCCCAGTGACTTTAGATATTTTTACTTTTCTTCTTTTTTGTGTGACAGTAGTACTATTTATGTTGTTGTTACAGATTTTTCTAATTCTTGAGAAATGGCTGGTTTTATTGATGACCATTCAAAGTCAGTTAAAGTTCGAACACTCCTTCTAGTTGGGAAGACAGGGCAATGGAAAAAGTGCAACCGTAACAGTATTCTTGGAAGAAATGCATTCAAGTCAAAGCGTAGTCGATTGTTTACCAATACTACTAAGCTACTGAACAACAACGTTGAAAGATGGCCAAATCATTAATGTGATTGACACCCTGGTATTTCACATCCCTGACTTGATTATTTACATCGTGGTATAAAAAATTGGAAAAGAAAATCAGAGTTGAAATGTTTAAGAGGAAAATTCCCTTTATTCACAAAACTAATATCTTGAGGACTATTGTTCAATTGAATGTGAAATGTTTAATTGATCTGATTTCAGGTTATTTAGCAAGTCGGCTGATCCTTGGTTTGTTGGAAAAGAGATCGTGAAATGCATTGGCATGGCAAAGGATGGCATCCACGCAGTCCTTGTAGTTGTGTCACTTAGGAACCGAGTCACAATGGAGGAAATGGCTGCTATTGAGACCTTGCAAAGCTTATTTGGAGATAAGATTGCAGAGTATATGATATTGGTCTTTACAGATGGTGATGAACTTGAAGATGAAGAGGAGATTGATGACTACTTGAGTGACTCAGAGGCCATAGAGGTATGTGTACTATCTGACTTGATTATTTGGATAGGAATGTCACCGACTATTCTTTGGAGGCGTGTTCTATGTGTAAGGTCTACTTTTGTCCAATTTGGTTATGAGGTTATGCCTATGTTTCTAGTGTGGCACCTTTCGTGTATGGGATATAGATAACGTTGCTTGGTTATATATCACTTGGTTTATGTTTTAGCTTCAGTTATTCTTAATCCTGAATGAATTGAATTATCTTCTTATTCCATGATGATGCCGCCATGAAAAAAGTTGTTAATAAGATCACTGAAAGAATCAAGAGTTTGTTGTCCACTCTTTGTGCTGCAGTGAATTAGCTAGTTATTTGAAAAGCTAAAATGACCTCCTAGTTTTAGTTCCATTCCCCCTCCAATCTTAACACATTAACAAAGGAAAGGGCAAATAAAAATACAATTTTAGGGACAATAATTTGGCTTGATATCTCTAAATTCTTGAAGCTCAATATTACTCCCATGTGAAAACTAATAAAATGGAGGATAAATTAAGTCATATATCTAATATGTGTAGGAATTAGAACTTCTTTTAAGCTGCAGTTATCAAGGGGTGAAATGACTTTGTGTGGTCTAGATTTATCATAAGGTCTCAAACTCAAGAATTTGCAACTATTCTTGTGTCTGATGATAGGCAGGGGTATTGAAAGTTATTACTGGGCATGGAACTCAGACATTTTCAACATGTATGGCAGTTAATCGGATTGCAATACAAGTTGACATTTCATAAGTATTTTCGATAAAATTTTCACAATCTTTTGAGAGAATGTTTTCTCTGATATTTCATCCTTTATGAAGTAGAACTGTGCAATTGAAACTTATTATGGTGATGATATAGGGAATGCTTGAGCTTTGTGGAAACAGGTGGCTATTATTTGATAACAAGACAAAACATAAAACCAAAAGAGCTCAACAACTTAATCAACTTCTTTCCCTTGTGAACGACGTTGTGGTGAAAAATGGAGGAAAACCATTTACTAGTGAGTTATTTGTGGAGTACCAGGTAAGCCATGGTGGCAATCCTAGAATTTTATTTTTTTTTTGTTTGGGTTTAAGTCTTAGGATATGTCTATGTTCGGGAAACTCGTGACACTTGCAAAAATCCTTATTTAACAGAGAGAGACCGCAAAGCTGAATTCTTTGAAAGCCAAGGAGGGGAAATCTGCATTGGAGGTGCAGATTTCTCGAGCAAATGAGGAGCTTGCAGCACAAATTAGCAATATGGTAGTTGTTCTTTTTCTGATATGTTTCTTTTTGCTTTTATTACTCTATTTTTCTCTTCTTTGAATTTCACTTTGCATCCATAGATCTAAACATCATATGCCTCTAGATATGCTTGAAGTCTCATTCATAACTTCAAGTGTAATTATGCACTTCCTTTCCCACTTTTGTAGGAAACAAGCATGTAATAAGAAAGGCCTGAAATTGTCTGTCTAGTATGTATTTTTTTTCTTTTACTTTTTGACAGATGAAATGGGGGAATGGAGCAATGATGCGGGAGGGTATGTTACATACACCTTTATTTTTTGAAATTTGTATCAAAGAAACATAGTTATGAATGAAAATGTTAGACAAGATCTGCCTAATTGTTTGTTTAGACGTCTCAAGCATTTGTGAAGTCCTTCAATTAAATAAAACCTATTCGTTGTACAAGCTAAAATTTTCTATCTTTCTTCATATTTGATGCTTGATTGATAGAATGCTGAATCAAAATAATACTTCATATTCCAAAACTGTTTAGCGTTTCTAGTTAGTTGTGCTTCTTATTTTAAAGCAGTAAACTCCGCCCACTTGTCCAGCAGATACTTCTTCACCACAGTTTGTACCCTATATTTGTGTATCTTTTTGGAGTGTATTGTCTGATGGATCTTTCACCTGTCATGTCATGAGGCTCAGTATATCAAGTGCCAATCTTTAAACTTAATTAGAAGAAACTATCAAGAAAAATCTCTGGTTTTGCTAAAGTTTTCTAGCATCTGTATTTGATGGTATTTTTGCTCTGTCTATGAATACACTTTATTTTTGCTATGCTATGGAGGGAAGTTCGGTCATGTTCTTGATTGAGTGCTGACAACACATATTTGATGATTTTTGAGCTGTCCTCGCTTGAAATGGGTGCTTGTGCATTAGGGAGGATAAAAGTATTTGGATGGATATTTGGAAAACATATCACCGTTTTCTTAATCCTGTTGTATAGATTGAGACGAAACTCATGGATACAATACATAGACTTGAACAGCAAATGAAAGACGAGCAAGAAGCTCGTGCAAAAATGGAGGCAACGGTGCTAGCAGCTCAATGGAAATTAGATGATAAGATGTCCAAGATGAGGGAGAGACTTGAACAGCAATTAAAAGACGTGCAAGAAGCACACGTAAAAGCAGAGGCAAAATCAGATGACGAGATGCACAGGTTGACGGAGAGACTTGAACAGCAATTGAAAGATGTGCAACAAGCTTGTGCAAAAGCAAAGGCAAAATCAGATGATGAGATTCACAAGATGCGGGAGAGACTTGAACAGAAATTGAAAGATGAGCAAGACGCTCGTGTAGAAATAGAGGCAAAATCAAAGGATGAGATATGTAGGTTGAGGGAGAGACTTGAACAGCAATTGAAAGATGTGCAAGAAACTCATGCAAAAGCAGAGGCGGCTGCTCGAGCAACTCAATTGAAATTAGATGATGAGATGCACATGATGCGGGAGAGACTTGAACAGCAATTGAAAGATGAGCAAGAAGCTCGTGCAAAAGTAGAGGCAACTGCGTTAGCAGCTCAATGGAAATTAGATGATAAGATGTCGAAGATGTGGGAGAGAGTTAAACAGGAATTGAAAGATGAGCAAGAAGCTCGTGCAAAAGTAGAGGCAGCTGCTCGAGCAACTGAATTGAAATCAGATGATGAGATGCGGAAGATGAGGGAGAGACTTGAACAGCAATTGAAAGACGAGCAAAACGCCCGTGCAAAAGCAGAGGAAAAATCAGATGATGAGATGCGCAAGATGAGGGAGAGACTTGAACAGCAATTGAAAGATGTGCAAGAATCTCATGCAAAAGTAGAGGCAGCTACTCAAGCAACTCAATTGAAATCAGATGATGAGATGCGGAAGATGAGAGAGAGACTGAACAACAATTGAAAGACGAGCAAAACGCCCGTGCAAAAGCAGAGGAAAAATCAGATGATGAGGGAGAGACTTGAACAGCAATTGAAAGATGTGTAAGAATCTCATGCAAAAGCAGAGGCAGCTACTCGAGCTACTCAATTGAAATCAGATGATGAGATGCGGAAGATGAGGAAAAGACTCGAACAGCAATTGAAAGATGAGCAAGAAACTCGTGCAAATGTAGAGGCAAAATCAATGGATGAGATATGTAGGTTGAGGGAGAGACTTGAACAACAATTGAAAAATGTGCAAGAAACTCATGCAAAAGCAGAGGTGGCTGCTCGAGCAATTCAATTGAAATTAGATGATGAGATGCGCATGATGAGAGAGAGACTTGAACAGCAATTAAAAGATGAGAAAGAAGCTTGTGCAAAAGTGGAGGCAACTGTGCTAGCAGCTCAATGGAAATTATATGATAAGATGTCCAAGGTGAGAGAGAGACTTAAACAGGAATTGAAAGACGAGCAAGAAGCTCGTGCGAAAGCAGAGGCAGCTGCTCGAGCAACTCAATTAAAATCGGATGATAAGATGCGAAAGATGAGGGAGAGATTTGAGCAGCAATTGAAAGATGAGCAAGATGCCTGTGCAAAAGTAGGGGAAAAATTCAATGATGAGATACGCAAGTTGAGGGAAAGACTTGAACAGCAATTGAAAGACGTGCAAGAATCTGATGCAAAAGCAGAGCAGCTGCCCGAGCAACTTAATTGAAATCAGATAATGAGTTGCGCATGCTGAGAGAGCGTTTAGAGAGAATCAGATGGAGCTCAAGGAGCTGAGAAGCAGTGGCACAGGTAAGGATGGGGGTAGGGTTTGTGTACTCTATATGCTGTGTACATTTGCAGGGACTGTGCTTGATGCACTTTCTCTGGAAAACCAAACTTAAACATTATGGTTTAATGTTTGTTATGCAGAAAGTGTATTTAGCACTTTTCTAGAAAACTATTAAACATTATTGTTTATGGCGATGAAGTTTGCAACTAGTTAGCAGTCTAAGCTTTGTTAGTCAATGTTCATACTTGTATAATACACATTCTTATGTATCATTCAAAGGCATTGAACATGTATCGAGATTATCTGAACAAAACTTCTGCTCGGATGTCATTGCATAGCTGTAACGTGTACCACTTTGTCATGGAGGATCGAATATTTCCCAATATTTTTCTCTTCCTAGCAATTCCAAAAATTCTGAAGTTACAACAAAGCGGGCCATTTGCAGCAATTATCATGCGACAAATCCCAATTATGCTACAAATGCGTGACGCAATTCTAATTTTGTCAAAAGTATTGGCAACATGTTCAGTCTTTTATGGCAAACTAAGGGCACAACTGAATTCCACTTATAATTAGGCACGTGAACGACGTTGTTCTATTCACTATAAATTTTGACCCCAAAATATGTGCTAAATATTTTTCCATTTCCCAAGTCCCTCCCTCCACTTCTTTCTGTTTCTTCTTTCGTCGGATCTTTTCCCTGCCTCTTTCTCTCAAGAACTTGAATATTCTAATCTCGAAATCTCTCTCATCAAACGGCTGATAACTAAATCAATCTGCAAATTACTACAAGAAGTTTTTCCAATTTAATCATGACAATGAGAAATTTGATTGAATCAACGAGAAGTTTCTGCACACAGGAACTATCTATGCATTTCCTTGAAGATGAAACCATATTCCATCAAAATTGGTTTGCATTCTTCAGGTGATGCTCTTCGGCTAAACTTTCTGCTAATGACTTTAAGTCAATTTTGTAGTTTTGATTATTCGTTGATCTCTAATTCGAATGAAATTCTAAAGGAGTTGATAACCAAAGCTAGTTAATTTTTAGTAATCTCCTTTTTCTTCTACTTTTGTATTTTTTTTCCATCTCATTTTCTAGCTCTGTAATTGTATTTTTCTATAGATTGCTGTAGAACTTGTTTCAATGGTTTTTTTTTCTTTGGAGCATTGTAAACTGGCGTGATTTGTTTAATAATCTTCAGCAATTTTTTAGAATTTGCATCATTTGTTTTGCGAAATTTAGGTCTAGCATGAGTTGGAGTGTCAAGCATGATTATCTAGGGTTGTACATGGGTAGCTTGCCCATGTCTTTTAATTGATGTATACTGTAATTAATGGGTAGTGTGGAACTTGCAATTATGTGGAATTGTTGTCTGGCTATTACTAATCATTAGCATTATCTGTGGTTATTGTTTGTATTGTGCTTGGGCATACGTTTCTATTAGGCTGTGAAATATCTTTACAATGATTGAGCAGGTTAAAAAGATCAGTTGGGCTTCGGGAATGAGATATTTTTCATGTGGATACTCTTGTTTAACATGAAGGAAGAAGTCAAACCATCGAAACATATATGCGGTCTGTATATCTGATAAAGTTCTTTCTAATGGTTATTGAGGGTCATGGTTAATGAAGGTCATAGCTAGTTGTTTCAATGGTTGAATGAGCGAAAAGATTCTAAAAACCTCATTTTACTCTAGCAAGGAATGAATATAAGGATTGGAACCGTCTTAATCATTGTTCTTTTGCTTTACTACTCTACTTTCTCAATTGTGTGGACAAACTTAATCTCAACCCTAGATGTTGCACTTTTTGTTCATAGTCATCTTTACTTGTTTTCCATTGCTTGTCTATTCATGTTCACTCATGCCTTTACATGTCTATTCATGTTTACTCATGCCTGTATTTCAGAAATAAAGCATGTTTACTTGTTCTGCAGTCAGTGAAGGATTGTGTTCATATTTTTAACATTTTCTTAATGCTTATGGAATCATTTTGGTATTTTTTCTTATTAACGCCTTTATTTCAGGTACATCGAAAGTTGAATTTGATGCAAGAAACACTTTCTTGACGGTTACACTATTGGATCATCTTTTATCATAGGTAAGTATTAAGAAGAATGCCGTTAGAGCTTTTTTTAAGAGTGAGAATTGATTATTAGCTCCTCCATACTTACGGGTTTCTTGATCAAATATTCGTGATTTCTTTGTCTCTGTCAAAGAACTTACCTCTAAAGCCATATTATCAACTTTTCCTGATATCATCCTCTCTCAAATGATCGTGTAGGGCATATTTGAGACATGACACTTCAGTATGGATTGATGTCCCTCTAGACATGGTAGCTACGGAGGTTATGGAAAATGATATTCAACTTCCTGGATCTGAACTCACAGTTTCTGGATCTTATTCTGAGGTCCATCACTTCTACTTCAGTGCTAAAATGAACTCAGGCTCATAGTAGATGTTGTGAATAAGGACAGATGTTATAGTTGACTAACAAAATAAAAGTTGTTCGTATTTGGTTCTCTTTTCAACTGCCTATATTGTAGCTAATGGGACTTGTGAATTTGGTAGATTTTGACGCAACTGACTGAACTGTATGAAAGAAGTCGAAGTGGATATACTGCAACTGATTCAACTATTTCACTCCCAAGTAAATTTATGACCCAATTATTTCATGCAAATTTTTCTAGCGGCCTCCTCTCTCATGCTTCTAACAGCTTTTCATTCTTTGCAGAAGTAGCATCTAATTCAGGTTACAAGGACCTAGTTGAAGATATGGCTCTAGAGCCATGTTCTTTCTAATCCCTGTTGATTGACACCGATGACCAACATGGAGGTGCTGGTCACTCTCATCCTGATTGAGTAATATGTTGAACAGACCATGATTGCATTGGTTTAACACATTTTAATGACCTATATCATAAGTTAGGTTCTCAAGGAGATCCAAAAACTAACGAGAGTTAAAAAGATGATCGAAGCAGCCGCTAGACCAATTTGATGTCCAAGACATTTTGTCACTGCTATTAACTTTGGGTTAGCTCTACGTATTAGCATAGACCAATCGATGACTTTAAGTCTCGTGCTGATGATTCAGAAAGAAAATAACCTGTTCTGATGCATGAAAGTTGTGGTTTCATCTGCTGTTCTGTGTCTTATATTGAAATAGGTTACAGACATTTTTTGTGTCTGGGTTTCATACTCTGTGAATGCACAAAGATAAGAAGCTGGAAAGTTGGTAAAAGGTATAGTATTCTGGAAATTTGATCAGACTCAATTCACTTATTGAATGACTGTTGCCTCGTATATGTTAAATTATGTATGTGAAAGGCCATCTGGTAATTGGTTTCACTTAATTTTTGGACTGTATGTACATGATCAAAAGGTATAGTATTCTGGAAATTTGATCAAAAGGCGGTGCTACAACTCCACTAGTCCAACAATCACCTCCTAGCACCAGTCTAGGAGACTCGAACCTGCGACCTCGCTCTGATACCACTTGTCAGGATCAAGCGCTAACCACTACACCAAAAGCAATTGCTGTTAGTGAGGGTGCTACTTTATTTCTTTAACCCAATGGCAGCGCAAAGTACCGTACAACACTCGGTCAGCCTAAGGGTCTGCACCCCTTATATGGGTGCCACGGGTCGGGCGGTTAGTCACACGATGATCCGAGTCAAAGGGTGGTGCTGCAACTCCACAAGTCTACAGAAAGGCCATTTGATAATTGGCATTTCTTAGTAGATAATTAAGTTTACGACTTGTTGAGATTTATTTTGACAGTTCCCCCTTTCTAATGTTACAAAATTGATATTAGTTTGGGAAAACCAAAACAACATTGAGGATTACCTCACTATTATTTAGCAAGCAAATCCTGGAATTGACTTGAAGGTCACTATTTTTACAAGCATTTTTTTTATTAACCTGCTAAATTAAAAGCATTTTGTTATTAACTTTCTAGCTGTGATAGTATGCTTTATTAGCCTAGTGCCTTAAAATTGTGATCTACAGCTCCTTCTCCACCCACAATCTGATGATTCTACTCAGTCATCCCACTTAATTGGATCTGCCAATTAATGATGCTGCTAGATGTGTACTTAGAGTTTTGTTTTGTTTAATAATTTTTTACATTGTCTTTCACTTGCAGATTGGGACTGAAACTTCTTGCATCTCTTGTAGAAGCTGAAATCAGTAGGCGATTGGTAAACTTAAATCTTTATGCATCTTTATTGTTTAGATTTAACTTTGACTATAACTTTCTTGTTTTAGTTCAAGAAACTTTTGTTTAGTATTCTAAAGCTCTTGAAAATAAGCTCTAAAAGAGTAGTTTTTTTGTCTGCTTTAGTAGCAAATTCTTTAAAAATTATATTTTTCTTTGAAATTAGGTTGTTTTATATTAGTTGACTTCTTTTCATCACGGCTTTTGAGTTGTTTGATATTGAAGTCGTAAGTAGAAAAACTTGTGTGGCTAAAGTACTTGTATGACTAGAAACATATAAACATAGGCTACTTATTTCATGATGTTTGCAAAGAAAACTTATAAGGGAATGAAATTTAATGTCTGGCTGCTAATGTATTGCATATTTTCTCATAGATAGTTTGAAAAAATTATTGAAGTTTTGCAACAAGAGAATCGCTCTTTCTTATCCCTTCTTTTGCAGGTTTACTAAACATCAAGGTGCTAAAGACTTGGCAATTTTCTGTTGCAGTGGGGCTCTTTTATTTACTATTACATGGTAAAGTTTAATGTTTTAACAAATTTTCTTGCTCAAATTCCTACTAACTTATGCAATTTTTTAATCGTCTTCTTATTAATGTTCAAAATGCACAGATGAAATTAAAACCTGTTATTAAGGGCTTTTTAAAGACATACACGGAAGAAGCATCTTATTGTGTTTTAGAGTTTTAATTCTTTTTTTTTTTGGGTAGAAGATCAATTTTATTCACTAACATAAACCATATTTTTGCATTATTGCAGGAGGCTGAGATGTGAGCATATTCTTGAGAGATATGACTATGGAAGTTGTACTTTGAAAGCCAAGCATTTGAAGTAGATGGATTTTTTGTATTGGAAATGAATTATTGATTAATCCTGGAATGTTTTTCTCTACTTTTTTTTTTTTTGGGCAATGCTATGGAATGAAGCTAGACAAGCTGACCTGTGATGAGATAATGCATGGCATGTTAATATTAATATATCATGGAAGTTTAATTTTGTCAGATAATTGGATCAAAAATTGGAAAATAATTGGTAGGATTAGAAAATTTTTAGGATCAGGGGGTGCATTGTTGTTTATGAAATGCCCAGTAATAACATGGCAATAGGATTATTTGCGGTGCATTAAAAGCATCTCAAATACATTTGCAAACGAAAACTTATGCCCCGAAATGCGTTGCTAATGCTTGCAGCACAATGTCCAATTTGGGACGGTTGCTGCTTTTTGGCCTTTATGCGACACTGTTTGATGTCGCTAAAACCCAATTTTCCTGTAGTATTTTCACCATTGGAGCTCCAGCCGTTCCACTGGTGGCGCCAGGAAAGGTTTCCTTCCTAAATGAAACTGTAAGTTCTGAACTTCCATAACTCAATCCAAGTTTATGATTCTTCCTCGCTCTTTTTACGTTTTTTCCATGTGATATTTACATGCATTCCCCCGTCTTTCCATTGTGAAACTTCAGCTGAAACCGTTGCTGATTCCACTTTTTTTTGATTTTTCCAACTCCTCCTTCCTGGCCATTGCCTTCTCCTTTCGTGCAGCCTTTTCCGCCCACAAAAGAGGGTCATAATAGTCTGGATCAGCTTCCAGGCGCCTCTTCAGCAATGTAGTAACGTTAAAGCACTTGACCGCTTCCTCTTCAGCAACACCTGATTCTTCCTCCTCATTTTTTAAACATTCTTTCATGCAGTTTTTCCATTCTTGAGCAGCTATGTCATAGAAACCCTGGTCTTTCATGAATAGGCGAAACCCGCAAATAGCCTCATCTTGTAATTCTCTGTATCCTCCTCCTTTAACCTCAACATAGAAACGAAGCTAAAAATACAAATTAGTGGGGACAAATTTAACATATTAAATTATGCTAACCAGTAATCACAAAATTCGTTTTTCACCCTTTTTTAATGATCTTTTCCACTATTACTATCAACTCCAAAATTAGATGGCTCTTTATTCAAAGTATTTTTTTATAACATTTTTCCATTATTAACTGAGATTAAATATTAAATTTGATACTAATAGACAAATGAATTATGAATAATATATGAATTCACTGCATAAATCATGAAATATAAGAGTAAAACTTGCATGATTTTAAATCTCTCCTTGAACTTACCATATAAAAACTAGAAAATGATCACATCATTGTAGATAGAAACAATTTTGTTATACTATTTTATTGAGGATATACCAAATAAATTATCCAATAAATATGCAAAAAATATTTGAAAACTTCAAGCTCTAATTTGAAAAGAATAGTAAATATATTTTGATAAGCAATTCTTCTCTGAGCTTTTTGCTATTTTAGAATCCCTAATAAGTTTGTCACTACTGCCACATCTTAAACCACGTGTATAAAGTTTTTCTACTCTTCTTAAATCACTCATAAATTTTTTTTTGAAATAAAAAAAGAGCTAGAAATTTTAATGTATTTCAATGTGCAAAGGAATGATAACTATATTGTTTGTTTGGGTCAAGTTCACAATGTTAATAATCAATGTATCTTTAAACGAATTGTGACGGAAGATTGAAAGAAAATTTATTGGTAATGGGGGCAATATACTCAATTTATGGGGGCAAACTTATAAATTCTTGCATATAAATTATACATTTTGGAAGGGTTAATAGGGGCAATTGCCCCCACTATTCCCATTGTGTCTCTGCCTCTGCCTCAACGGCTCTGTCTTTTTTTACCTCTAAGCCTTTATCTTCGGATGATTTTTAACCCATGCGTTCTTTGGTTGCTGCAGGCGTTGTAGGATCATGTGCAGCCTCTGTTTCATGAAGCGTTGGACCATTGGTTCTTAGGGAAGTTGGAGATGGTATGGCAATTGCGGCGGTGGCCAAACCCGCTCCCATGGAAGTTGTCCTTTCTTGTGTCCTTTCTTGGATTCCAAACATGTAAAAGAGCGATTTAATGAATAATATCTTGTGCTTTTATAGGTTTTGGCTCATTACACATCAATTTGGTTCAAATAAGGTACCATTGACATATTTGAAGAAGATTATTGATAATTTGCATTGGACATAGGGCTGCAAACGATTCGAACCGCTCGCAAGCGGCTCGAATTCGAGCTCGAACAGCTCGTTTGGATGTTCGAGTCGAGCTCGAGCAACCTTCCCTTAGACTCGATAGCTCACGAGTCGGCTCAAATAGACTCGAATATATATATTTTTCTTTTTATTTTTATTTTAATATTGAAATTACATAAATATCCCTAATAATTTTATTATTTATTAAGAAAAATAATTATTTTATTTATTTTTTAAAAAATAAAATAATTATTTTTTATTTTTTAGAGCTCGAGCACGATTAGGCTCGAATCGAACTCGAGCTCGAGTTCGAACTTAGTAAAAAATGAGTCAAACTTGACTCGACTCGACTAAAACTCGACTCGACTCGACTCGTTTGCAGCTCTAATTGGACATGAAGTGTAAAATGTTCAAATGATGAAAGACAAGTAAGTTCAAGTCAAATAGAAAGTGGCAGCTTTGTCACATTTTGGTGTTTTGATCATAACTTGAGTTATATGTATTCAATTGAGGTGATTCTTATGGTGTTTTGAATCTAAGACATAGCTTCACATTTCTTAGGAGATACCAAGATTCAATTAACACATTTTCTTGGTCAAAAATTGAAATCTCAGAGGTGCATTTAAGTTGTAAAAAGTGAAACAGAGGATTTGACCAATTAAGGGTATTTTCGATATTTCATAGTCTACAGAGATCTGATTAAGATGATTCTTGATGCATTGGAATGCTAACTCAATTATCTATAATTTTATGTTTGGATATAGTGCTACAGTTGAAGCTGATGCAAAAACAGAGCATATCTCAAGTAAAGTCAAAAGAGGCCAACCTAATATGGCTAGTTATGGGGGTTAGGTAAGGGGACATAGCCCACATTTCTGACCCATGGAACCTCAACATGGTGGTGCAACTTGCACAACCAGTAATTTCCAACTCACTCCCAACTTATTTACAGCTAAAATTTCGGTTGGAAAGACACAAGGAAGTATAAAAAATTCAAGAAACATCTTTTGATGAATTCAAGTAGTGCTGTTATTCGGGTCGAGCCGAGCCCAAGCTCCTAAAGTTCGAGCTCGCTCGATAATGTTATCGAGTTGGCTCGAGCTCGCTCGATAACGTTATCGAGCTGAAAATCGAGCTCGAGCTCGACTCGGCTAAAACACTGTCAAGTTCGAGCTCGACTCGATTCGCAAAATAAATTCTAAATTAACAAAATGAACTCTAAATTAAGTTTGGATCGATTTAACCTCTATAATAATTCTCCAATTAAATGAACTCTATAACAATTCTCCAATTAAATTTAGTCGCTATAGCATTATCTTTCATGTATTAAGTTAGCCAATGATTCATATATCCTTCATTAGTTCATAAGGTTCTAACCAATTCTCAATCACCTTAATGTTCAACAACTTGTAACTGTAAAATTATTTACTTGATAACAAACGGAACCTAAGAACGTTCAATTATTAATGACTTGAAACTGGTGTTAGATGAAATTCACTGTTTGGAATGAATAATATATGCAATTGATCATTGGATACGAGTTATTCTAACTTAGTGATGTGCTTCGAAAATAAACGGAATCAATTATACCCCACTAGATGAAAAGGAATTCACTAATATCAACTTGACTTTATATTAACAGTTGGAAAAATCATGGTCATATTCTCTTTTTTACAATTAAAGACTAAAATAATAAATTTGCTCCTCAAAATCGAGCCACTATCGAGCCGAGCTCGGCTCGACTCGTTAATGGTACGAGTATTTTTCGAGCTTGAGCTCGACTCGTTTTCGAGCCTTAACGAGCTCGAGCTCGAGTCTTAACGAGCCGAGCTCACGAGCTACTCGGCTCGCATAACAGCTCTAAATTCAAGACACATGTTTCACAACTTTAACATAGTTGTTTGGAGCTTTAATTCTCTATAAATATTGGCCTTCAAGACACTAAAAAGAGCTTTGTGGAAAAGGAGAAGAACACCACAAAAGATGTAACTCTTCTACTTTCTTTAGTTTAGACTAGTTTAGTATAGATTAGGTAGTATAGTATAGTTTTATCTTTTCTTGTTTATAGCTAGATTTTGAAAAGATTGAGAAACAAAGATGGAGGGCTTGATCTCATGTGATAAGAGTGATATCTCTCCTATCACTTTCTCTTTTGTATTGGATTTCTTGTTTGGTTATTGTACAAATTTGGATTTTCTATTTATCATGTGTTTCCAAAGTTTATGCCTTGGGTATGATACAAGTTTGACTTGAGGTACAATTGACTTAATTGAAGAAGATTGTTAATGATTTGAATTGGATGTGAAGTACCAAATGTTCAAATGATGAAAGGCAAGCAAGTTCAATTCAAATAGAAAGTGGCAGCTTTAGCACATTTTGGTGTTGTGGCCATAACTTGAGCTATATGTATTGGATTTAGGTGCGGTGTTTTGAAACTAAGACATAGCTCTACATTTCTTATAAAGATAGAAATATCAAATTAACACATTTTTCTGGTCAAAAATTGAAATCTCATAGGTACATTTAAGCTGTGAAAAGTGAAATTGAGGATCTGCTAAGTCTAGTGTGTTTTGGATATTTCTCAACCTACAAAGATCCGATTGGGATGATTCTTGATGCATTGGAAAGCTAACTCAATTATCTAACTCTCAGCTAATGCGATCTAACCCACTTTTCTAACCCACAAAACCTCAACATGGTGGTGCAACTTGCATAACCACCTTTTTAAATTATTCCAGTAGCATGATTACACCATCCTCTTATGTTAAGGGAAGTGCCATTGTTCCCTTTGATTAAGTTCTTGTTTTTTCTTTCTTACATTTGAGACAATGTAAGATTTAGGTGTGGAGGAAGGTACATCTTCATTAGCTATGCTTTTACTTGTTGATTTGAATTTTCTTTTCTTTGTCAGTTCTTTATTCTAGACAATAATAAATGCAATCAAGATGCAAGTATAAGTAGTGAATTCATGCCAATTAGGTTTTTCACTTTTCTTGATGATGAATTTGAACGATGAATATGTTGGATTTGACATGAATTTAACCACTTGTGAGATTTTTGAGCTTGTTAGTGAGCATTATATCCTAAATTTTGTGACAGCCCCACTTCTCCCTAGGGCATACCCTAAGGTATCCATGAGCCACCTGCCTAACTCTCGTCAGGACTCACTTACATGAATATCGCTAAATCTCCAAACTAACATTCCAATCTCAAATCTAAACTCAACAATAATTTACAAATACCTTTACCATTCTTAAAATCTCAATTTATATATCGTACTTATACAAACATTCAATTCTCACAACACAAAAGCTCTCAATATCACAATTTAAGTTTGTCATACCAATCACAAAAGCAAACCCTTAATCTAAAGGTCGGCTCCTTCTATGAGAGCCCTAGAAAATTTCATGCATACATTACCATTTAACTCATTCAAGTGCATATAAATTCCTTTAGTGCATTAGTGGTATGTTTTCCCTAAGTACATTATTCAATGTTTGGTTAAATGAGCTTTTCTTAGATTCAATTTTCAAATTAGTGAGAACTTTTTGCATGGCTTAATTGCTAGGAAAATAGGATTTGTTGATTTAATTGGAGACTAAACTAAATTAGAGGAGTTAGAAGCAATTAAGTGAGCTTTTTGTTAGGAAGTGGCCAAGAAACCACCACTTGTCACCCTAGGATTTAAACTTTGACTTGATGGCTTTTCCCTCCAAAATTATCTCTTTAAAAACAACACAATTTCAGCTCATTTTGAGGAGATGTTGGATGAAATTTAGGAGAGAAAAGAGAGGAGAAAACTCACAAAAAACCAACTCTAAATTTTACTTAGTTTGATAGGAAATCAAAGAGAGGAAGTTGTTAGCACCTTAACCATCAATCCTCAAGCTTGCTAGGAGAAGATTTTGGTTGCTTGGAGAGTCACTTCTTTAGCTTGTTAAGGTATTTTTTTTCTTCCAAAACCCTAGTCCTATGATCTTTAAAGTTAGTTTAATGAAGGTTGTGGGTGATGATTAAGGATGGTTGATGCTTGGAAACATAAGTTTTGGGCTTGGATTCTTGTAGTTGCATCTTAAGAGTTGGTTTAAGTTTATGTCTACCATGTGTTTGATTTTTGGATTAGCATTAATTACTAGTTTATGATGATTGTTCCTTTGAGAAAGATGCTTGCTTAGCTTCCATATTCATGCTAGAAAAGTTATAGAAATTGGTTTGGACTTTTGAAATGGAAGTTGTGGACTGTTTTGTGGTTTCTTTTCCTCTTGTTTTGCGAATTCTTCTTACTCAATCTTCACTAATTCTTGTTGAGAAACCTTGTTAGGACATTTGTGCATCTAATTGGAGGGAAATCAATTTATTTTTAAGGGTGAAAACCTCTTGAATTGCACAAACTTTTGAATGACTTTTCTATTTTGCACTCCGCCAGAATGGAGAAAATAGTCAACTTTCCAGCTTTTCTGGTATTGATAGGAAACGAACTAGGAGCAGATCCATATACCTTCAGAAAGCCCTAGGAGTCTAGTTTCTAATGCCACTAACGGCACTCAATTTTGATTTTTCTACACCAAGTTATACCTATTTTCTCAGGACTGCACGTAGCCAACTGTTAAGACGAATTTCCAGCTTTAGCGCAAATTCCTTCCTTGGTCGAATCTTGATGTTTCTTGGGTCTTGCACACTCATTTCATTCCAAATATTATACTTGACTTGTGAATCTAGTAAACCTTCAACATCTCCTCATTTTGCGACCTTGAACCTTCCTAGAACTTCCTTAGTCTAGAAGCATGAACTAGTTGCATGTATTTGCACTTATTAAGTTGCTTTCCCTTACTTGATTAAGTTAATGGTTGCATGCATTGTTTGTGCTTAGGATTCGAAGGCGATATCAAGGGTGATCAATGCGCGTACATTTGAGATTACTTGGTTTGTTTGGTGAGTGTTCCTCACTTGTTTACGTGAATACTTGAATTACATGAACTACATGAAACTTGAACTACGTGAACTATGTGAATTACTTGGAATGTGAATAGTCTCTTGTTTCATGTAATACACCTTTGGGTTCCTGTGGTTAAGCCAAGTGTGTACTTTATCGCACTCGAACTCTCCCGTTTGACTTTCACTTGAAATTTGACCTGCTCGATTTGTGATTTGACTTTGTGTACTTTGATGTGAAAAGTCGTTCGGGTGATATCCCGTTGACTAATTTGATTCGTTTGTGGCTTGGTATACTTTGATGTGAAAAGTCGTTCGGGTGATACCCCGTCAACTAATTTGATTCGTTTGGGGTTCCGGATACCCCAAAACCCCATTGGCAAGTCAATTGTATCGAGGCAGCTGAGAGCTACTGGTTGAGAAAATTGTCGAACCGTGGGTTATTATATCTGATCCTTTGGAATTTGGTATACTCGAGTATTACCTAAATTAGTTTCTTTGAGGTGTTCGGGCCCGGTAAGGGGGTGAACGGTGGACAGTTGTGGGGTAAAGTGGTGTTCTACGACTTTGGTTCTTGAGTTCAAAAGTTGACGGAGAGTTAACGGTCTATCTTATGATCAAGCTCTTGTGGAATTGGCTTTTGGAAGCCACCCGTATCCTTTTAAAAGTACTTGCTATTATATTTGTCTTATGTCTGCTTGTTAACTCGAGTAGTGTTCTCCTCATGAATACAATCTCCTAGTTGAGAGGCTCGAGTCGTGTTCTTTAACACGATCTCCTAGTTGAAAGGCTCGAGCAGTGTTCTCCTCATGAACAGGATCTCCTAGTTGAGAGGTTCGATATATTTTGTACTTGGTTGTGATATTTGTTTCTTTATTTTATATTTTAAATGCAATATTTGACTACTTGAGTTCTATTTATTAATGTGACTGCATGTTTTATTTGGGACCTCATTAAGTTTTAGCTTACCCCATTCCCTTTTGTTTTCCTTAGCAGGGTTGTGTAAGAGGTCGGCGAGTTTGCTTTTGGCTTAAAAGTCAAGTGTGCTATCTTTTGTTTAAGTACTGATGTATTAGAGAATTTGTTCCATTTTGTAAGCTTAAAGTTGGTGGTAAACTTTAAGATGGAGATGTTTGAAAACTTTATGTCCATGTAATCTGGATTTTACTTTATTTTGAGACGATGTTGAGTTTTAATGCTTGGATAAATTTTATAATCTCTTGATCCATACTAAGTTTAAGGGTACAATTGGAATTTCAAATGACTTATGGAAATGTAAATTTTGGTTATGCTATTATTTTTGAGTATTTGAATGTAATTATTAAGGATCGAAATTTGTAATTATTTGAGGTCTGTAGTGAGTCCCGGCGAGAGTTGGGCAGGCGGTTCGCCGATCCCTTTAGTTCGCCTTAGGGGGAGGTGGGGTTGTCACACCTTCACTTGGGTTCTTAGTCCCTGTTAAGAAAAACAAATTGGAAAGAGTGAGTTAAAAAGTCCAGTGAGTTCCAAAAAGCATGTAGAGCACTTAGCACATATAACATTTCACTTCAAATTTGAATTTAATGATAAACACACACGAAAGCTCTTAACATTAAAAGGAGGATATAGGAGCTCCCAGAAACCAGAGTCCACAACGCTCGATCTCGATCCAGGTAGTTGACACTCCGTCAACTTTCAAATAATCCATGTAGACATTCACTTTCTCCTTACTCCAACAAACCCCCATCGAGCCCAACTCCAAACACTTAACACTTTATAACACTGCACTTCACTTCACTTAGTTTGTGTACTCTCCAGTATTAGGGACGAATCCTTATGCCAAATCCAGAGTACATTTTATTTCACTTAAAGAACCCTATGGCTCGACCTTTCTCCTCGGCCTAGGTCTAACCTCCGACTCGAGTTGAAAGTCTTACCTATAGGTCTCAAGAATTCCCAACATTTCACTTATACATATAAATCATTGCACAACACTTTTACAATCAATCATTACACTACATTCTCACAATAAATCATTTCAAAACACTTTCACGATTATTTTCACTCAAATGAGGGTAAGTGCGATAAAGTACACACCACCCCATCGGAGGGTTCGAAAACTATGTTTCACTTCAAAATCAATTCACTAAACACAATTGCAATCAATTTCACATAAACACATAACAAGCATGGAAACTCACCGAAATAGTAAGGTTCAGCTTCCAAGTTAGGATCGATTTCACTTCCTTCTACAACCCCTAAAACAAATGAAAACAATAGTTGAGTTTCACTTTCCACTTGTTCACTAAAATAAATCACTTTCACTTCTTAATTTCAATCAATATTTTTCCCAAAACTTCCCCCAAGGAAAAACATTCATTTCACACTATACAATGTCTTAATCGAATCTTTTGAAAGTCACTATATCAATTCAAATATAACACTCCATCGATATACTCCCTAAACACTACTTTCAAATTCTCTTTCGTGTGGATTTTAGGTGAGGTTTCTTACCTCAAAATCACTTTTTTCACAATTAACTCAACACTTGCTCTTAGTCAAAATTTTAACACAAATTTAGAACATTTCTCATCAAGCCTCTATATTCGAAAATTCACGAAAATTAACTAAAATATTGTAAAATCTTCGAGTCCATCAATTCAACACTTTTCATCCAAAAGTTTATGAAAAGCTAAAGCTTCACTTGTTGTCATTTAAAATTTATGACTTCACTCTATTCAAACATACACTCACAAATAAATGTAACGCATATATACTTAGGCACAATCACTTTAAGAAACATCATAAAGTTTCGAAATCACACTTCATAATTGCCAGGTAAGGGTTCGGCCATCACACCTCTTTTCTTTCGAAATTTTCAACAACACAAACTAATTTACACAAACTAATTTCTAACCACAATATAAACTTATTTCACAAAATTCAAACACATCCACAATCAGGTCCTCAAATCTGCTACCTAAAATCCACCTCAAGTCCGCTAACTAGGTTGGGAATTCAAGAGCCCAACTCAGTCATTTCAAACATTATCATTTCTAGCAAAATAAACTGTAGATCTGTCTCATTGAACTCTACTCAAGCTAGATCTACAAGGTTCAAACCATATACCTTCAGATCTAAGCAGATCTAACAAGATCACTCCAGATCTTGTGTGCACTTCTCGGAAATGGTACTCCAAGCTTGATATCTCCAAGAAGATCCAACCTTAGCTCGAGATCTCTTGCTTTGGTGGTGATTTCCTACAACAAGCTCAAGAACAAGCAACACACAACTCAAACAAACTTTATTTCTTCACTCTTCTCTCCCTCAAGATTCAGACTACCTCCTCTCTCTCTCACACCCACACGGCTGCCAAGAAGGAAGGAAGAAACAAGCTAAAGTCCTTCAATCAAGTCTCACACCTTCAAGAAATTTGAGGAAGAAGAAAATGGATGACAAAGGTTGAAGCTTTCTCTCTCTTTTCTCCCTCAACTTTTCGAACCAGCCCCCCTCTCTCCTTCCTCTCTCACGGCTGCTCCAAGCAAGGAAATGAGTGTCTTCAATGGTGGTTTGAAGCTTCAAGAAAGGAAGGAAGAAGATATGGAAGACAAAGTGCAAGATTTTCTCTCACTCTCCTCACTTCACTCTCTCGGCCTCCCTCTCTCTCTATGCTCTAAAATGGAAGCTGAAAAATGAAGCTCTGAGAAGCCACAAAGTCAAGCTTTAAGGAGGCAAAAAGGTTACTTTTCCCTATTTTAAGGAAAAGTGGTCTTTTGACGACTTTATGTCGCGTCGAGCGCGACACTCTAACTCACACTGTTTTAATTTATTCCAACACTGTCCAACCTTATATATATATCAGTAATATCACTACATATGCTCGTTTTCAACTTAAGGACACTATTCATGCTTCGGGACAAAATTTAACGCTTAATTCGGCCGAAACCACACACCGGCAAATAATTCTTGAAAAATTCTCTAAATTAGAAAATATTCACTTCAAATATAAATTCACTCATATTTCAATGAATAAACACAATATAAATAATATTTACATTTTTAAAATAAAAATCTGAATTTTGAGGCTCTCACAACCTTCCCCCCTTAAAAGAATTTCGTCCTCGAAATTCATATCTTGGTGTACTAACCACTCTGGGTATTTCTTCCAAAACATCTCTTCTTTTCCCCAAGTTACTTTCTTGATTCAATGATTCCTCCATGGGATTTTTAACCAAAGGAATTTTCTTAATTCTCAAATCCTTTATATTTTTACCAAAAATTTGCATATGATATTCTTCGCATGATAAAATCTCATCAACTTCAATATCTTCTCATATCCATACTAATACTCATTGCATTGACAATAGCATACATTTAATTCTTATGAGGAAGTCATCACTTAAGTTCCTCAGATGTGTATTTTTTCCAGAAATCACCTTATTCCAATTATGTTCCCACCGAAGTTTACCCTCCATAGATTTTGACCCATAATATTTCTTCTTCAAGAGTTGCAACACTATCTTCAAGCGTTACTCATGCCTTTCTCGAATCTTAAATGTACCATAGTATCCTTGATAATTTATCACAACGTAGTCCGAATAAGGTTTACATGCTATGCACTAGCTTCATGAATTCTACTAATGCCATGGTTAGTCTTACGGCCTCCCTACAAATCCATGATGTCCATATTGGTCAATGATAACACTCTTAGTATATATCCTTACTAGTCTTCAATTGACACTATTCTTATAATTTCATCTTAAAAGAACTTTCATTACTTATACTAGATCAATCTATTCATAATTGCACAGCAAAGGCATTCACTTTCTGATCAGGGGTATAATTCAAATCTAATAATCCTTATATGTCTCACAAATTCTCACGTAAGTCAAAGAACCAATCCTCTTACATACATTGACAAATCTACATTTCTCATTAATACATCAATCCAGAGTAACAAGGATCATTCACTAATTAAACTCATTTTCACCTTAACACAACAATTACAAATCCATTTTCTTTACATAATCAAATCCTGAGATGAGACATGATATAGCAACACTTTCACTGATCTCTAACCCAGCGGAAACAAAATTTTTACTTTCGTATCTCATTCAACATTACCAACTGTAATTCTCCAATCTTAATTCTAATCTCACAAGGCCTTGGATGAAAATCAAGAGAAAGTTTACAAATATTTTAGGGCAAACGTCCAAATATAAGAATAGAGTGAACGTTATTTAGAACCAAAGGAAAGTAAAGGCAAGAATGCAAAAGAGAAGGAGCAAAGTTAACAGCCTGCTACCTTTTCGATTTATCTGGAACTTCACTTATCGAATTGAGAGGCATTTTATGCCGTTTCGAAGCTAGGACATTGTGTCACATTTCATATGAAGACTTTGGAATCAAATTCATACATTTCTGTGATCAAAACAACAATCACAGAAGTGTAGAAAACTGTCGGATTTGATTTAGGTCACTTGAGTAATTGACCATAATTCCAAGTAGGATAATTGGAATCAGATGCCATCAGTCGCATTTGAAATTAAATTTATCAATGGTATAAAACTCAAGCTCTAAGTCGTTACCAATTAATATCAAAAAATCTACGAAGTTGACTGAAATTGATCCCTGAAGAATTCAAGGCAGAAAATGCATGGTTTTGGTTCATTTTCAACATACAAGTGAAAATTGATGTTTTGACAAGTTCACTGAACAATAACTTGCCCAAAGTTATCAAGGAAGTGTGGAAATTAAAGCTGATTTATTTCCCTTGTTTTGGCCATCAATAAATAGAATTTCCATCAATAATCTCTCATCATTTAATCCACACTTCTTCCAACTTTTCCAAGCCATTCCACAAGATCCTTTCATTAATACATCAAGAAACATCTAGTCAAGATCCTTAGCAAGTATAACCATGAAAGTTTGCACATGAGTTACCCTAATTTAACTTGTCATCTTGAGCAATTTAAATTAATAACTTAATCAAGAAAATACAAGATGCCTCCTCTAAAGTTATCCCTTTTGTTCTCAAATTCAACGTCCTATCATCAATGGTGAGGGTACTCAGGAAGTAAAGAGCTTTTACCCTAAATCTTTATACTATGTACTTAATCTATGCACATTATCCTCAAATCTTAAAGTGGTTTAATTCCTTGCCCTTGATCTCGGCCTCTTCCACCCTCCATAGTTCATTAGAGGGCCGACAATTCAATAAAAACATAAAAATAACATACACTACTAGAAAGTCAACTCAAAAAGGAAACAAAACACTTTATATACACCACTCATAAAAAAGTACTAGGAGTACATCATAGAAGCATGTCTTTAACAAAAATTATACAAAAGTCATATCACATTCACAATTGCGATCAAACAGAAGTGTAGGACTTTAAAAGTTAGCAGGCATGCAATTACAATGACTGAGAACCACTCTAATGGTTTTCTCACAAAAGATACTCCAAATCTTATCTTCAAATTCAACCACCCTATCCAGACATACTAGCAGATGTCTCGGAAGTAGGCCTCTCCGACGGATTAGACTCCAAATGCTGGGGATCTGCCTCAGCCATAGCAGCCTCCCCCACAAACTCGCTCTGATGCTTTTCACCCATATCCGCATCAGAAAGGGGCCAATCAACAGAAGTCTCCTCAACCCGATTAGCCTTGAGCACCCCCTCTACTAAAGCCTCACACTCAGCCATAATACCATCAACTCGCTCTCAAGCAACTCTCATAACTCTAGCCATTCGCTCGTTAGCCGAGCGGGCCTCCTCCTCAAGTGCACGGATCTGATCGGCCTGATCCTACCTCTCAGTCAACAATCTATCCACCTCCTCTCGTAACTCCTCACGAACCCAAGTTAGGGTCCTCCTCTCACGATTGATTGCCAGAACTACCTCATCAGGATAGGCATAGTCCTTCCAACACTCACAGTCACGCCTAGTTCTGGTTCTAGGGTTGTAGGCCATATGAGTACCCCCCGAGCCCAGTCGATAAGAAACTGTAGGCTGCCTGCGACCAGGCCCGTTACCATCACCACCAAACTCCATACCTACAAAATAAACTCCATTAGCACTTAATCAAACTTAAGCATCTTTATCACTTTAAACATAAATAGCAGGTATCTCTTACATTTCTTTCAAACCTACTAAACCCTTAAATGCTTAAAGACTTTAATTCTCAACTATTCACCAAGTGATAACGTCAACATACGCTTATCATACAAACTAATCCCGTAGTCCAGCATCCTAAGAAAATGAAACCAAAGGTCCTCCACTAAGGATTTCCTTTCAAGATTGATTTGTATCTTCATAAAGGAAAATCGATTTTGTCTCTTTTCTCTCAAGTTTTGGACAAAGAAATAAAGCCAAGTAAGTAGAGTTTCTTTTCTCTTTTTCCTCTCAAAATTCTGTCTACGAAGAAGAGAAGAAATAAAATGAAAGATGATAAAAGGGTTTGAAAGCTTGGCTATTTATGTTATTTAATCAAAAACTATAACTATTAGTTTGGTACCAAATGTCAAGCTTTCATTGTTTTCTTCTAAAATATCTTTAAAACTTTGCCAATAAGCCATTCTTTTACTTCCAAATATAGTTTACATCTCAAATAGGCTTGGCTAGGTCAACTAAACCCTTGCAAATATTCATAAAATAATTGAACGAAAACAAGAAGATATGAATTTATATGCATATGCAAATTGTATTCCCAGCACTAAGAAATAATCTTCTTATTCAAGTAGAAGCTTTGAAAATACAAATCGAAAACACCTTTAACTCTCAGGTGTTACAATCTCTTCCCCTTAAGGGTATTGTCCTCGATACTCCAACTCATACTAATCAGGGTTATGACAAATCTCAAAAGTCAATCAAATACTAAGAGTCACTCTTATGCCTTAATCACAGTAACGTCAAACTCTCGATCAAATCAATTCATATAATAAACTCTCAAGCAATAACACTTACCAACTATCGAGTTCCAGGAACACTCTAGTTCTACCTTCCACAGGCCAATATCCTAAACTTTCACCCTAAGATACATTACAGAGATCTGAAACCTAAGTTCTGATACCACCAGTGACGGTCCCACTTCTCCCTAAGGAGTACTCTAAGATATCCATGGGCCGCCTGCCTAGCACTCTCCAGGACTCACTCATATGAATATCGCTAAATCTCCAAACTAACATTCCAATTTCAAATCTAAACTCAACAATAATTTACAAATACCTTTACCATTCTTAGAATCTCAATTTACATATCGTACTTATATAAACGTTCAATTCTCACAACACAAAAGCTCTCAATATCACAATTTAAGTTTGTCATACCAATCACAAAAGCAAACCCTTAATCTAAAGGTCGGTTCCTTCACTTGGGTTCTAAATCCCTATTAAGGAAAATAAATTGGAAAGAGTGAATTAAAAAGCCCAGTGAGTTCCAAAAAGCATGTAGAGCACTTAGCACATATTACATTTCATTTCAAATTTGAATTTAATGATAAACACATACGAAAGTTTCTAACATTAAAAGGAGGATACAGGGGCTCTCAGGAACCAGGGTCCACAACACTCGATCTTGATCTAGGTAGTTGACACTCCGTCAACTTTCAAATAATCCATGTAAACCTTCACTTTCTCCTTACTCCAACAAACCCCCATCGGGCCCGACTCCAAACACTTAACACTTTATAACACTGCACTTCACTTCACTTCACTTCACTTCACGTAGTTTGTGTACTCTCCAGTATTAGGGACGAGTCCTTATGCCAAATCCAGAGTACATTTTATTTCACTTAAAGAACCCTATGGCTCGACCTTTCTCCTCGGCCTAGGTCTAACCTCCGACTCTAGTTGAAAGTCTTACCTATAGGTCTCAAGAATTCCCAACATTTCACTTATACATATAAATCATTGCACAACACTTTTACAATCAATCATTACACTACATTCTCACAATAAATCATTTCAAAACACTTTCACGATTATTTTCACTCAAATGAGGGTAAGTGCGATAAAGTACACACCACCCCATCGGAGGGTTCGAAAACTATGTTTCACTTCAAAATCAGTTCACTAAACACAATTGCAATCAATTTCACATAAACACATAACAAGCATGGAAACTCACCGAAATAGTAAGGTTCAGCTTCCAAGTTAAGATCGATTTCACTTCCTTCTACAACCCCTAAAACAAATGAAAACAATAGTTGAGTTTCACTTTTCACTTGTTCACTAAAATAAATCACTTTCACTTCTTAATTTCAATCAATATTTTTCCCAAAACTTCCCCCAAGGAAAAACATTCATTTCACACTATACAATGTCTTAATCGAATCTTTTGAAAGTCACTATATCAATTCAAATATAACACTCCATCGATGTACTCCCTAAACACTACTTTCAAATTCTCTTTCATGTGGATTTTAGGTGAGGTTTCTTACCTCAAAATCACTTTTTTCACAATTAACTCAACACTTGCTCTTAGTCAAAATTTTAACACAAATTTAGAACATTTCTCATCAAGCCTCTACATTTGAAAATTCATGGAAATTAACTAAAATATTGTAAAATCTTTGAGTCCATCAATTCAACACTTTTCATCCAAAAGTTTATGAAAAGCTACAGCTTCACTTTTTGTCATTTAAAATTTATGACTTCACTCTATTCAAACATACACTTACAAATAAACGTAACACATATATACTTAGGCACAATCACTTTAAGAAACATCATAAAGTTTCGAAATCACACTTCATAATTGCCAGGTAAGGGTTCGGCCATCACACCTCTTTTCTTTCGAAATTTTCAACAACACAAACTAATTTCTAACCACAATATAAACTTATTTCACAAAATTCAAACACATCCACAATCAGGTTCTCAAGTCCGCTACCTAGGTTAGGAATTCAAGAGTCCAACTCAATCATTTCAAAAATTATCATTTCTAACAAAATAAACTGTAGATCTGTCTCATTGAACTCTACTCAAGCTAGATCTACAAGGTTCAAGCCATATACCTTCTGATCTAAGCAGATCTAACAAGATCACTCCAGATCTCGTGTGCACTTCTCAGAAATGGTACTCCAAGCTTGATATCTCCAAGAATATCCAACCTTAGCTCGAGATCCTCTTGCTTTGGTGGTGATTTCCCACAACAAGCTCAAGAACAAGCAACACACAACTCAAACAAGCTTTATTTCTTCACTCTTCTCTCCCTCAAGATTCAGACCACCTCCTCTCTCTCTCACACCCACATGGCTGCCAAGAAGGAAGGAAGAAACAAGCTAAAGTCCTTCAATCAAGTTTCACACCTTCAAGAAATTTGAGGAAGAAGAAAATGGATGACAAAGGTTGAAGCTTTCTCTCTCTTTTCTCCCTCAACTTTTCGAACCAGCCCCCCTCTCTCCTTCCTCTCTCACGGCTGCTCCAAGCAAGGAAATGAGTGTCTTCAATGGTGGTTTGAAGTTTCAAGAAAGGAAGGAAGAAGAAATGGAAGACAAAGTGCAAGATTTTCTCTCTCTCTCCTCACTTCACTCTCTCGGCCTCCCTCTCTCTCTATGCTCTAAAATGGCAGCTGAAAAATGAAGCTGCAAGAAGCCACAAAGTCAAGCTTTAAGGAGGCAGAAAGGTTACTTTTTCCTGTTTTAAGGAAAAGTGGTCTTTTGACCACTTTATGTCGCGTCGACCGCGACACTCTAACTCACACTGTTTTAATTCATTCCAACACTGTCCAACCTTATATATATATCAGTAATATCACTACATATGCTCGTTTTCAACTTAAAGTCACTATTCACGCTTCGGGACAAAATTTAACGCTCAATTAGGCCGAAACTATACACCGGCAAATAATTCTTGAAAAATTCTCTAAATTAGAAAATATTCACGTTAAACATAAATTCACTCATATTTCAATGAATAAACACAATATAAATAATATTTATATTTTTAAAATAAAAATCTAAATTTTGAGGTCCTAACAAATTTGCTCTATTTTTCGTTTGTTGAGCGGTATTGCACATGGTTTTGTCATTTTAGAACTTGCTCTGTTATGCATGTCAAGATCACACTTAATTCAATTTGATACATAAAAAATGACAAAGACACTTAGGATTAACCATTTTTGACTTTCGTAAAAAAATAATAATAATAAATGCCTTTATTTTATTTACCTTTAGTGAGCCAATTTGATCCTATAATCATTTTCTTTGTTTGATAACCATAATTGTTAGTCTAAGACCTCTTTTTAGACTTTCTCTTTGAACCATTGTGTTAAAGAAATGCTTTAATTTCATTGTATGGGAATTTGATGTATTATTTGTAAGGCAACGAATTGGAAATGCAAGTGTAGCAAGTTAATGTGCTTTCTGAGATGTTTGTTTCATTTTTGAAAAAAAATGAAAAAAAATGATGAAAAAAGGAAAAGCATGTGTTACAACGTGCTTTCATGAGAAAGTCTTGTGTTGTGGTTGTGACAAGTGCTGATAATTGTTTTCACTTGTTGGGTTGATGGAAGTGCTGCTATGGCTTGGAAGTGCAAATTTGCAAGGAAATTGTGCGTTGAAGTTTTGGTAATATCTTTGACATCTTTATACCTTAATTTGCCTTTCATGTTACCTTTACCCGAACCATATTACAACCTTTTAAAAGTCCCTTCGAGTTTTGCATTTAATTCATGGTTAAGTGGTAGAGATATGATATAGGAACAACCCTATAGTAATATCACTCCATTGTGTCAATTTGAGAGCTGTATTATACCCTATACACTTTGGAGTGAATGAGTGTATATGCTAGATTCTTTGTGAGGATTGTCAATTTGGTATATTCTGATTTTGATGAAATTGTTTGGGAAGGTGGGATGCCTCTATTGGTATGGCTTGCCATGAATTGCTTGGTATCTTGATTGCGTTTCTGAGTTAGGATATGCTTGAGGACAAGCATAGTTTAGGTGAGAGGGGGATTAATAGGGTGCACATTAGTTGGTAATTTTGTTAATATTTCCTAATTAGTTGGATTAAATATTGCACTACTTGGTAGATTCTACTTAACTTTTGTGTTTGGTAATAATTGTAGGAATTGGGAACGAAAAAGGCCTGAAAAACAGTTTTCTAGAAAACTTCCGTGCCGTTAGGCGTGAGCGCATCTAACTCCTACCTTCGAGTCCGGGACAGTCGGAATTTTGTGCACGTGGGAAATTTCCAAAGAATTGATGACTCCAAATTCTGAGCTATGCTCAAATGATTCCTTGCCTTTGCTAATTAGTATTTTGTTGGTATTAGGAAACTTTCTTAGTTTTAGTGTTATTAAAATACCTTTTAGATTAGGAAACTACTAGTTTGGTTCCTATTAGGATTTCCCTATTTTGGCTACTGAAGGGGATTAGTACTGGACTTTTGGAAAGAAACGAAAAAGGGAGGGGCCAACCATTCTTTTAGTAGGAGGACTATTCTTTTGGTTGGTGTTCTTTTTATTCAGAGGCTTCGGACGAAGAAACAAGGCAATAGTCTTCTTTCTTTCGCTAGTTCTTTACTTCAAAATAAGGAGATGACTTGTCATCTTTTAACTTCAATTGTTTGTGGAATTTTTTCCATGAGACATGACTAATTTCTTAATCTAGTCAAAGATCAACGTGACGATGCAATGCTAATTATCTGTGAGATCTAACTAATTCATTACTTGTTTATTTAATTCCTTAATGTTTGTGCGTTCTCTATTTTATGATCTCGAGATTATTTTGTTCGTTGAATGTCAAGGGCTCGATATTCAAGGTAACCTAATAATCTATTGCCAAATTAATCTATTAAATCTATAATTGTTTAGCCGATTAATATTAGTGTTAACTAACATTAACATACGTTAGGGGAATGTGCAATCTAATTTAAATAAGACCCTTGTAGCTTATTTATTGGTTAGGGTTTGGGCTTTTCTAATTTTTAATGTAATTGGAAAATTAAATCCTACGGTTGTACCTAAGGTTATTTAGGTAATTAATGGTTGTACCTTAATTGTCGATAAACTAAGGAAAAGTTAGTCATCGAAGCTTGTTGACGACTATAACCAACCTATTAATGAATTGAATGAATCATCTTTGCATCAATGATCGGATATATGGATTGTGTCTGAGAAGTTGAATCTTTAGCTAGAGTTTGTCTATTATTAATTTAAGTCCAGCTTACTTTAGTAATTTGTTTTATTATTTTTTTGATTAGTTATTTCTGAATTTTTTCGAAAATCCCCCTAGTTTTCTCACTTAAAAAGAAACGAATTTTCTCCAATCCCTGTGGAGATGATCCTACTCACCATTATACTCAAAATTAATATTTTCTGGAGTGCGTAATTATTATTGCATAGGCCCGATACCTGTCACTTGTTTGCTTAGGTTCATCTGAATTTTTTTGAGTTTGGTTCCAGCTTGTTTTCTTGAGTATTTTTATCTATATTCTGTTCTAAGAAAGCTGAAAATGTGGTTGTTCCATAGCCTTGATAAATCTTCACATCTTGCCACATCCTTGCCGAACCAATTGGAAGTCAAGTGTTACTTAGGAAAGCTCTAACCCTCTCAAGGTAACTGTTCAAGAGGTGTGAGAAATTGTGAGATCCTTAGAGTGGATAAACACTTGAGTGCAAACATGAGTATTGAGAGTAAACACTAAGGGAGTGAAGTGAGGGAAAATTATTTGTTCTTTTGCTAACCTTCTTGCAAGTTATAAGCATGTCAAACAGAAGTAAAAGTCCAACCTTTGATCCTCTATTAAAAATGGAGACCATCTTGGGAGATGTCGAAAGGAAGATGAACCACTGTTTGGAGGCCTCGTATGGTAGTTTGGATAGTCTTGAAAAGTCCTCAAATCAGGCCAAAGATAGCCATGGAAAACCCTCCATTCACAAATCATTTGAACACATAGAGCATGAACCTTTCAAAAGGAGGGGTTCCAAACAATCTAGCTGTGGCAAAGCACCTAAACAAGAATTTCTTATGCTCAAAGCAGAAATGGATAGTTTTCGTGCTAAGAAAGCTTACAAAAGATACCAACACACTTGTAAGGAGTTTGAGGAGGACCTCAAGTGGGTGCGTCAAGTATCTGAGCCATGTCAATGCAATTAAGCATCGTGAGCATGGGGAAGAAAGACTATCTAGAAGGAGCAAGGAGCAAAATTCATCAACATCTTCCATGACTAAGTCAAAAGTTGATATACCTAAAGAGGAGTCATTGTGGAAGACTTGCCAATATCCTCTACATGAGCAACAAGTGAAGAAGAAAGTTGAATGTCTTACCCAAGAATCTCCTAGAAAGAAACATATGGAAGGTTTTGCTAACAAAGATTAATTACAAGTTGCTAAGGATCAAGAGCCACCACTAAGGGAGAATGAGCTACATGTTGAGAAGAAAAGGAAGGATAAGTTCATGCGTCCAAAGGAGCTGAAACAAGTTCTACTCTCTAAGCACCAAATGGAGATTGAAGAGGCTGATTTAAGCCCTATCCACCTAACCTTTGTTTTGTTTAATGTTTATTCCTTTGTGCAGATTTCGCAAGGCGTAATTAGCTTCAATTTGTTGTGCGCGATACCTACACCCATGGGAGGAATTTCGAGCACTTATGAAGCTGGTTTTACCATTCTTGAGCTATCTAAGGACGTGGTTGCGCATCAAGTTGAAATTGTCCATTCCTTACCAATCCCAATGCATGAAAAGTGTCACCACTTGCTTCTGAATTTTGCGGTCCTTGTGTGTAGTTTTGCAGATTTCATTTAAGCATAATGTTCCAAGTCTTCGAACTTCATTATGCTTTCCAACCTTGACTATCAACGGAGTGTCTTGCTTACTTGGCCAGTGGATGATCTACAAGCAGCGACTTGTTCGAATGCACATCTCTTGTCACTTAGCAACATGATTTCCTTGTTCCTACTGCCAACCATGACATTTTGCATGCTTCCTACATGCTCGCTTCTACCTTTATCCACTTTCATTTCTTACGGATGCGCAAAAGGCAAGTTAAATTGTGTGTGGCCATGAAGATATTTCAAGGGGCTATCTCATTTGGTTTGTTCCGATTTAAGGACAAATCTTTTCAAGAGGAGGGGAATGATGCGAAACATAAAATTGGGCAGAAGACTTTCAGGTGAGAAACCACGGGCACGCTGTCTAACTATACGCAAGGGATGGTAACTAGAAGACTAGTTCTCGTTTTGACGTGGGCACATGAAAGTTTTATTATTTTCTCTTTGTATCAATTGTTTAGTCATTTTTCAGCTTTGTTATTTGCTTAATTTTAGGTAGTTAACTGTTAATTCAAGTTGTTAGGTGTGTCAAATAAAGGCTGGTCATGTTGACCCTCAAAGCCTATTTAAGTTTCCTAGTTTAGGAAGGATTCCTAGTCCTACATGCCCAGATGTTTTCTTTTTTTCAGTTGGAGTTGACGAATTATTCTAGAAATTAGAGAGAGTTTTCTCACACTTATTGCAAGCAGCCTTGAGCATGTTAGAAGGTTTCTAAGTGTTCGCACGACTTTATCAATCAAGTACTCACCTTGATTATGGTGTCGATCCACCAACTTGTTCATTTTTATGCGGTCCAGGAGCGAATAAGCATCCATTGCCAAACTAGATACCGTAGTCTAGATCCTGTGCACTTGTGCATGATCCAAGTTTTGTCTGAAATAGGGCAAGGATCATATCAGAGATACACATGGCAAGGAGGGGACTTCACTTCATACCACTACGGATGTGGGTGACTGGACGGCATAAATTTTATTGCTTTATCTTTCTTTTTCTTATCTTTTGACTTTTAGGTTATGTTTGAATTTGTAAGCCTTTACACTTTTTAGTAGTGGGTTGTTTTATTTGGTATTACTAGTAATTTTGAAACTCAATTGTGAACCTGCAGTTGAGTAAGCGAATGGAGATCAATGGATGTTCATGATAGTTGAAGTTCGTGAAACAATTGCCATGGATCTTTATTTCATTTTAGAGGAGTTTTTTCTTACTACATTTATTTTACGTTTACTTCCTAAACATTGAGACCAATGTGTGTTCTAAGTGTTGGGGGGATGAACTTGGGTTTTAGGTGTTATTATGTTTGATATTGTGCTTATTGTGGCTAGGTTTTTACTCGAAATTGTCGGTTATGCTATGGAATTGTTTGAAATTGGGATTTTTGGCAAGGAGTTTGTCCATTTATAAGGGAAAACTCGGTCAAAATTTTTCCAAAATTTCACTAGAGCCCAAAAATTTTTGAAATTTTTGCTTTCGACTCGGAGATCAGTGCTCACGAGGAGACTTGCTCAGATTGTCTCAACTAGGAGAACAGTGCTTAATAAATATTAAATCAGTTATAAAAGGATACAGTGCTCACTTGGAGCTATTTCACTAGTCCACTTCACCTTATAACTCCTAAACAATCCTCTCACTTCATCTGGCCATCACCTTATCCCTCCAGTGGTAATACTCGAGCATACCAAATCAGTGCCCAGGGTTCCAACCTACCCGACCGAGTTCGCTTCTGGCTCGAATAGGCTACCAACCAAGGGTAGGGCCCAGTTCTTCCAAAGGCGTACAACACGCGCAAATAATGATCAATCAAGACCAAGGAGTTTTTTGTTTTAAGATAAAGCTTTCCAACCTAGCCGACCTCACTAATGGCGTACTCAAGTAGGCTTTTGACCCACTGATCACTCAAGAAGGAGGTCTTAGATAGGCTTTCTAGCAAAGTGTCTTGAGACCCAGTTCAGTCGATACGATAAAGTACACATTGGATTATAAGTGATAAAATGCTCCTTGGTACACCAATATCAAACAATCAAGGAGACAAGAAATTGTTTCAACTAATAAATGATAACACTTAAACAAATAACACTTAACACCCGAACATGCAATTAATATTCTAAGATACTCACATATAATAGCAAATTAAATGAAAGTTAATTCCACAGTAATTATTTCACTTGTGCACATTAATAAATCAATATGTAAAACAAGCACATCACAAATAAGTTTATAAACAAGTGAATCGGTTTATAAGTATTTTGAAATATGGTTTGAAATACTCACAATTAATTGAAAACATTTACATTTATAAAGAGTAGTAGCAAAATAGTACACGTGAAAATAAGTTGGAAAACAAGATTAAAATATGTAGGAAAAAGTTCAAAGAACCCTCACAAGTCATTTTACGTGTAAATGGTAAAGCATCTTTGAAACTTAGAATTCATATATAAATTGTAGTAGATCATTTGATACTCATTTAATAAATCATTTAATTTGAAAACAGTAGTAAATCATAGCATTTGTAAATAGCTTAAAACACTTTTAATTTAGTAGAAAATCATATTATTTGTAAAGAGTAATAGTCAAATATTTCATTTGAAGATTAATTGGAACTAGTTTGAAAATAAGTTTAAAAAATTCAAAACAAGACGAAACAAATTAGAACCATCACCTCAATATTAGTAATTTAAGAAATCAAATTGTTTCTTGCATAATTCACAATAAACCACAATATAGGATATCAATGATAAAACAGTTCAATGCCTTTAGAAATCATTTTAATGATAAACCTTTCTTTTGTAAACAATGATAAATCCAAAATTGTATAGAAGTTAAAACATTTCACAATTTATTTCCTTAAACCAACGGTAAACATTTAGTTAAAACAAGTTGGAACACTCACCAAGTTTCACACTCGTCCACATAAATCACCATTCACCATTTAATCTTTATGGCACGTTCAAGTCCTGGGATCAAGTAAAATAACAAGACTTTCACAAATTCCAATCCATAAGAAACGAGAAACTTTAGCTTAAAATCCTCAATTAACATGTCCAACTTTAACCTCTAAACCATAGTTCCAAATCCACAAGACCTTGGCTCAAATTAAGGGAAACGACCACAAGCATACTAGGGCATGGTTCAGGTGTCATGTGGAGTAAAAATGTTATCTTGAACCAAGAAAAGTATTTGAACCAAACCAAAATGAAGGAATGAGTATAAAAGAGAAACATCAACTTTGGCAGCTTTGACGCCTCTCGTTATTTTGATCAAAACCAAAGCTATGCTTATCGGATTGAGTTGAATTTTACACTGTTTCGAAGCTAAGACATAGCTCTACAATTTTTATGAAGCCATCGAAATTCACTTCGTGCATTTTCGTAGTCGAAAATGGCAATTACAGAGACTTAAGAAAACTGTTGGGTTACGTCAGGAAAGCAGGAGCAATTTCGGGAGAAAATCCATAACTCAATGTAGAAATGTCAAAATCGAGTGCCGTTAGTGGCGTTTAAAACTAGATTAATAGGGACTTCAATGGTATAAAAATCAGACTCTATTTCGTTGCCAATTGATACCAGAAAATCTGACAAGTTGGCTTAAACTGGAGATTATCGGGTAAAATAGGGGAGCAGAGCAGTCAGGGGTATTTTGGACATTTCTCAGGATACAGAGCTCCGATTGATCTGAAATTTTATCAGTAGATAGTTAACTCAATTACCTACAATGTTTATGTTTTGAGAAAGAGATTTTTTGGACTCTAACATGGTCAAATTCGCAGTGGAACTGGACACAAAAATCTGGAGCTTAAGTTCAAGCAGTTGGTGTGCACTTCAAGTCCTCTTCCTAAACGAATTTACCAAGTAATTCTAGCCATCCAAAATCTGTTCTCAGCTATCCTAACCCATTCTAAACATCAACCACAAGCTATACTACAAGATTCAAGGGTTGTGCATGTGACGACACCACCTTCCCCAAAGGCGGACCAAAGGGGTCGGCGGACCGCCTGCCTAGCTCTCGCCAGGACTCACTCACTCACTTGTTCAATAATACTTAACAACTAAAACCTTGGATACAATACAGAGGAGTACAATGTCTTACAAAAACATAACATTCCAAACACAATTCACTAAATACATAAATCTATTATACAATAGTCCACAAAAGGGGCAATATCCATAATTCTCCAAAGTACATATCAAAACATATGGAAGCCCTAATCTCAAGGGTTGGCACCACCACTTGGTTGCTCATTTCCTGCTAAGGAAAACAAATGAAAAGGGTGAGCTAAAAGCCCGTGAGTTCCCAAAAACATGCAAGCCACATAACACATAAACAATTTCACTTTGCAAGAATACTTGAAATATAAACAGATAGAAAAGCAATTAACAATACAATGTAGAATCTGGGCCCTCGGGGCCAAATTCCTAAACTTGCTCACGAACCACGAACGGTAGTTGACACTCCGTCAACTGTCACTATTACCATGTAGAACTTCACTTTCTCCTTACTCCTCCAAACCCCTACGCCAAACACTTTTCACTTCACTTTAAAACATTTCACTTTAAAACACTTCACTTTATTGAGTACTCTCCAATAGGGACGAGTCCATAGCCAAGTCCAGAGTACATTTTCAATTCACTTCTTGGGTTGTTGCTCTTTTGAGACCTGGTTTAAAACCAAGTTCGAGCATGTATCAGTGCGAGTCCTTGTGCTTTGTGACATTTTAAATAACCCTATGGCTCGGCCCTTTCTCCTCGGCCTAGGCCTAGCTTCCAGCTCGAGTCGAAGGGTTCACCTATAGGTCTCAGGGATTTCCTGACCTTCCAAACACATGCAATCATTATAGTACACTTTACAATCAATCACTTCAAGTCACTTTCACAATCACTTTTACTCAAATGGAGTAGGTGCGATAAAGTACACACCATCCCCATTAGAGGGTTCAAAAGTCAATTTTCACATAACAATCACTTTATTCCATTCATATACAATCATTTGCGTAAACCAGAAACAAGCATGGAAACTCAGTAGGGTTAAACTTCCACGTAAGGTTCAAAGTCACTGTCTTGCACACTCCCTAAAATAATTTAAAACAAACAATAAGATTCACTTCAATCTTTTCCAAAACTTACTCGAGGAAAAGTATTCATTTCACATAGCTCAATTTCCAAATAAATTCCCTTGGAAAAATCACTTTACCATTTTAAAAGAAAACGTCTCACCGATATACTCATTGGCACTACAAGCACGTTCACCTTTAATCAAAACTTCCATTTTAACCCAAAACATTTTATACCAAGTCATTGTATTCAAAAATCCCTAGATTTTAGTCAAAATATAATAAAACCTTCAAATTCAGTCAAATAGCACTTTTCACTCAGATTTCATGAAAACTATACTTTTTACCCTTTTAAAATCCAAACACTCACTCACACACATATACACTCACAATTTGAACAATATAAACATTTTTTCTCAAAAAGTAAAATCCCTCGAGAACATTCACAACATTCCAAAATCAAACATTGAAATTACCAAGCATGGGTTTTGGCCATAACACACATTTTCCTTCAATCTCTCAATCAACTGAAAACCCTAATTTCTATCCATATCAAAACAAATTCACAAATAACAATCAATTCCCAATCAGGTCCTCAAGTCCGCTACCTAGAGGCCACCTCAAGTCCGCTACCTAGGTTGGGATTTCAAGAGCCCAACTTCATCTTTTCAGATGATTTCATTTTTATCAATATTAACTACAGATCTACACTAATCAACACTAATAAAGCTAGATCTACAAGATTCGAGGTTTGTACCTCCGGATCTGTCAAGATCCAACGATATCCGGTAAAATCCAACAAGATCTCTCAAGCTTTTCTCCAAGAAAGTCACTCCCAAGCTTGATGACTTCCAAGATCCTCGAACCCAACTCAAGATCTTCAAGATCTGTCGAAGATATCAGTCACCAAGTGCAAGATCGAGCCCAAGATGATCACCCAAGCTTTTCTTCCTTCCTTTTTCCTTTCCAAAAATTCGAACCTCCCTCTCTCTCTCCTTTCCTTGGTTCGGCTGAAGTGAGAAGGTGGAATTCAAGCCACAAAATCATCATCAACTCTTCACAACTCAAGTTATTGGTAGGAAGAAAAAGGAAATGGAAGATCAACCCACTTACCTCTTGTTTTCTTCCAAGAACTTCAGCCCAAACCTCCTTCTCTCTCTCCTCTTTCTCGGCTGCTAGGAAGGAAGAAGATGATGGTGGTTGATGATGGTTGAACTTCAAGAAGAATGGATGAAGATTTATGGAAGAAACTAGCCAAAACTCTCTCTTTCTCTCCTTTCTCTCTCTCGGCAGCAGCTCTCTCTTTCTCACTGGTTTGGCAGCTGAAAATGGAAGCTTGGTGTTGCAAGAAGTCAAGGCTTTAAAGCCACAAAAAGTGCTTTTCCCTAATTTAAGGGGAAAAGTGCTTTTTGTTACTTTTTGTCGCGTCACGCGCGACAGTCTAACTTGTACTGGTTTCTTTCATCCCGACACTGTCTCACCATAATAATATTTCCAAAATATCACTACATATACTCGATTTCAAGTCCAAGTCACTATTCACGCGTCGGAACAATTTTTAACGCTAAAATTTGGCCAAAACCACACACCGGCAAACAATTCGTATAAAATTCTCTAAATTGAGAAATAATCACTTTAAACATATTTTCACTAATATTTCAATAAATAAACTCAATATAAATATTATTAGGCATTTTAGAAATAAATTTGAATTTTTGAGGCCCTCACAGTGCAAGCTAGGTTACCTCTAAAACCTTCAAGAAACAAAGCTGAAAATGGAAGTAGAAGAGCAGCCAGCAGTCATCTTGTCCTTCCTCCCTCTCTTGGCTGCCTTTTCATCCCAAGATGGAACAAAGCCCTTCAATGATTCCTCAAACTTTCCTTAGGTCACCATGGAAGAACACCCCTCAAGTTCCTCTCACTCCCCCCCCCCAAAAACTAGAGTTGGAATTGACACAAGAAAGTAACCAAGTGATGCTCCCTCCAAGAATTCCTTTGCAAGATTGAAGATGAAGTAGTTGCCCCAATTGTTTTTCTTTCACTCTCTTCCTCTCTCTCAAAACCAGCCAAGGGAATTCAAAGAAGAAGAAAATTGTGCTAAAATGGAAGTTTAGTTGGTTTTAAAGAGAATTAGTCTTGGTCTTTGTCAAACTTGGTCAAATGTTGTCTTGGTCAAATTTGTGGTGCAAATTGTGACAAGTAATTAAGTTCCAAACCAAGTATTTATGGAATAATCTCATGCAAATTGTCTTCCAATCCTTTTAATGAAATCTTTACCAAAATTACTCTTTCATAATTTAAATATTTCAAGAAATACACTTGACCATTTTCTTGCAAACATGAGAAAAAGTAATAAAACTTATAAACTTGTGATAAAACTTGTAAATGATTTCCAAATTATTAAAACTTAAATAAAATCCAAAGTAGAAAAATGTGAATAAATATTTTGAATTTTTTTTTTTTGGGCTCTCACAGTTCTACCCAAGAAAAGCCTAGAAAGTTGGAGAATCATTCTTTTGGAAACTCAAGGACACAAGTTGCACAACTTTAACATGATTGGTTGGAGTTTTAATTCTCTATAAATATAGGCCGTCAAGACACTACAAACAAGCTTTTTTGGAGAGGAGAAGAACACCACCAAAAATGTAGCTCTTCCACTTTCTTTAGTTTAGACTAGTTTAGTATAGATTAGGTAGTATAATCTAGTTTTATCCTCTCTTGTTTATAGTTACATTTGGATGAAGATTGAGGAGCAAAGATGGAGGATTTTATCTCATGTGACAAGAGATATATCTCTCCTATGAATTTCTCTTTTGTATTGGATTACAAGTTTGGATTTTCTATTTATCATATGTTTCTAAAGTCTATGCCTTAGGTTTTGGTTGAAATTTCTATAATTGTTTTGTGTTGAGTTCTTGGCTATTTGATGCTGTTAGTTCGAGCAAGTTATTCAGTACTTTTGTTCTTCTAATCTTGATCGACTGACCATTGATTGTGATAATCTAAAGGTATTGGATTTGTAATGAAAATTGGGGTTTAACAATAGTTCATAGAAGTGCTAGACGTAGGGAGTGCACTCACGAAGTAGAGGTACACTTTTGTGGTTTTAGTGACTTGTTTGTGTAATTTCTTAGAACTATTGAGCCTTTAGTTAGTTTCATAACAACAAAAGTAGGTATGAAATAGCTATAAGCATGGTTGGTATGCTGGTGAAAGTGGGTACCACGTGTATGAGAAAATTACGCCATGACTACCCAAGATAATAGTATTCATTGATCCATGAGTTGCACTCACATGAGTAGTAAGGGATTCCATGATCTATGGAGCTTTTATTTACTATTTTCTTACATATTTTAGCATAGTTTTACTTTCAGCAATTTGTTGATCATTTAAATAATAGAGAAGTTTGAGTAGTGCCGGTAATTGTCTATTTTTTCCTGTGGGATTGACCCTTAATATTCTATTCCCAATCACAACATGTATAATTGTAGAAAGTCGTGTGTTGGGATATTTTAAAATTTATAAATGTAAAACTTGACTAATAATTCATACTTAATGTGTATGCATGCCCTGCACACGTCATAATCTTGAATGCGAGGTTATCCCTGCGTCACAATTGATTATCCCTGCCTTTTACCTTATATGATTATTTTTTATGCATGCCCTGCGAAAGTCACTAGTGATTAATTTGTTCCCTGCCTTTTACCTTATACGAGGTTATCCCTGCCTTTGGACCTTAAACAAAAGTTATCCATGCGTTATGCCTACCTTTTACCTTATATGAATTTATCCCTTCCTTTTCATACTAAAGAAAAGCTATCTGTTCCCCTTCCCTCCGTTATAAATATCCACTTCTCGTACCTTCTCTTGTCATTACAATTTCTTCACCCGAATTAGAAACGTCAGTCCCACTTGAATTCTTGCATTTCAAGTATGATGGATCATTTCCTTTCTTCTGTGGATAGCATAGATTGTAGAGGAATGATCAGGCCATTGCCTGTTACTTTTCTGTACTTTTTAACTTTGTTTACTATCTGTGAAATATTGTCGGCTTGCCAAAAAAAAGAGATATTCTATTAATCTTTGATTATATTTCTTTTTTAATTATATATTTATAGAAATAACAGCTGTTTTCAGTCAATCTGCAAGTAGTAGTGTTAGTTCTAAGATGGTATCTCATCATTTTTTTTTATTAATCCATGTTTTTATTTCATATCCTAGTATCATTTCCTAGTGATTAAGTGGTTGATGTTAGGGGTTGGGTTGCGTCTATCCCCAGTTCACCTGCATGATTTAAACCCCTTTGTGACTTTAGATATTTTTACGTTTCTTCTTTTTTATGTGACAGTTGTACTATTTATGTTGTTGTTACAGATTTTTCTGATTCTTGAGAAATGGCTGGTTTTATTGATGACCATTCGGAGTCTATTAAAGTTCGAACACTCCTTCTGGTTGGGAAGATAGGCAATGGAAAAAGTGCAACCAATAACAGTATTCTTGGAAGAAATGCATTTAAGTAAAAGCGTAGCCCTGATTGTGTTACCAATACTACTAAGCTACGACAACAACATTGAAAGATGGCCAAATCATTAATGTGATTGACACCCCTAGTATTTCACATCCTGACTGACTTGATTATTTACATCTGCGGTATAAAAAATTGGAAAAGAAAATCAGAGTTTAAATGTTTAAGAGGAAAATTCCCTTTATTCACAAAAACTAATATCTTGAGGACTGTTGTTCAATTGTATGTGAAATGTTAAATTGATCTGATTTCAGGGTTATTTAGCAAGTCGGCTGATGCTTGGTTTGTTGGAAAAGAGATCGTGAAATGCATTGGTATGGCAAAGGATGGCATCCATGCAGTCCTTGTAGTTTTGTCACTTAGGAGCCGAGTCACAATGGAGGAAGTGGCTGCTATTGAGACCTTGCAAAGCTTATTTGGAGATAAGATTGCAGAGTATATGATATTGGTCTTTACAGGTGGTGATGAACTTGAAGATGAAGAGGAGATTGATGACTACTTGAGTGACTCAAAGGCCATAGAGGTAGGTGTACTATCTGACTCGATTATTTGGATGGGAATGTCACCGACTATTCTTTGGAGGTGTATTCTATGTGTAAGGTCTACTTTTGTCTGATTTGGTTATGAGGTTATGCCTATGTTTCTAGTGTGCCACCTTTGGTGTATGGGATATAGATAACGTTGCTTGGTTATACATCACTTGTTTTACGTTTTAGCTTCAGTTATTCTTAATCCTGAATAAATTGAATTATCTTCTTATTCCCTGATGATGCCGCCATGAAAAAAGTTATTAATAAGATCACTGAAAGAATCAAGAGTTTGTTGTCCACTCTTTGTGCTGCAGTGAATTAGCAAGTTATTTGAAAAGCTAAAATGACCTCCTAGTTTCAGTTCCATTCCACCTCCAATCTCAACATATTAACAAAGGAAAGGGCAAATAAAAATATGATTTTAGGGACAATAATTTGGCTTCATATCTCTGAATTCTTGAAGCTTAATATTACTCCCATGTGAAAACTAATAAAATGGAAGATAAATTAAGTCAAATATCTAATATGTGGAGGAATTAGAACTTCTTTTAAGCTGTAGTTATCAAGGGTTGAAATGACTTTGTGTGGTCTAGATTTATCATAAGGTCTTAAACTCAAGAATTTGCAACTATTCTTCTGTATGATGATAGGCAGGGGTATTGAAAGTTATTACTGGGCATGGAACTCAGACATTTTCAACATGTATGGCAGTTAATCGGATTGCAATAGAAGTTGACATTTCATAAGTATTTTTGATAAAATTTTTAAAATCTTTTGAGAGAATGTTTTCTCCGATATTTCATCCTTTATGAAGTAGAACTATGCAATTGAAACTTATTATGGTGATGATATAGGGAATGCTTGAGCTTTGTGGAAACAGGTGGCTGTTATTTGATAACAAGCCAAAACATAAAACCAACAAAGCCCAACAACATAACCAGCTTCTTTCCCTAGTGAACGACGTTTTCATGAAAAATGGAGGAAGACCATTTACTAGTGAGTTATTTGTGGAGTACCAGGTAAGCCATGGTGGCAATCCTAGAAAAAAAAATTTTTTTGGTTTAAATCTTAGGATATGTCTATGTTCGGGAAACTCATGACACTTGCAAAAATTCTTATTTAACAGAGAGAGGCTGCAAAGCTGAATTCTTTGAAAACCAATGAGGGGAAATCTGCGTCGGAGGTGCAGATTTCTCGAGCAAATGAGGAGCTTGCGGCACGAATTAGTAATATGGTAGTTGTTCTTTTTCGGATATGTTTCTTTTTGCTTTTATTCCTCTATTTTTCTCTTCTTTGAATTTCTCTTTGCATCCATAGATCTAAACATCATATGCCTCTAGATATGCTTTAAGTCTCATTGATAACCTCAGGTGTAATTATGCACTGCCTTTCCCACTTTTGTAGGAAACAAGCATGTAATAAGAAAGGCTTGAAATTGTCTGTCTAGTATGTATTTTTTTCTTTTACTTTTTGACAGATGAGAAGGGGGAATAGAGCAATGATGTGGGAGGGTATGTTACATACACCTTTACTTTTTGAAATTTGTATCAAAGAAATATAGTTATGAATGAAAATGATAGATAAGATCTACCTAATTGTTTGTTTAGACGTCTCAAGCATTTGTGAAGTCCTTCAATTAAATAAAACCTATTCGTTGTACAAGTTAAAATTTTCTATCTTTCTTCAAATTTGCTGCTTGATTGATAGAATGCTGAATCAAAAAAATACTTCATATTCCAAAACTGTTTAGCATTTCTAGTTAGTTGTGCTTCTTATTTTAAAGCAGTGAACTCCGCCCACTTGTCCAGCAGATACTTCTTCACCACAGTTTGTATCCTATATTTGTGTATCTTTAAGAAGTGTATTGTCTGATGTATCTTTCACCTGTCATTTCATGAGGCTCAATGCTATATATCAGGTGCCAATCTTTAAACTTAATTAGAAGAAACTATCAAGAAAAATCTCTAGTTTTGCTAAAGTTTTCTAGCATCTGTATTTGATGGTATTTTTGTTCTATCTATGAATACACTTTATTTTTGCCATGCTATGGAGGGAAGTTCTGTCATGTTCTTGATTGAGTGCTGACAACACATATTTGATGAATTTTGAGCTGTCCTCGCTTGAAATGGGTGCTTGTGCATTAGGGTGGATTAAAGTATTTGGATGGATATTTGGAAAACACACCACCGTTTTCTTAATCCTGTTGTATAGATTGAGACGAAACTCATGGATACAACACATAGACTTGAACAGCAAATGAAATACGAGCAAGAAGCTCGTGCAAAAGTGGAGGCAACTACGCTAGCAACTCAATGGAAATCAGATGATAAGATGTCCAAGATGAGGGAGAGACTTAAACAGCAATTGAAAGACGAGCAAGAAGCTCGTGCAAAAGTAGATGCACAATCAGATGATGAGATGCACAAGATGAGGTAGAGACTTGAACAGCAATTGAAAGACGTGCAAGAAGCACGCGCAAAAGCAGAGGCAAAATCAGATGACGAGATGCACAGGTTGAGGGAGAGACTTGAACAGCAATTGAAAGACGAGCAAGAAATTCATGCAAAAGTAGAGGCACAATCAGATGATGAGATACACAAGATGCGGGAGAGACTTGAACAGAAATTGAAAGATGAGCAAGAAGCTCGTGCAAAAGTAGAGGCAAAATTAGATGATGAGATACACAAGATGAGGGAGAGACTTGAACAGCAATTGAAAGATATGCAAGAATCTAATGCAAAAGCAGAGGCAGCTGCTCGAGCCACTCAATTGAAATCGAATGATGAGATAAGCAAGATGAGGGAGAGACTTGAACAGCAATTGAAAAACGAGCAAGAAGCTCGTGTAGAAGTAGAGGCAAAATAAAAGGATGAGATATGCAGGTTGAGGGAGAGACTTGAATAGGAATTGAAAGACGTGCAAGAAACCCATGCAAAAGCAGAGGCGGCTGCTCGAGCAACTCAATTGAAATTAGATGATGAGATGCGTATGATGAGGGAGGGACTTGAACGGGAATTGAAAGATGAGCAAGAAGCTCGTGCAAAAGTAGAGGTAACTGTGCTAGCAGCTCAATGGAAATTATATGATAAGATGTCCAAAATGAGGGAGAGACTTAAACAGGAATTGAAAGACGAGCAAGAAGCTCATGCAAAAGCAGAGGAAGCTGCTCGAGCAACTCAATTGAAATCAAATAATGAGATACGGAAGATGAGGGAGAGACTTAAAAAGCAATTGAAAGACAAGCAAAACGCCCGTGCAAAAGCAGAGGAAAAATTAGATGATGAGACGCGCAGGATGAAGGAGATACTTGAATAGCAAATGAAAGAAGTGCAAGAATCTCATGCAAAAGCAGAGGTAGCTGCTCAAGCAACTCAATTAAATCGGATGATGAGATGAGCAAGATGAGGGAGAGACTTGAGTAGCAATTGAAAGATGAGCAAGAAACTTGTGTAGAACTAGAGGCAAAATCAAAGGATGAGATATGCAGGTTAAGGGAGAGACTTGAACAGCAATTGAAAGAAATGCAAGAAACTCATGCAAAAGTAGAGGCAGCTGCTCGAGCAACTCAATTAAATCGGATGATGAGATGAGCAAGATGAGGGAGAGACTTGAACAACAATTGAAAGACGAGCAAGAAACTCGTGCAGAAGTAGAGGCAAAATCAAAGGATGAGATATGTAGGTTGAGGGAGAGACTTGAATAGCAATTGAAAGACGTGCAAGAAACTCATGCAAAAGCAAAGGCGGCTGCTCGAGCAACTCGATTGAAATTAGATGATGAGATGTGCATGATTAGGGAGAGACTTGAACAGCAATTGAAAGATGAGCAAGAAGCTCGTACAAAAGTAGAGGCAACTACACTAGTAGCTCAATGGAAATTAGATGATAAGATGTCCAATATGAGGGAGAGACTTAAACAGAAATTGAAAGACGAGCAAGACGCTCATGCAAAAGCAAAGGCAGCTGCTCGAACAACTCAATTGAAAGGCTTTTCTAGTTTGATGCAAGGGTTTTATTCAAACAAGTTTCAAGAAAAGCACAAGTTGCACAAGAATTTCCAAGAATCACACAAGCAAATATCAGGAATCAAGATGAACACACGAAGAACCAAGAAATTCAAGAACCACACATGAACAACTAGAACAACTCAAAAAAGACTCACGAATCACACCTTAGACAAGAGCTTCAGATTTCAAGAAACAAGCTTGGACATATTCTGATGTTTTATTTTTTTAAATTTTTTCAGATGACCAGTAATCACTACAGTACGATGAACAGTAATCACTACAGTAACGATGAATAGTAATCGCTACAATAACGATGAACATTAATGAATTTTTTTTTTCAACGAATAATTCAGGGTTAGAAGAACAAAGGGGAAAACAAAAAACAAAAAAGGATATTAACCTGATCAACATGTATCAAGAACCAAAACTCTGATACCAACTGATGTGAATTCGAATCCAATTCACTACAAGACTAACTTCCATCCAAAAAATAATTAAAATACCAATTAACTATTAAACTATAAGTACATTAACAGCATGCAAAACTTCAGATTACATACACCTTTACTTTTTGAATTCTATATCTAAGAAATATAGTTGTTAATGAAAACGATAGATAAGATCTGCCTAATTGTTTATTTAGACATCTCAAGCATTGATGAAGTTCTTGAATTAAATAAAATCTACTTGTTGTAGGAGCTAAAATTTGTTATCTTTCTTCATATTTGATGCTCGATTGATGGAATACTGAATCCAAAATATACTTCATATTCCAAAACTGTTTAGTGTTTCTAGTTAGTTATTGTTGATATATTTTAAACCAAGCATATTTAGAAGTTTATTTGTTTTAGAAGTTGATTTATTATTTGGTAAATAGGTTAGAATTGGTTATCGAAGTTTGTTTAGGAAATGGAATTAAGTCATGTTTTAGAATTACAATTAGAGTAGGATTAGTAGTTTTGTTTCTCTATTTAAGAACTTGAAGTTCTACATTTGTAGTTGACAAAATCAACTTCTTGGAATAAATTTCTTTTACTCTCCTATACCTTTCTTATTCATAAGATTTTAGTATTACTTATGTTGCGTGATTTTTTATGCTAATAAGTCGTATCAGAGCCCGAGGTTCAAGAGTTTGTTCCCAGGGAGAGTTTATTCCTAGGGTATCTATGGTGCCTGGAGAGTTTAGAAAATTTGTGATAAAAAAACCTTTACCATAGAAGGGTACAAATTTTGGTCCAGAGTACTCGTTTGTTGATTAGAATTAGGGAAAAAGTGATCCTAATTGGATAGAGGTCTAAAAAGAGGGATGGTTTGGAATTTCCATGATGCACCTTAGATGAATCTCTTTTGGTGGAGGATGAACTCTTACGAGGTACTGGCTGTAACCGCCTCTGAAACTCCTCATCCTCTCGCTTATGTCTTTCATATAAGCTCAAAACACGATATCGATCCATCTCTTACTTAAGTGTAAGAAACTCGTGTTGTGGAGGCGCGAAATTAGAGCATTTGGAATTAGAATGCGTGGAAGTAGAATGCTTTGAACCCCTCCTCTTGAAAGGCTTGTTATCCCAGCATTCTTGTTCATATGAACATGATGCAACTCCTCTAGGTGTGATTATATGACCTGCAAAATGTTAGCAAAATAGAAAAAAAAATTCCTCACAAAACACAAGCTCACGTGTATGCACTCGCACTCATGTATCATTCAAATTTCACTCTAATAAGCTCACCAACTCTTTCAATTCCTTGATCACAATCCTTGAGATAATATGAATTGGCCCACAATTGACCAAGAAGGCTTAACAACCCAATTCACGTTGTATGTGACAAAGGATAATGAATTGACATGAACCGAAAAATTTGATGAAATTACAAGGGAAATCTACATAGAAAACACACTCAACGGGATGAACAAATGCTGGAATTTTTTTCACCTAATTTGACTAGAATAAAGAAAATGACCTAGAATGGCAGATTTGGAATTTTACTTGCCTAAATGCAATCCTATGGAAATTTCTTGAAAACAACTTAACAAATCTTGAATTTGACTTTAAAATCTTGAAACAAATCTGAATTGGTAAGTGTCTGAAGGATTTAGGCAACTTTGACTTAGTCAAACACGTAAAGTCCGGCTTTAACTAGTCCAACACATAAATTCCGACTTTTTGGCAAAATACCCTTATCAATCTTAGATTAAGGGCAATGTAGGTCAATTTAGCAACTTCTAAACAAATTTGGAAAGTGAATTTTCATTTTTAAGAGATTTGGAAAGATTTGGTTAAGATTCTTTCCAAGTTTAGTAAGGAAACAACTTTAAACAACTTTCCACTTCCAAGATAAGATCAAAGGTGATTTTTTTTTTTTTTTTGTTTTCACACGAAATTACTGCTGAAAATCTGGTTGCAAAATTCCAAAAATTTGTTGTCTTCTTGGTGTTCAATTCGGCTCCAAACGAATTCAAACAAGGGTTAAAGGTTTCTCACTTTGTTTTTTACCGGCAAAATACAAGAAAAGTGATGAAAGACCCGCTTTTTCAACTTCATATAACTCTTTCCCCTCTGAGTCCGAGTAAGAGTTCTTGTTCGAGTTCGAGTCTTTCCTTTTGTCACAGGTAAGGGAAATGAATGAAATAAGCTTCTTCAATTGTTAATTGGAATGGGAAAAAATAACACTTGTAAAGCGAGGGAAGTCAATGTACGCCAGTTGCCATTCTGAATCTCTAGTAGATTATTAACTTATTCTTCCAGAAACAATAGAAGCAAGGGTTTCGGTACCAAAGAAAAGTAGTTGACCTATCGATGTTTATACAAGAAGGAAATGAGGAGAAAGACGCATTGAAGTTGGAGCCTTTACAAGGAAGGAGAATGTGAAGGGCGGCGACTGAAGGTTCCTAAATGCAAGAAAGGAGAAGAGGTTATCAGCGGAGGGCTACAAAGAAGGGCAGGAAAAGTGGCCGTTGTGTTGTGGGAGGAGCATAGGAGATGAACGTTGGGCTAGGCGGCTAGTAGGTTTGGCTCTTCAAACTTTTGGGCTTCTTTTAATAAATTGTGCTTTGCTAATGTATGATTAATTTAGAAAAATATAAAGTGTACTTTGCTAATGTAGAATTAATTAAACCATACTTATCTAATGTAGGATTAGTTAAAGATATGTGGACATCATTGGTGCATGGGTTTTTTTTATTGTAAATTTGGGATAAAAATATAGTAAATTGAATCTAAAGTAAACTCACCTTAATTCAAGGATTAAATTCTCCTTACTATCTAGGGCATGGGAATTTACCAGATTTACCAAAATAGGGAGATTTATGGTATATTTAATATAAAATTAACTTTTTATAATTTGACGGTGTAGTGAATTTTTTTACATTAGCAGTTTTGGATGCATGCCACATGTGTATAAGTTGAATTTCAAATTTAAATTTGTATAATATGGCATAATCCAAACCTGTTAGTGTAAAAAAAATTATACACTGACAGTTATCATGCTAGTGTAAAAAAAATTATACACTGCTAATGTGTAAAAAAGTTATCCTTCATTATATACTTCATATTTCTTTTATGTTTTCTTGAATTCCAAACTTTTAGAGATTGAAGTTTTATCTCAATCCATGCACTTCTTTTCATGCTTATGAATTATTTGTTATGATATTACTAACTGAAACACCAAAAACAAAATTTAAAAAAAATATGAGATATAGAGCATTGGTTACTAAGTAAACCAAATTTTAGAGCTCTTGTTCTATTATTAAGGTTTAAAATCTCTAAAATTATATTTTCGAAAGAAAAAAAAATCTCCACTCTATAGTTTTAATGTTTAAATTGTCATGTATATAATCAAATGATAGAATAATTATGTTAACTAAATGGGGTTCAGACTACATGATAACTAATATGTCAAACCACAATTTTACTAGGATTTTGGTACTAACGGAGTTAAGGCGAGCGAGTGAATGCTTTTCCGACGCTTTTCGTGTTGTTGCGTGTGCCTTACGGCATCCAACCATCACTTTTGGACAAGGAGTAATTTAACTTCAATTTTGAACTTGTATGTCTAACCTCTTTTTGATTCGAATTCTACTTAAATTCATTGCAAAAATAGTGTCTCTTGAATTTTCTCTGGTAATATGATGTTTTTATGTTTCAATTTGTCTTGTTTTGCAGCATCAGAAATATGCCGGGAATAATGAGCCAAAATGCCACCACTACGTGTATTTATTAATGAGCAACATGCAAGTTCTATTTTTTCAAGTTCAACTCAGGTAAAATTTAGCATGTTTTACTAGTTTGTTTTCTATGTGTTATTTTTAAACATCTTAGCCTAGCTCTTAATGCTGTGTTATGTGCTACTTTCAATGAGGCTCATGTGACATGATGTATGTTGTTTACTTTGATAGGCTAGATTGTTGTGCAATACATGCAGATATTTTTATTCTGCATTTTTTTCTAACATTTTGATTCACTACTACCATTTAGTTTAATGCATTCTCAAATGAATCGTTATTTGCTTGACTTGGCTTGTTGGTTCTGGTTGAAGTTCGAAGTGCTCGTTGGAATATCTTATGAAATCAAATTATTATCTCAGTTCACGCCTGCGATTGTCGTCTTGTGATTTTTGGTGAGTGCTAAGTTTACTAAATGTCACATTGATCGTGTTGAAGCCTTTTTGAATGCTATGCTGTTTGCTTATTGCCTGTCATCGGGGTAAAAGGGCATTCACTTTTTCAGAAAAAATGTGACTTATGTGTCTTGTCCTTGTTACTTTACTTTCCTTATATTTTTCTGTAGAGATGGTTGAACTTGGAAATTAGAATGGTTTTTAGTACTTTTCCCTTGGGAATTGTTTAAATCTTTTTATGATTTCTGTTTTTTTAGTTAATATTTCTGTTTTTTTGGTTAACATTTCTGTTTTTTTGGTTAACCTGTTGCACGATATACCTTTCTTGATTAACGTGGTTGAATATTCGATTAAATTTGTTTTGTGACGTCTTGACATTTTGATGATTTATATTTTGAAGTTAGTGGCATAGCTTTTGCTGTGCAAACTGGTTTGTGGACTTTCTTCTTTGGAAACTTTAATTGTTGATGTTTATCTGCTAGCCATATTGCCACCATTCAAAATTCAAGATTTGACTCCAATCAAGCATATACTCATTAGTGAACATAATATATATTTATTCGGGCAAAATCTAGCCAAGAAACATCATAAAATTTCAAGATCAAGAGTCAAAACTTTCCAGCTATAGTTTGGCCAGCAAGCATAGTTTTTCTTCAAAATTTCACCAACATTTTTACTTCCTAACCATAAAATAAATTCATCTCATAACAACAACTACAACCACAACAAAATCCTCAAATCCGCTATCTAAAAGACCACCTTAAAACAACTACCTAAATTGGGATTTCAAGAACCCAAATCAAACGTACCAAAATTATCATTTCTAGCAAAAGTAATCCATGGATCTAGAAGATCTAGCATTATCAAGACTAAAACTAAAAGATCTAAATATCATACCTCAAGATCTACCTAAATCTAGTAAGATCAAGTATAGCTCTACCCAAGAATTGTCTTCCAAGCTTTGCTCCTTCAAAATCTTCCAAGAATAGCCAAGGATCTACTAGTTTCTTGGTGATTTCCTCCACAAAACTTCAAGATCAAGTTGGTAGCACCTCTTTCTCTCTCTCTCGGATCTCCCTCTCTATCTCTCTCTACCTCGGCTTGAACAAGAAGAAAAGGAACAAGATAAGCTTTCAAATGGAGTTTTCAAGAAACATGAGGAAGAAGAAGAAGAAGAAGAAAGCTCTAATCTCTCTCTTATGCTCTCTTGAGTGGCTGAAAAATGAAGAGAAAGTGGAGCAAAAGTGAAGACTTTAAGGGGACAAGAAACATGGCTTTCCATGTTTTAAGGAAAAGTTGGTCAACTCGCCTTTATGTCACGTCAACGCGCAACGCTCTAACTTTTACTAGATTTTCTCCTTCCGACACTATTCTATCATAAATATATCTCTGTAATATCTCTGCATATATTCGGTTTCATCTTAAAGCTACTATTCACGTCACGGCTCGAAAATTAACACTTAAACTGGCCGAAACAAACACCGGTAATTTATTCACGAAAAAAATTCTCTAAATTAGAAAATAATAACTTGATGCTTAAATTCACTAATGTTTTAGTGAATATACATAATATAAATATTAGTATTTATTTTTCAATTAAATAAAATTTTGAGCCCCCCATTGTATACAATTAGAATCCATAGAACAAAATCACTGTATGGATAATGCACCAAAAACAAGAAAGAAAATGATCTCCATACCAATATTTTAGGGCAAAATTGTCTCCTCAAAGAGGGCTTATACAAGAAGGGATTGAGGAGAAAAGTGCATTGAAGGTGGTGCCTTTATAAGGAAGGAGAATGTGAAGGGCAGCGACTGAATGCTTACCAAAAGCAAGAAAGGAGAGGAGGTTATCAGCGGAAGAGTGACTGTTATGTTGGGAGTAGAGGTGGCAAAACTATCCAAGACCCATTGGGATCCCATACCCAAATTTAATTTGGGCGGGATGGGTATCTAGAATATGGGGATTGGGCCTTATTGGGATATACCCAATAATACCCATTTAAAATATGGTTATATATGGGATTTATTTGGGACTCCCATGGGTATTTATTAATATTAAAATGACAAATAATCTTTCTTTTCATTTTTTTTCTCAAAATTAGTAAATTAATATTATAAGGTTGTAGTAGATGTTAGGTAAATTAGCACTTATGCATCATGTGTTCTCTAATAACTACAAAATTCCATCATTACAAAAATCTATTCTTGATAGAATTTTGTTGAATTGGAATGGCCTTAGAATTGAAAAAAATTTTAAACTGGGTCTTGAAAGTTAAGAAATAAAATAACGTAGATGAGTAGATAGATTTTGGGGACAATTAAATTTTGGTGATCAATAGATTTTTATTTAATCAACACGAATTCCCAAAAAGCATCATCCACTTATATGAAGTTAGTCTTTTATAAATTTAGTATTTAAAAAAATTTATTTAGTTTGGGAATTTATCGCATAATTTATAAAGAAGAGTGTAGAACTTTTATAAAGTTAAATAAACAAACCAAATAATATAACAAAAAGATAATATTGAAATATTTGATTGAGAAAACAAAAGAGTGTTTCTTAAAAAAAATTAAAATGGGATTAATTTGGGTACTTGGGCGGGATCAAATGGGTGTAGCCCATTTTAGTCCCGCCCATATTAGTCCCAAGGCTAATATGGGACTGTTTGGGTATAACCCATATTTTTCAATCCCAAATAAATCCCGCCCATCCCGCCCATTTGCCATCTCTAGTTGGGAGAGTAGTGTAGGAGATGAATGTTGGGCTAGCGGGTTTCGTTGTTCAAATTAGGCTTTTTTTTTTTTTGGTAGATTTTTTTCTTTTTTCTATTTTTCTAGATTTTGAGCAGATTTTTGAATTACAAATGATCTATGTTACAAACTACTACTTGCTAATTGCTAATACTATTGCCTTCTTTTTTATGGTTTGGAAATTCCTAATGGTATTAACAATATCTTTATAAAATCTGTTCCCTTCAAAAGAATAAAGAAATAAACTGTGCTTTGCTAATGTATGATTAATTTAGGAAAAAATAAATTGTACTTTGCCAATGTAGAGTTAATCAAACTGTACTTTTCTAATGTAGGATTAATTAAAGGTATCTCAACATTAGGGGTGTATGAGATTTTTTTTCCATAAATTTGGGATAAAAGTATATTAAATTCAATCTGAAGTAAACTCACCTTAATGCAAGGATTAAATCCTTCTTACTATTTAGGGCATGTGGATATGCCCTATTTACTAAAGATGGGGAGATTTATGGTATATTCATTATATATTTTATATTTCGTTTAAGTTTTCTTAAATTCCGAACTTTAGGGGTCTAAGTTTTGTCTTAATCTATGAGCTTGTTTTCATGCTTATGAATTATTCGTATAATATTACAGACTGAAACACCAAAAATAAAATTAAAAGACATAATATGAGATATGGAGTATTGGTTACTGCGTAAACCAAATCTCAGGCTCTAATTCTATTATGAGAAAAAAAAATTGCTACTCTATAGTTTTGATGTTTAAGGTGTCATGTATATCATCAAATGAAAGAATAACTATTTGAATTAAATGAGGTTCAGACTACATGATGCTTCGAACCACAATTTTACCAGGATTTTGTCTAGTGATAATAAGTATGTAATATATCATATTTCTTGATTTTGCAAGAAGTAGCTCTTCATATAAACATTCACAAAATACCTAATCATATAAATTAAAAATGACATTATCAAAGTCATGTAGTACCTACTAAAATTAACATTTAGTATTTTGCGCAGTTTTCACTATTTGCAAATAAGATTTACTATTTAATTACTTCATAAGGTTATCCACTTGGATCTATTTTTGAAAAAAGTTTCAAATTCCTAGGCGGTTTGTTATGAATATTCACGTTTCAGAATAGGATATATTCTATGCTTCAAAGGATTAAATATGACAGGTGTGATAGAGTTAATTTTGTGATATCATGAAACTATGTTAGATTCTTACTACATTCAAATCCATAGAAATCTACTTTCTTCTTTTTCATTAGTAGAACCAATTGATATTTTCTTTCTTTTTTCTTTTTTATTTTTTTCCTTAAGCATATCTCAGAAGCAAGTTTATAGGATTGTGTATCTTTCCCCCTTACAAGCTTCCCATGAGCATGTTAAACTATGTGACTAATGGGTTACATCTTATTTTCACTTCACGCTAATAATGAATATCGAGATAGATTTTGGACTCTGAACCACCAAAGAGAGTATAAGTATGACATCCTTTTTTCTAAGGATTAAATTTTGTGGATACTCCTTTTATTCCCGTTATTTATTTATTTATGTTGCAATGAATTAGCAAATATTTTCGTTCATGCCCAAGTAAGGATATGAATATCCTACTGGTTTGTTTGCCGTGGCAAATTGACTAGTTAGGAACCAACTTTTGTAGGAATAGAAGAATCCCCACCCCAGGGAGGTTCATAGTGTTGAGAATCATATCTTTCCTATTTATTCTTCCTATTCTAATAATCAATAAATATAAGAAATTATGCTTCTTAATTAGTAAGGTTTTCAAGAAGGGAACCATAACTTACTATTATTAGTATGATGATCTCTTAAGGAGTAACAAGTATTCAATTAGTGAATCAGCTGATGGCTCGTACAATAAAGCAAGTAACAAGGCAGGCATCAAATGGACACTTAAAAGATTCTGGAGGAACAATTCTTGCACCAGTAGTTTAAGAAAGTATTTTTTTAGCATCTGCTTAAATGCAAACTTTAGCTTGTCTCGACTTTTTAATACTAGTTCATAGTGTGTGCTCCTTATGTTATGATACAGATGGACAGTGTTGTGTTGCTCTTACATCCTTTTTTTTTTTTTTTTTTTTTTTTTTTGGGTTCTCTGGAGGACCCTAAGGTCCACTACATGGAAACTTGATGTAGCGTGGTTACGCCTATTACATCAACTGCTAAACATTTTCTCACAGAATCTAGAGACTCTTCAAAAGTAGTCATCCCCTGCCTCACAAGTCACACCTAAGCTCATCTTGGAAAAATGATCAGCGCTCATGTTCTCTTCCCTCCAACTGTGTATGGTCCTGCATTCCCAAGATTTCCCTAGCCACAATTTCATTCTCCTAATGAGGTTGTAGTAAGGGCTTTCATGATTATCCTTCTTTTAGCAAATTGTCATCCAACTTCTGAATCCGATTCAAGAATGACCCTTGTAGATCCCAACTCCCATGCAAGTTGCAATCCATAAGTAATTGCCCAAAGTTCTGCCACAATATTACTAGCGAATCTAATGTTAGCTAGAAATCCTCCTAGCCATCGCCCCTGTTCATCTTTGAATAGTCCCCCTAAACCTGTTCTTCCTGGATTCTCATTGCCAACGTATCTACATTCAGCTTGATCCAACCTGCCTGAGGTTTGTCCCATGCTATGTTGTAGGTTTTCTTTCCTTTCATTTCTTGTTGCTTTTGAATCACTTTCTCTATTTGCTCTACTTGTCTCAATAGTTCGTTAGCAATTATACACAATCCCTTAGAAATCTAATTATAAGCTCGTTCCTGGCTTTCCATGCATAAGAGATCACTAACTAGAAGAGGATTTGCCATTTCCTGGTAACTACCCTCCCAAGTTTTGTATCTTTCACATTCCAATCAAGTTAATCAATCAAACATTTACTTCTAAAATCCTCCCATGCCCTTGGATGTATCAGCCTTCTTCAAATGTCTCCAATCCATTGACACTCCCTAAGGGCATGCAAATCAGTTTCCGCATGTTCCCAACAGATCAGGCATAGCTGGTCAGTTTGCAAATGTCTTCTACATTTCTCAGTGTTATTCATCAATGTTTGGTGTCTAACAAGCCATAGGAAGGTTTGCCAACTTCCTGATCCTTTCTGCTACTCTTACATCTTTAACATAAGAAAAGAAGGCATCTCCAAATAATGGATCTATCTCAAGACATATTTGCCATCTTCCTGTTCATCTTTGACTTTGCGCCCTTCATGGTTTCATCAATTCTCACTTTCCATCCATCATATTTTTATCAATTTTCACTTTGTACTGTTACCTTTTATTTTAAATAGTTTATACCTCAAAATTATCAAGTACCCTAAATCACAGCACTCATTATTGTTCATGAAAATGTACCAAAAGTACAGTCACTCATCTTCTTGAGATTCTTGAACTAAAACATACATATTTAGCATTGAAATGGTGTCTTTTGGTGTATGGAATTGTAAATTATTAATATACTTTCCTTTATAGTGTTTCAATCATGGTAATTTAGGAAGAAACAGTATCTGTATAATACAAAATCTTCATAATAGAATAGTGAAATGTTTTAATAGTTCATAAATTTAGAGTACAAAGTGTCAATCGAGCAGCCTTTCGACTTATCAATTTTTTTCAACATTATATAATCACTTTAACGCATATAAATTTTCGTTTTTGAAACCCAATGTATACAGTTGATATTAAGACCTATCAAACCCAAATCCTAGATTGGAGGGAAGACCACAACCATATCTAAAGAGTAAAAGGGTAGACCCTGCCTATCATTTCTAAATATTTACATAAAGCGTTGGGATGCTAACTCTTGGACAGAGTTGCAATTTTGCCAATGCAGAATATTTATATCTAACCTCTATAATTGTTAGTCAAATGTTTACTTGGAAAGTACTAAATAAATACTCAAAAAGAGAATCTAAAAATTAAAAAATAACAAGATGAAGAATGACAATGAAACAACTAGAACAATACGCATATAGCTGAAACCCTCTTTCTTCTCCCAATGTACCCTCTCTCACCTACATTTACAATTTTATCTTTTGCCAAAAGGAAGAAAATAGTGGAGCCTTCTTTCTTTACCCAACTCATCCTTCCCTAAAAGAAAAAGAAGGCAACCAAAACCTTTTTCTTACCTCTTTATTCACTTGACTCATCCGACTTATACTCTCTTATATCCACTTATGCTTTCATCTTTATCATCTTCCCTATGATTTTTGCATTTTAGACATAGAGTAGCAAGTACCTTGCACATTTTTACTATGCCTCTCTTTTCAGCATTTTGGAGGATATTTGCGCATCGCACTTAAATCGTTATACTGCATACGATGAACCTTAAGTTGGTGATGTTTAAGGGCTATTGATTCAGTTGCGCATTATTTTTAAATCATTGAAACTCAATTACAGTACTTCCAACAAGGTAATTCAAACAATTTCTCTAATAATTTTGATATTATGTTTATCTAAGTAGAGCCTTTAATAGAATCCTGTACATGACCGTTAGAGGTGGAAAGGGTGTGTGGAAGGGTAGGAGGGTAAAAAAATGAATAGAACATTTAATATTTGAGACACAACTCTTGGATGGGTTGGATGGGTTGGGTGGTACCGGGGGAGGGAATGCAAATGAAAAGTCGAGTTTGAGATCTTCCACTTACACTACAAAAAAAAAAAAGAAAAAAGATTAAAGTAGCTACAGCTTCAATATTATTCTCTTTGGACTTTGGTACGTAAGAATGCACAGGATGGAAAAGTCTTTCTACTCATAATACATTTCTACCCAGAATGGGTGAAAGGGAAAATTTGATGCACAGAATGGAAAAGTCTGTCCACTCATAATACATTTCTACCCAGAATGGATGAGAGGGAAAATTTATTATTTCAAGATTTGGTAGACAAGTCAAAATGGAATGTTTACTCAATTTTCAATATTTATTTAGTATAATCAATATTTAGATGTCAGGATAGAATACAGTAAATACAAATTTGACTTAATTGCCCTAGATTAGTTTATAGGACATAATATGTTTATTACTTGTTTTATTTATTCTATAATAGTATTTGTCAATTTATGTGAAATTTTGATATTTTTATTTATGTGAATTTTGATATTTTTACTTCAAAAATAAATGAAAACTGATATGAAAATTCTTCAATTGTAATACTTGACTTAGTCTAATATACAGATTTTTAAATTAAAATTTTCATTTACTAACAATATAATTAGCAACACAAAATATAAATTACATGAAGTTAAATAATTGTAATTTATTTTTAATCTATCTTTGATTTTAATAAGATTCAAAAAAACTCTTACACAATTTATTATAATTAAAATTTTTTTCCTAATTTAAAAGGAAAAGTTTATTTCAAATAAAAGAAAAATTAATTATCATGAAAACTTATATTCAAATATTAATTGAGATTACAAATAGTTTAAGATATCATGACATAGTACAAAGATTTATAAGGATAAATTTAATATTCTACTATTTAGACATTTTAAAATGAAGGTAAAAAGAGCTTTTTCTAAGTGTTTTTGAGAAATGAGACTCCAGAAAAAAGTTGAAATGAACATTTTAAGGGGAAAGGCTTTCCCACTTAAATGAACCATATCAAACTCTAGAATGGAATTGATAACTAGGAAATGTCTTTTCTTTCCAAAACTTTCTTACATACCAAACAAGGGGATAGTGTAATTCAAAATACACTTGGTTAAAGGTTAAAGGTTTACATTCTTAGTCTCAAGTTTTCACGAGGCTTCATTTGTAATTTCAATCTAAAAATTAAATGAGTCAAATGGGTTAAAACACGATACAATATGTTAATAAACAGGTTGTGACACGAACACGACATGAAAGTTCAATGTGTCATTTATAGACCTAGACTCATTTGACATGACCATGATTATGAAATGACACGACACGTTTACAGCTCTATTATCCATTTTTGTCACAAAAGCTTGAAGATCAAAGATTATTTATTTGCTAAAGCTTGTAGAGAATTGATTTCTTCTACAAATTAACTCCATTTTATTGAAATATACAAAAAGATGGAATTTGTTAAAATTTACTTAATTAGTGCATTACACAAACAATCCATGGACAAACTAAATTTAATGGGAAAAAGTACTTTTTTTTTTGAAAAAAATGTATTTTTAGTCCTCAAAGATTGGGGATTGGACCAAATTAGTTCTCAATATTTCAATTCAAAAATTCAAGGTATTCAATTTTCACCAAATTGGTCCTTAACATTTTATAAGATCTTAGAGAATTTATTAATATGATAGAAAAATCCATGAAATTTTGCTAAAAATAATTTAAAAGATCACAAAAATTTTACAAATTCTAAAAAATGTAAAATAAGTGCAAAGTATTCACTTTTGACCATCATTGTAATTGGTGGATATGTCAATTTTATACTTTGTATATGAAAGTATGCCAAAGTACATGTATAAGTTATAATGGGAGAAATACAATTTTATTCCTCAAAGTTTGGGGATTGAATCAAATTGGTCCTTAATGTTTTGCCCAAAACAAATAAAAACCCTAAACAGATTCTACATATATTTATGGAGATTACACATGTACCTTTTGTTTACTATTATGTAGAAATTCATGTTTCGTGGCCATGCTATTATATTCTCGAATTGCAGTTTGTTTTATATGTTATATAATATACTTCTTTACAATACAAACCATGAAAATTTAACAATTTTGATAGAAATATAATAATCTAGTATATGTAAATCATTATAGAAGCAAAAATCTTAATAATGGAAGAAATTTATTTTCTGACAATATTAATGTAGACGTTGATAAATGTTGTTAAGTACATGATGAATTGACTTTCAATTGAAAAAACAGTAGCAAAATAAAATGCATTCATATATTTTCTTTCTTTATACCATTGAATTGACTATTATATTTGTCCCTTGTCTCCCTCATTTCGTGTGTGCCAATATTGAGAATGAAGTTTAGAGATTATTATTTTTAGTTTAAAGTGTATGAGTAACCAAGCTTACAATAAAGTTGAATAACTTTGAGCTCAAAATAATATTAAGAACCAAATTCTCAGGCCTTATTTAGAACAATTTGTCACAAAAATAGAACTTAAGACCAATCTTTTGTGAGTTAAAGTATTTCATTTTCTCTTAAACTATAGTTACTTTGGGAATTTTCTCAATCTTCCATTTATATAAGAACCACTATCAAGGCATATATATCTAATTAGTGGCACTTCTAAACTCACTTCGTATATGTGTAACTCTTCTCAAATACTAGTGGTGCTAAGAGTAGCTCTAGTTTAAACAACAAATATAATAGACTTTTAGAAATAACAAATAATGTAAAGTTGTTTTGGCAGAACTTGATCATTGTTCACAAACTTTGAAAATAACAATCCATAGAGATTTGTCGATGATCTTCATTATTAGAAAAGATTAATACTATCACCAGCACTACTACTAAATACTAATACTATCATTAGGAGAAATTAATAACACTGCTACTAATAATAATTCAACCCAATATAATATAGAAAATAATAAATGTATTAGTCATATTATTTATATTTAAGTAATAAATACGACAGGACGGGACTGGAGATCGGGTCGAGATCCCCATTTAAGAGTAGGTAAAGGATATCCTACTGCCTCGCCCCATCCCCCGCCCATCACACCTCCCCTTCGGGACACCCACCCCAATTGCAATGCCTCGTGTCTTAAACTAAAAAAAAAAAAAAAAAAAGTTCGATCAATTAGACTTTTTCATTTTGTCTAATTTTTTTTCTAAATATTAGCTGCTTGCTTGTGCTACTTATGTGGAAAAATTTTGGTAACAATTTACCAAAATCGATCAATTGGACAAAATGTGCTTGGAGATTGAAATATTTGGTATTAAATTTACTTTTGTTCAAACATTAGGAACTAAAACTCTCGATATGTCGAACATTTGGTATCAAAATTACAATTTTCTCGAACACTTGACACCAAAGTTCTGGCTAGTTACGAAGGTTTATCTCATTTTCCAATGGGAAAGGTATTCCTAAACATGAGAAAGTGGAAGTGGTCTCTTTATGGAATTTCCATTTAGACCCTCTGTATTGCACTTTTGGAGAATAAGAAACAAAGTCGGCAACTAACTACTCAAATAATTGAATTACTGAACTTACCCAAAATGGATGTCTTAATTTCAAAAGCAGTGCTTGAAAAAAGGTCATGCAAATTGTAGAAAAAGAGTTTTCCATGACGTACAAGTTACGAAGGTATCAGGATCATTTCCGTGCTACTTGAACCAATCCCAAATTTCATTATTGTCTGCATGCTTTGAAAATTTTCATCTTTCCAAGCTAGTCCATGTCTTCACAATCACAAGATTAAGAGTTTTTTTTTTTTTTTTTTAGGGGTTTCCCAAGCTAGTCCATGTCTTCACAATCACAAGATTAAGAGTTTTTTTTTTTTTTTTTTTTGGGAGTGAAGACTAATCCCTTGCCTCAACTCTTGGCTGAGGCTGAACCAAGGACAACGCCCCATCTTTAGCAACTCCATGCCATCAGACCAAGTACCAGCGCCACAATATTAAGAGCTAACTTCCAAAAGACAAACTAATGTATATCAACTTGCCATTTGGCCCTCAAAATAATTACAGCACTTTGTGGCCTTAAAAGTTAAAACTTGCGTATCCTACACTTGAAAATTTATGATAAGGTATGCGAAGCTTAATCCCAAAAGTTCAAATGATAAACCAAGTTATATGCCAAAAGGATGAAGCTATTGAAGATGCTTGAAAATTGCCAACAACCAAACTTTCAACAGCTGCATAGCAGAAATCACCCAAGAAACACCTTGCTCATTTCGTTAAAAACATGAATATAACAGTAGTAAAACCTTTGGAGGTCTTCTTTATCAAGAAATTCGTCCTGTCTTTAAAGGGTTATACTTTTGACACTGCTGACAAGCTTATTAGATGGCCGTGAAAGATTCAAAATAGGAGTTTTTGGATTGCTTCTTTAGTTGTCTACCATTTTGTAAGCATGCCAGAATGAATCAATAGTGGTTGACGGAAGCAGCAGGTACATTTATCACAGAATTGGGAGAAATTTTAAATGAAATTTCCACAAATCATATATTGCAGTAGTTATTCTAAAATTATTTTCATGTAATCTTCTATCAAAATAGTATTTGCTTACTTTCATGACCAGTATGAGATATGGGAGAACGCCATAATCTTTTAATATGTTAGAATGTGAAGTGTCCAAAACAAATCAATGAAAAAAATCAATGAGAATGGTTAAAGTGTAAAGTGGAATTAATTATGCTCCTCTGCTTTAACAGAATGAAAATAAGTGCCTTTCTGGCTCTATATCCATACCTTCACAATTTAAATCCACACCTTTATAACGAAGTTGACCAAAAGGCTTATATGGGGCTTGGCAGAAGCTTTTTCAATAAAAAGTTGGCATTTTTTTTTGTGAAAATATATTGTGCTAATTTATTCAAAATTTACTATATCATTATGAATGGTCTCAAAATTTCTGACATTTTTTATTCACTTTGATGGCGTTTTTCCCCCTCTTATTTGGTAGAGAGAATGTTTTTTGTTTCTTTTTATCATGTGAGAGGAGATGAAAGATTTTTTTTTTAAATTGCGTTAAGGAAATATTTTTACCTTTTTGGCACGTTGCACTTCAAAGTTGATTGAAGTATAATTTTAGAAAACACTAGCGGATCAATAATTAACATGATGGTATCAAATAATTTCAATTAATTAACATTCATAATTAATTCTTTTAAATATCTCTTGTTGTATGAAAGACAAATTTTTGTGTTGAAAAAAGTTTCTATCAAACTCTTATAAGCTTTATTGTCAATTGTCATCTTAATGTTAGGGATGTAGATTTAAATTAAGAAGTGTGAATTAAGCTCCACGCATTAATTATTTGCTTTAACAATTACAATATGTTAATATCTTTTTTTTTAGGGGTTTCCCTTTATGATCCCTTTATGATCTGAAAATTTCTAATATGGAGCATTCAAGTCAAGTGGCTGGAGAGAGATCCAAATTGTGCAAAGTTATCCATACCATAGTATTTAATAGCAGTGTTTAGAAACTAATCAACTATGTAATGAGCTTTTTTTTTTTTAATTATGACAAGGAGGTGTCAATTGGGAAAACTTACCCAAAAAATCAGGAAAAATTTAAGAAAGATTTCCATTGCAACATGCAGTAAAATTAATTTCTGATATGAATCATATGACCAAGATCTAGTTATCTAGTCTAGTTAAAAACTACATCTCTATTATGTCTTTAGTCATGAACTCATGATCTCCTGTAACGGGAGTAGCATTTGACATGTCACGGCTGTAGCTGATCGAAGCCCAGTCACTTTCCTCAACCCATCCAAGAAACAGGAAAGAAAAGCTCTCACACACAAACACACACACACAGAGAGAAGCGCAGGTTAGCCTCTAGCGCCGTACCCGGTGCACGTTAGCACGAGCCAATGTTCTCCACCTCTGCTTTCGCCCCTTCTCCTCTCATCTTCTTTCTCTCCCTAAGACCACCCTTTCCCTTATCTTTCTCTACTGTCTCCTCAAGGGTTACGGTTCTCGATCTTTTACGACGTCGTTCTCAGCCTCCTCATCTTCTTCTACTGCTACTTTTACTACTATATCTTATTTATTTTGCATGCCCCAATGCCCTTCAGAAACCTAGGTCTCGGACCCTTGTTCTTACAGCAGAATAGCTCATGGACTCCAACCGGCGCTTCTCCTACTCCAATCTCTTCAATCTTGAGGTAACTTTACATGGGTTTTTACTCTTCTCAAATGGGTTTTCTTCACTTTTTTCAATTAACTGCTGTATTATTCTCTGCTGGGATTCAATTCTTGGGTGGAAAGTTTGGTGCTTTTTGGTAAATTTCGTTGGTTGCATAATTTGGGTTTGTTGTACTTAATTTATGTTGATTAAAAATAACTTGAATTGGGGTTTTTCCTTGAATTCTCTGATGTCCTTTTGATTCATAGTTAGTTAATGATTTTCTTTTTCCTGATTTTGTTTGTGAATTTTTTCTTGTTTTGTTGTAGCCGTTGATGAACTTTAAACTGCCTCAGCCAGATGATGATTTTGATTATTATGGAAATGGTAGTAGTCAGGATGAGAGCAGAGGTAGTCGAGGTATGCAGCTGACTAGCAGCTTTTCCAGTTGTTTTTCAGTTTTAACTGTATCTTTTGGTTCCTCGTTTTATGAAATTCTTTCTTGTAATTATATAGTTTGATACTGCATTGCAGCCAAAAGTAGTTGCTTTAGCAATTTGTTTCTTGTTTATTTTTACGTTGATTAAGGATAGGTGTTGCTTTAGCAATTGAGTTTTGGTGAGCTGGAGTGTGAACTCTTTTCTTTTTGGGTTAATTTTATGTTGGTTATGGACAGGTGGAGCAATGGGGGAGCACAGTAATGGAGTCATGTCACGGGGGGAGTTAAAGAAGAAAAGGCGAAGTGGTTATAGTAGTGACGAAGAGGACGGAAGCTATAGTAATCATATCTCTGAAGAGCAGTATCGAGCCATGCTTGGGGAACACATTCAGAAATACAAAAGGAGGCATAAGAATACCTCTCCTAGTCCTGCATCAATGCGAAGTGCTGTCCCGGTTGTCAAAAGCAGTGTAGGACTGAATAATCAGAAATTGCCGAATCACCAGCTGGGGGGGTTGCATAAATTTGAGTCAACTTCTGATTTTCTGAATGCTAATCATTCTCAGAAATTTGGGAATTTTCATGGACCAGATTTTACACCAAAATATGGTGCAGATAGGTTTGCTTTCTTTCTTAAGGGTTTCTGATTTAGAATGCTTTTAAGTTTCCTTTCCTTTTGTGGCTAATTACATTGAGTCTCTGACATTCATAACCTTTACCAATTTTGTCCTGCAGAGTTGAATCTGTCAAAATCCTTAAGCTTCCAATTCATCTGAATTCTGTCTATGCGATTGCAAACCAATATTAGTGATAAAGAGAGCAAATCCGTAACTGAAGCATCTTAGCCTTCAGCTTATTCTTTTCAGAGATCGAAACAAAGTCTAATAGCCAAATAAATAGCTGTTGAAAACCAGTGTATTCTAATCTAAACTGAATAAAATTGCCAAGCAGATGATTGTTTTAATTTACCTCTTCTTTTCAGTTTGGCCTAAATTCATTGCAAAGGTCTTATATAAGATTACTCAAATGTGTAACATTTTAAATCTATGCAGATTAGTCAGTGAACCTGGCTATTTGGACATTGGAGATGGCATCTCATATAGGATCCCTCCCCCTTATGAAAAGTTGGCAGCATCATTAAACCTGCCAAGTGTGTCAGATATCCGTGTTGAGGAATTTTATTTAAAGGGAACTCTTGATTTGGGATCTTTGGCAGCAATGATGGCTTCTGAGAAGAGATTTGGATTCAGAAGTCAAGCAGGGATGGGTGATCCTAAGCCTCTCTATGAATCTTTACATGCTAGATTACAGGCTCAGCCTGCTAATACCTCAGCCCAGACGTTCAGCCTGCAAGTTAGTGATGCCGCATTAGCAGCATCCTCCATTCCTGAAGGCTCCGCTGGAAGTATACGACGATCTATCCTGTCAGAGGGTGGTGTTCTGCAGGTTTATTATGTTAAAGTGCTTGAGAAAGGAGACACTTATGAGGTGAATGCTGACATAAAATTGTGATGAATTATATTTTCTCCTTATCCAACTTCTTTCCTGTTTGGAATGGTCTAAAGGGATGGGGCAATGATTTTTATTTATGTCCTGCGACCTGCCTTCTATGTGTATATCTTATATGGTTGAACGTGTGGATTTTCAGATTATTGAGCGTAGTCTGCCTAAAAAGCCAAAGGTGATGAAAGATCCTTCAGTGATTGAGAAGGAGGAGAAGGAGAGGATTGGTAAATACTGGGTGAGTATTGTAAGGAAAGACATTCCAAAACATCAAAGGAATTTTAGTAACTTCCACAAGAAGCAATTGACTGACGCTAAGAGATTTGCAGAAGTTTGTCAAAGAGAGGTAAGCCATCTGAAAGAATTTTTCCCTCAACTTCTTGGTAATTTTCTTCTGTTTCTTGGGGCAATGGGTTAGTTGGTAGCAATGGGTTAGTTGGTATGATTAGATCATTTTAGCATTTGCTGTTTCTATCTGCAGCTGTCAGTCATCTTTGCTAAGTTTCAGTGCTCTGCAACTTTTCAGGTAAAAATGAAGGTTAGCAGGTCACTTAAGTTGATGAGGGGTGCAGGACTTCGCACACGGAAATTGGCCAGAGACATGCTTGTATTTTGGAAGAGAGTGGACAGGGAGATGGTACTTTGCTTCTTTATTTACTTTTCTTTTTACATTGGTAAGAAGGGGGGAGAATATAAGCTCTCAGAATTAATGGGAATGGATAAAGGAGAAAGCATGGTAGCTTTCTGAGGTTATCTGGTTTTTTGTCACTCACATTTATTTTTATTGACCTTGAAATTTTGTGCTTGTTGGATAGTATATATACTAATGTCTTTTTACTGGGGCCACTCTGCTATAGTCATTCAATATCTTAAGATGACACAGGGCCTTAAATGCATTGAGAAGCTTATTCAAAATCTGAGGATGTTCATCATCAAAGAAATTCTTAAAGAATGTTAAGCCTGTAGAGTTGCTAGTGTTGATATTGATATACTTTGTTAAGTTTTTGTAGCTCTGAAGGTCTTACTTCTCTGAAAATATGTCGACCAATGTTTAGGCTTCATAATTTTCTGACCCAAAAATTCTCTTCTGTAGGCTGAAGTTAGGAAAAGGGAGGAAAAAGAAGCTGCAGAAGCTTTAAAACGTGAACAGGAACTACGTGAAGCTAAGAGGCAACAGCAGCGGCTCAATTTTCTACTTTCACAAACTGAACTTTACAGTCACTTCATGCAAAACAAGTCAACTTCACAACCAACTGAGGCCTTGGCTACTGGTGAAGTAGCATCAGATGATCAGGAAATGCTGACTTCTTCAGAAGCAAAGCTTGATGAAGAAGAAGAGGACCCTGAAGATGCTGAACTGAGAAAAGAGGCTCTGAAAGCTGCTCAGGATGCAGTTTCAAAGCAAAAAAAGATGACATTTGCATTTGACAATGAATGTCTGAAGCTGAGGCAAGGAGCTGATATTGATGCAGCTTTACAAGATGGATCGGTTACGGTGTCTGCTAACATAGATTTATTGCACCCGTAAGTTTCAGCACTGCTGTATGATTTCTATTTTGTGTATTTATGGACCAATTTCTTAACCTGTCTGATATGGGCATGTAAAAGGACAAATTTCATGTTGTTCGATAGCAAACTCCTCTTTGTTGAGTTCTTAGATTCTCTTTGTGAATTTATTTTAGATCAACAATGCCTGTAGCTTCAACGGTGAAGACACCAGAGCTGTTCAAAGGTTCACTTAAGGAATATCAGCTCAGAGGCCTCCAGTGGCTTGTAAATTGTTATGAGCAGGTGAGAAGATAACTCTTGCAGTTTTGGTAATATTGTATCAATTTTTGAGGCTTTGGTTGTAGAAAGTTGACTCATATGGCACAGGGTTTAAATGGTATTCTTGCTGACGAGATGGGCTTAGGAAAAACAATTCAAGCCATGGCTTTCTTGGCTCATTTGGCTGAAGTAAGTTTTCTTCTTCTTCTTCTTCTTCTTCTTCTTCTTTTTTAGTTTATTATTTATTTATTTATTTTTATATCTATCAACATGGAATTTTTACTCAAATTGTTCGTGTTCTACAGGAAAAGAATATCTGGGGGCCTTTTCTGGTTGTTGCGCCAGCTTCTGTCTTGAATAATTGGGCTGATGAAATTGGACGTTTTTGCCCTGATCTAAAAACTCTTCCATATTGGGGTGGTCTTCAAGAGCGAATGGTACTTAGGAAGAACATCAATCCAAAGCGGCTTTATCGGCGGTAATATTTCGCTGACAATAGTTATTTTGTATAGCTTTTGTCCTTTATGAAATCTTTAATCCAGAAGTGATGTTTGAACGAAGAATTGACTTCTTTGAGTACATGTAACTCTGAATTTAAGAGAAATTCCTATAGTCCTGACTGTCAATAGAACCTTACTCTGAATGGAATGAATGATCATGGCTAATTGTAGATTACTCTCAATGATGTCCATCCGAAGGCTGGATTAATTGCTTTATGCTTAGACCATAAAGGACCAAAAGACTGATTGGTTATAGAGAGAGTAAGATCAAGCACTATCGGATCTTGCAGTCGGTGCACTGAATCTTGCAAGAACCTTCAAGGCTTCAGGAGAGGGTGGAATGCATAGTTTTTTGAAGTGAACCACACACTTTTGTAAATAAGAGTGCAACTATATGAATTGACATTATTTTCATTTACATGTAAACATCTAAATTGGCAGATATTGCAATTGATTTAAAAACTTTAGTGGAAAAACAGTATGCAAGGCAGTCAAACAATGAAAGTGCATACTACTATGGCATAATAATTAACAACATGGGGAACCATAAAGCAAACATAGCAAAAAATAGGAAGATTTTAAGGTTCACATATTCTAAAGCATTCCACTAGTTATAGGCTATGAAGCTCCTAGTGATGGTCCCTGCTAAAGTGGCTGTCCTTGTTCTTGCCAGCATTTGTTTGTAATCCTTGATATCCTCTTATCTTGCGTCATCAAATATGCATCTACAAGTGCAAATCAACTAGTTGAACTTGAAATACCTGTTCTCTTCTTTGAGACAAAGTGTTAAGAATGGGGGAGGGGATGTAAAAACGGGTGGAGAGGGACCAAGGGTAGTGTTTGAGGAGGGAGGAGGACAATAGTGAAAGAGAAGAATGAGGTGAGATAAAAAGTAGGGTTAAGGGTTAAGAAGGAGCAGTGAAATGTGGTATTAGGAGCAAAGAATGAGATGAGAGAGAAAGTTGGGAGTGCACTGCAGAGTTACAGAGAAGTGAAGTGTGCAATAAATGTTAAAGAGGAAGAAGAGGAGAAGGTGGAGGATGCAGAGAAAAAGAGATATTTTATGTGGTGGTGCAGAGATAGAGGATAGATTTTAAGTATTTTTGGAATTGGAGCTGAAAAAGTGAGATTGATATCTAGTCCTATTTAAGCTGCATAATCTAAGGAAATTGAATTGACAGGAAGAGCGTTGGTTTAATTGTAGCTGTCTCTTCTCGAATGATTTGTATTAATGGTCAACTTCATACAATATACATTAGCCTTGAGAGTGGCTGAAGATTTGATTTTTCTGTATTTTAGTTTCCGGTAGTGAGATGCTTGTATATTTTAGTTTCACTCCTGTCCTGTCCTTATAATTTAAAATTGCAAAATAACCAACAATGATGGATATCTTACACAAATGGCCATATTACAGACACATAGTGCATATTACCAGTCTCAACTGTAGTTAAGTGGTTTCAGGAAGATCTAAGAAATTCAAAAACTTGAGGGCCTAATTCAAATTGATGCTACAAGGGATAGAAGTACAGTTTTGGTAATCTAGTGCGAAATTCACTTATTCATACTCTGGTGATCTTCTTTTAGTACCTGTTATACATTTTCTCTAGATAAGTTCAGATAGTGGAAAAAGTTTTGCCATTGTAAGTGGTTTGGCATTGCAATAAACTTGTAATGCTTTAATATCTTGTGACATCCTAGTAAGTATTAAGTTTCCGTATCATTATCATCTTCATCTTCGCCATGATTAATACAAGTTACAATGATGATAGAATTATTCCCCCCCCCCCCCCCCCCAAAAAAAAAACATTCAAAGCTGGAAGTAACTTGCGTTATATGACACTTGCAGATTACTATCTACATTTTCTCATTTTATACTGATAAGATCTTTTTGTCATTTTAAAACAGGGAAGCTGGATTTCACATTCTCATTACGAGCTACCAACTCCTAGTTTCTGATGAAAAGTACTTCCGACGTGTAAAATGGCAATATATGGTGTTGGATGAGGCTCAGGCAATCAAAAGTTCTAACAGGTTTGAAAAATACTCTACATACACACATACAAACATAGGAAGAAATAGAGCAAGAGCAGGGAAAGCTCTTTGATATTTTGAGTACGCTATGACAACAGATAGGAGCTGTTATTCGAATTAGTCTGTCTTTGATTAATGATTTTCACAAAAAGCCTCGCTATCTCTAATACGAATATGCAAAATTTTAATGCTTGTTTTGTATATTGCTATATTAACATTGGCAGAATTGGGGGTGGGTCCAATAAAGACCTTATCTAATCATGTTGATATTTGACTTGGCAGTATAAGATGGAAGACACTTCTCAGTTTTAATTGTAGAAACCGCCTGCTTCTGACCGGTACTCCAATTCAAAATAACATGGCTGAGCTATGGGCTCTCCTTCATTTTATCATGCCAACCTTGTTTGATAGTCACGAACAATTTAATGAGTGGTTTTCAAAGGGGTATGATTCTTTACATGTTTCCTGTGCCTTTATAATTGAGTTACGTAGCAAGAGAATATTGTCTTAATTGATCTTTGTCATGTATGACCAGAATAGAAAATCATGCAGAGCATGGTGGGACATTGAACGAGCATCAGCTCACCAGATTGGTGAGTGTTCTAATATATGCAAAATCATTATAAGCCTGATTGATGCAACAGCAATCTAAAGAGCATTTACTCTTATTTCCCCAAACTACCAAGTCTATGAGGAATATGGTTTTTCTATCAAAGGTGCACTGTGTCTTGTGAGGCACATGAATCACATCTTTTTTCAGTATTGAACTGTTTAAATGCTAATTCTGCTTTCCGTTCCTGATTAACACTATGATGTTGGCAAATGGTTGCCAAAGCTTTTCTTGATTCTGTTTGATGGTCATCTTGCCATTGGTGTAAAGCTACCACTAAATCACGTAAACTTGACATCATATTTTCAACTGAACTTTATTTACATTTATTGTGGCATTATGCTTTAAAGATCCCCATGTTGAATCTTTTTCTTGTTAAGGATTTTTTTGCGTTTAAATACGTGAACATGCTTTTGTGTATGAGTTGCTTTGACTTGATTAATCTGTGGTTGCATGGTTTATCTATTCTTTGGTTCTTATTCTTCTTGTCATGTTCTTTGTGAACAGCATGCTATTTTAAAGCCTTTCATGCTACGGCGGGTTAAGAAGGATGTGATTACTGAACTTACTGGCAAAACAGAGATAACTGTGCATTGTAAATTGAGTTCTCGCCAGCAAGCATTTTATCAAGCTATAAAGAATAAGATATCCCTAGCCGAGTTGTTTGATGGCAGTCGTGGACATCTAAATGAGAAAAAAATTCTGAACTTGATGAATATTGTCATCCAGTTAAGAAAGGTAATTTAGTTCTGGCTTGGAGTACTATGTTGTATTTTTGTTATATTAAGGGTTTTTAGTTGAAACGAATTTATTAAACTTGATGTAACTCTTATGAAAAGAATTTTGAGAATTGGCCTCTTTTTCTTTGCAATGGCAGGTGTGCAACCATCCTGAGTTGTTTGAGAGAAATGAGGGTAGTACATATTTTTATTTTGGAGAGATTCCAAATTCTCTTCTTCCCCCACCTTTTGGGGAGTTGGAGGACATATATTATTCCGGTGGTTGCAATCCAATTACATACAAGGTATTTTCTAAGTATGAAGTAACTTGGTTTTATTATTGGTTTTTTTTTTTTTTTCTGGTTTAGATTCTTCTTTCCAAATCCCATGTGAACTGATTGTATCAGAGAACTGTTGCTTAATGCTTAATGCATTTTTAGTCGTTTGTCATGATTACAGACACTCATAATGTACTTTATAAGATACTAACAGGTGCTTAACCTGTAATGTGATAGATAACTTACTCTAGTTTGGACCTTGATTTTAACATGTAATTGGTTTAGAGGCTGGTTTAACATATTTTTCCTGGAATCACCTGATTTTCATTGCGTCATGGGTTGGATGCTTTAACTGTTGCTGGTAATTGTCCATTTCGTGTTACTGTCCCAGAATCCTTCCTCTATTCTCCCCTTCACCCTTGCCCACAAAGAAAAACTCTTCAAACCCAACAAATGAGAAAGAAAGAAAGGAGGACAGACTACGTCACATATAGAAGAGAAGAATTTAGGCCCGTTGGATAACCCAATTCAGCACTTAAACTTAGGGTGCATTTGATAAAATTGAAGTTTGAAGTCTGAAATTTGAAATCTGAATCCGTTAAGTGATTGAATTGTTAAGTATTAAATCTAATATATTTGAATGTAAATCACATTTAGTGATAAGTGAATGATAAGTGAATAGCTTATCGCTTAATTCTGGGAGCAATTTTGCCTAAAAGATTCAGTGCCACTTAATTAATTCAGATGTTCTATTTTTTGTTATCAAACGTATTTGAACGTGTTAAGATCTGAATCCATTTTTAGGAATTCAGATGTTCTATTTTTGGTTATCAAACACATCTGAACGTGTTAAGATCTGAATCCATTTCTAGGCAAAACTTGCTCCTAGAATTAAGTGATAAGCTATTCACTTATCATTGAATGTGATATACATTCAAATATATTAAATTTAGTACTTAATAATTCGATCACTTAATAGATTCATACTTCAAACTTCAAATTTCAGATTTCAATTTTCAGACTTCAGTTTTTATCAAATGCACCCTTAGTTTTTTCTATTTCCTAAAGAAGCCTCCTCTCGCTGAAAGGGTTGTGCATTTTGTGTACACAAATTATGTAATATTGATTGAGAATATGCCTCTAATTGTGCTTGGTATTCTTGCATTTTGGTTAGGGAGAAATTTCTGTATAGTTCATTATTTTTTTCATGTCATATTTCTGTATTTTTCGCAAATGTACTCAAGATTTTTGTACCTTCCAAGATTTATGCAGTCCTAACTAGATTGTCTTTTGAATTCTCTTCAGATACCAAAATTGATCTACCGGGAAGTTGTCCGACAATCTGACACATGTTTCTCAGCTTTAGGTCAAGGTTTTACCAAGGAATTGTTTGAGAAATATTTTAACATATTTGCCCCTGAAAATATATATAGATCTATCCTTCAAATGGATGAGAATGTTGATGGCTCTTTTGTACATAATGGAACTTTTGGATTTGCTAGTTTGACTGATTTATCACCTTCCGAGTTGTCACTATTGGCAACTGGTACTTCTGTTGAAAGATTGTTGTTTTCAGTAATGAGATGGGATAGGCAATTTATAGATGGAATCTTAGACCTGCTTATGGAGACTGAGGAGGATGATTTTGAACTCAATCAAATTGGAAGGGAAAAAGTAAGAGCAGTCACACGAATGTTATTGTTGCCTCCCAAATCAGATACAACTCTGCTGAGAAGACATGCAACTGGCCCTGAGGATGCTCCATTTGAGTCTCTAGTCGTGCCTCATCAGGATCGGCTTCTATCCTATATCAAGCTTTTGCATTCAACATACTCTTATATCCCAAGAGCTAGAGCTCCTTCTGTGAGTGTTACCTTTTATATTGGTTGAATTTATGATTACATTGAGTTGAAATTCAATCTAACACTTCTTCTTGTATCTTCCTTGCTTTTGTTAGATAAGTGCCCATTGTGCCGACAGACATTTTGCTTACAAAATGCTAGAAGAACTGCATCATCCATGGGTCAAAAGATTGTTAGTTGGTTTTGCACGCACATCAGATTCTAATGGCCCTAGGAAGCCAAATGCTCCTCACCCTTTAGTTCAAGAAATTGATTCTGATCTACCTGTTTCACAACCTGCTCTACAGCTGACTTACAAGATCTTTGGTTCCTGTCCGCCAATGCAGCCCTTTGACCCTGCTAAGATGCTAACAGTATGACAGAATCTCTCTATTAGCACACTTATTTTATATATATGGGCAGGTAAAATTTATTTTCATCTCTTTAACATGTATCTTTTTAAATCTCTCAGGACTCTGGAAAGCTTCAAACTCTGGATATATTACTGAAACGCTTGCGTGCTGAAAATCATCGCGTACTTCTTTTTGCACAAATGACAAAAATGTTGAATATCCTTGAGGTAAATTATTCTCTGTTCTATTTTTTGTTCAATTATCATATATTTCAGAATTGTATTGTGCATGTAATGCTAGAACTCTCCGCATGGTTTGCTTGATCTGTGAGCTGCATTACCTGATGTGATATCACTTGATGATTTTTGAGATTATGACTTGTTCCAAGGGAGGATTTTTCCCTTTACTGGCGGCACCTTGTGATTTTGTTTGACCCTTTTTTTGTTGTTGGATGGTGGTATTATTATCATTAAGGCATGGGGAAAGTGTTTCAGATTTTGGATGTGCATGTAATGCTCGAACTCACCACATGGTTTGCTTGATCTGTGAGCTGCATTACCTGATGTGATATCACTTGATGATTTTTGAGATTACAACTTGCTTCATGTGAGGAATTTTTTTTTTTTTTTGGTGGACAGCACCTTGTGATTTTGTTTGACCCTGTTTTTTGTTGTTGGATGGTGGTATTATCATCATTAAGGCGTTGGAAAAATCTTTCAGATTTTGGAAACTAATTTTTATAGGAAATAGACGAGAAGAAGAGGCAATTCAGCTAGTTACCTCCTAGGAGTTGAACACTGTAGAAACCATATATGACTTATAGCACACAATTCTTGCTTGCAACTTTTGCTGACAGTCTTTTGAGGAAGGATTTTAACTTGTGGGTAGCAAAATATTGGACCAAAAGGTTTTTCTCTGAATTTGTTAGTTCTCATAAAGGATGCTCATTTTTGTCATACCTATTTTACTTGATCCGAACTGAACTTGATACTAGTGGTCATAGGTGTAAAGATAAATATTGCCAACAGTGTATTTTCACAAGGTAGAACATTGTGTCACATATACCGGTTTGCCGGACGGGTTATAGTTTTGGATGCTTTTTCTATTAGCATTACTAATCTTGTGATCTGCCCAATCAACTTTTTGCCTTTCAAAGGGTTGCATCAAGTCCATTTCTTACTGGTGAAGGTTTTATTATCATGTTGATAAACAGGTTACAGCAGTAAAATTACAGTCCCTGTCATTCTTTATTGGAAGTCTTTATCTGCTTATTAAAAAAATTAGAGGTGGGCTGGGCATTGATTGTGAAAATTTTGGTGTTGATTTTTACCAATTTTGCAGGACTACATGAACTACAGGAAGTACAAATATCTAAGACTTGATGGCTCCTCCACAATTATGGACAGACGAGACATGGTTAGGGACTTTCAGCATCGGTATGTGATAATTAAGTCATAAGATTCATCTGTCTTCTTTCATGTGAAAACCCTGTGATTGGAGACTAAACCCTTGCTGTCCTTCTGTAGGAACGATATCTTTGTATTTTTGCTGAGTACAAGAGCTGGTGGGCTGGGTATCAACTTGACAGCTGCTGATACTGTAATATTTTATGAGAGTGATTGGAATCCAACCTTGGATCTACAAGCAATGGATAGAGCTCATCGGTTGGGTCAGACTAAGGATGTTAGTCTCCTGTCACATTTATTTCTCCATTATGCATTTGTACGAGGAAAATAAATGATCTCCTGATCATGATATACTGTTTCAGCAACCCAAAACCAAAAAGGAGCAACTGTGTGATATCTGATGGAGGCTGTTTACTGGGAGCATTATATGAAAAGATTTTCCTTCTTTAGTTGCTAAAAAATTTTAAAAACCTGATTTCAATACCTGATGCATGTTTAAGGTCAATTTGTGTGTAGTTTGTGATTGGATGTAACTGTTAAGATTTTCTCTTGAATAAATCTCGCTTAGTTTATCTGACTTTTATGTGTTGTGTGTGTGCGTAAGTTTTGATTACATCTGCTTTCTGACAAACGGAGTCCTGTAGATCTTTTGAAGATGCAAAATGGTCTTTAAAACAGTCCATTTTACCAGGATATATCTTATTTCTATTATTCTCAAGTCTTATTGAAATCTTCCTGTACTTTCTTTACATCTGTAATGAACTTCTTGAGATGTTTTGAAAAAAAATTGTATTATTGATTGGTTATAGTATTGATATTATTGATTGGTTATAGTATTGATTTCGCCCTTTATTTTACTTGCTCATGGCTTTACATGTTCTATGTCCTGTTAAAATTTCTTATCTTGTTAGTGATTTGTTTCAACCAGGTTACAGTCTATCGGTTGATATGTAAAGAGACAGTTGAGGAGAAAATTCTACAGAGAGCTAGTCAGAAAAGCACTGTACAGCAGCTTGTCATGACTGGTGGTCATGTGCAGGGTGACCTTTTGGCTCCAGAAGATGTTGTATCCTTGCTGATTGATGATCCTCATTTGGAGCAGAAGTTTAAAGAGATCCCATTGCAGGTCCATTCTGAGTGAAGCTCTGCATCATTTGCTTTTCATGGCGCACTTGATTCAACTAATTATTAGACATGAGGTTCCTTTGCATTTGAATTATTTGTTGAACACCTATTCTCTGTTCTACTTTTCAGGCTAGAGAAAGACAGAAAAAGAAAGCTGGAACAAAGGGCATACGCATTGATGCAGAGGGTGATGCATCTTTGGAAGAGTTCACGGAGCTCAGCTCTCAGGGCAATGAGTATGATGCCACTCCTGATCCTGAGAAAGCAACCTCCAACAGTAAAAAGGTAAACACAGGGTTTTCTTATTTCTGCTTGTTCTTTATTATTTGTTATTATTTCAGTTGGGATTTTTTTCCTTTTTTTTTTTTGTGAAATTGCAACTTGTCTTTGAACTTTTTTGTTAGTTGTGATACTTTAGCGTTTCTGTGTTATTATATGGTATCTCATGGAGATTAATAATTACCAATAGAGCAACAAAATCTATATTGTTTGATTTGCATCTTCTTACGTTTAGTCAGACTCTAACATACTCGAGTGATAGGTTGATTTTCAGGTTGTCTTACCTTTAGCCAGACTCAAATATACTTGAGTGATGGATTGATTCAGCTCTTGTTACTTTTAGCTAGACTTATACCTGAGGGGTATAGGTCCAAAAGTCTAACCAGTTCATGTGTCCATTACCATGTTTTTAAATCAACTTTGGATCGGGGCCTGGGCTAATTCATGTAATAACTGTGTAGCACACTTAGTTGAATCTTTATTTTCTGTTAAGGATTGCACTTCATGGCTTAAGTTTTAGATTAAATTTGTGTTGGAAGAGTATTTTGGTGGTTGAAGTTGTTAAAAAATGTGACTAATTTCTTTGTCAAGCTAGTGTATTACCAAAATGTTTGGAAAGAGCCAGTGCATACAAAATGTGGACATGGAACTTCTATGCAGACGAGTACATTTTATATATTGTATGAGGTTGAAGCCTTTTAAAATATTATCGAAGTTAAATAGAGCAACGAATAATATTTGGATATGTGGCAATGTAAACCAAAGTGGATTGCTTTTTGGTCAATTCATTATGTATTTCTTTGCGGGCTTCTCCTCTCTTTGATGTAGGTTGAATTAGCATTTGGAACTTGTGACTCGCACCAGTAATCTTCTATACTAAAACAAATATTTGCTTGATGCTGCGTCTTAAAATATGTGCATCTGTTTTAAATCTCAAGTTCTCTTCATGCAGAGGAAAACAAATGACAAGCAGACTCCAAAGTCTAGGTCTGTGAAAGGATCAAAACATGCTGATTCATCATCTCCTAATTCTCTGTCAGTGGACTATGAATTTGATGACCTCCAGGTGAACACTGAGGCACATCATCAGAGACCGAAAAGGTTGAAGAGGCCAATGAAGAGCGTCAATGAGAATCTTGAACCCGCATTTACTGCCTCCCCTACTGTGGTTCAAGAGGCCAATCAAAACCTGCCTATGTCTGAGCTAAATTCTGGTGGTCACAGTAACTTGTTGACTGGGCAATAGTATCCACAGGGAATCATCTTCATTATCAAGCTGCACCTCTTTCTTGCATGAGGACGGGAAAATTTCATGTGAGTGGTGACCGGACACTCGGGCTTCCCCTAATGTGGCATGCTATAGCTTAACCTGATAGAAGCACAGAGGATTTTGTAGTAGCGTTGTACAGATTATTGGGTAGGATGTTACTTCCTGATACCTTGGCTATTATATATGGAAGTATAGGAGATGTATAGTAGGCCTCATCCTTGTCTTGTTTAGGCTGTAAAAGCATTTTGTTAGATGATAGAGAACTGAATTTTGTCATCAGTCCAGTACTCACACTGACGAGTGTTGGGGGCATGGAAATTCCCATTTTATACGTCATATATTAAATCAGAACCAAAAATCTGAGATTAGGCGCTGATGATGAGAAAGTAGATGAGCGTGTAAGGTCATCTTGGAGCATTTCTGGGTAGTGAGCAATAGAGAACATGTATTTGCATCTTGAATTAGGGATTATTGGTAAGTATATTTGAATAATAGATTAGGGAGGATTTGGAAGTGTCATGCTTTCCATTTCAGAATGTTCTAAAATATTTGTTATTTTTGATATCTTTTTCCAACATTATCTCCCCTTTTACCTATATATTATACTAAATTTAAATTTAAAATATTTGTAGCTTTTGATGCCTTTTTTTTTCCAATATTATCTCCGATTTTATCTATATTTCATACTAAATTTAAATTTGAAATTTGAGTTTTCAAGGGCATCTTTAAGAGCAAATTCACTAACTTCACCATCAAGTAGCCATTCTAGAAATGAGCAATTCCTAAAATGTTGACATCGCAAAATGCGACAAACAATTTGAGAGAGTATTTGTGGCGGCCCCATGTTTCCCAAGGCAAATCCTAGGACCCGCGGCCGCCAGTCTAGCTCTTACCAGGACTCGGTCAATCAAATCAATTCAACTTAGGGTTTTTAAATTAAAGGTGCAGCCATAGAATTTGGTTAACTTAGTTTACAACCATTCATCCGTGAGGGTTCGATCCACAGACCCTTACCATAACCATTCAAAAGAAATCCACAACATTATCACCAACATCATAAACAAATAAATATTTACATCCACCATTCAAAAATTTCAATCTGGTCTTGGACTTTCTTCCGCACCCAATTTAATACTCTAGAGGACCTGGGAAGGGAAATATAATGGGATGAGCTTTTAAACCCAATGAGAGTCCCAAAACACATAATCAGTTAAGCACATTAGCATAGCATGCTTTCATATAACGAACATTCACATGTGGTAAGTTTCTAGAACAGTAATTTTCTATTTAAGGAAAGTCATGAAACAGTGAGCTTTCACCAATAAATTGGTTTAAAAAAAAACAGTAGCAGTCACAGTGGAAGGATACAGTGCTCATAGCCAGTCAGTATAGAGTCTTCACTGCTTCCCATTCGCCAACCCCTTTTTCCCAACTTCGGGTCCGAAAACCAACAGTCGGTAGGTGGTGTACACTTAGGGGTGGCAATTTCCGACACGACCTGAAAACCCAACACGAACCTAACACAAAAATAATGGGTTTGGGTCAAGACTTGGTGGGTTCGGGTCAGAATTGGATCGAACCCGACTGACCCGAAAAATAAACAGATCAGGTCGGGTCATTAACGAGTTGACCCGTTTGACCCGATTGACCTGTTAAAGGTAAAAAAATTTGGATTACTTCGGGTCATTTCAGGTCACTTTGGGTCATTTTCGAGTCATTTCGGGTCGACCCGCTAACCCGAATCAGGTCGTGTTCGGGTTAGGTAGTTTCGGGTTGACGGGTCGGTTCGAGTCAGTGGGTTTTGTGTTATACCAGTCTCTCAACCCGACTCGTCAATCCGAACCCGACCCGATTGCCACCCCTATGTACACTCGAGATAACCTTAAACAGTCCCTAGGGTTCGTCGACGTACCCGACCAAGCTCTAATGCCGGCTCGGAATAGGCCGACTCGCCTCTGGAATTTGGGATCTCGGTCTAGTCTATTGCGGCAAAGCTCGCAAGGGCATTACAGTCATGCACAGTTGACATACACAGGCACAATTATAGTAGTTCAAAAGTCGTTTTTATTGGACGATGGGGTCGGTGCAATAAAGTACACACTCGGCCCCTTGTCAAATTGTTTTGAATGAAATTCAATAATTAAGCAATATAATATCTCACTTAATAACAAGTAACACTTAATAAGCAGGTATATTCATTAACAAGTAATACTTAATAAACAAGTATTTTTTTTTTTTTTTTTGGTTACAAGGGAGAGTGAGCTCACTCTAGACCGATACAAGACGAGGTGTAGCCATCCCCATGGCATCTGCTGCCAAAATAGCCCTCAAACCAGTAGGAGGTAAATGAATGAACTCTTGCATAATCTGTTGCCGAACACTTTCCTTAGCCAACCAGTTTGCACAATTATTGGCTTCTCTCCACACATGCTTCAGCTCGCATTTCCAGTTTTTTTTCAACATGGCTCTAATCTGCTTAACCAGATTGGAATGGGTTGATTCAGCGTTTGCTTCAGAAATTAAGCTTAAGCCTGCTTTAGAGTCAGACTCTAGAATTACCTGTGTATAACCTTTTTTCCAGGCCAGTTGTAGCCCAGTTAAAATTGCCCAAAGCTCAGCTGCTATGTTCGTGGTGATGCCAAGAAAGACTGAGAAACCTTCCAACCATTGCCCAGATGCGTCTCTAATCAGCCCACCCATGCCGGCTCTACCTGGGTTCCCAATAAACAAGTATTTTCAATGACAAGTAAAACAAGTACATTTAACATCCAAAAAAAAAAAAAAAATCACTTAGCAACAAATTGGAACCCTCACCTTAGTTAGGTCAAAGTTGAGTTGGTGAGTCGAAAGCCTCAGTATCAACGCCCTCGTTTGCTTCACTGACGGATCCTGAGGTACATAATTATTATATTAACTTTTAATTATTAAAATCAATTTTGACCAATTCACTTCTTTTATGAAAAACAAGGATGTATTTAGGTTTTACTAAACGAGCTGATATTGTGGTAAAAATGAATTTCGAGAATTGAGGTTTTGGTTAGTTAGGTCTAAAAAAATGAGTGAGTTTTGAGAATTTGGCAAAATTAGGGTTTGAGCCATTTTAGTAGTTGACATTTAAAAGGATTTTGATAACGTAGTGTATTACGTTGGGGAAATTAGAAGAAGGTTTGCCTTAGTTAGAAAAATTAACTAACGGTGTTTAACTTCATTTGTCGTAGTTTCTTTCAAAAATCGAATCGGGAGTTCTACTCGCGCGAATTGCATGATTTTGGAGCCGTTAAAAACTAGACTCATAGTTCTTTATTTTCTCAGAAAACATCGAAGACCAATTTGGATTAGAAATCATTCAAATTTGGACATTAAGTTTCGAAACCATCAATTGCAGAAATTCGCAAGTTTGATTTTCAGCAATGTTCATCAGTTCGCCATGGTGTGTAGAAAATGAGTTACGAGGCGTGTGAGGTATCGAATTGAAGCTCTTTGGGTCTAGTTTCGAATGCCACTGACGGCACTTGATTTGGACTTATAAACTGTGATATGCAAGCATTCTGTTTTGGACCGATTTGCCTACTGATTTTCTGGAAAATACAAGGTTTTTGAACAATTTGTGAAATTCCAGCTCCATAGCAACGTTGTTAATGGTCTAGTTTGGTTCCCAGCATACCAATCAGGTTTCTCAACATGTAATACATCCATTTAAGAAACCAAGGATTCATGCATATGATCAAAACTGGACAAAAGTTTCAACTAGACAATTTCTCAAGTTGGGAAGTTACCAAGTCCGGTTCTCATCATTATATATATATATTTTCTTGCTACCAGATCATCCTTCCATTCAAAGGCTAAGTTTTAAGTTATCATACATTTAGTTTTTAAACTAACCGAAAGGAATCCACGCAAAGGAAAAGAGTTATTCAACCTTAAAGGAAAGCAAATGATCCAAGCTTGGAAAGCTAGGAAGTTTTGATTAGTGGAAAAATTTTCTTAATTAAACCCCACTGATCAAGTTAAATGTTACATGCATGTACTGATTTCAACAAGTCATTTCAAGAGAGGCTTCGGGTAAGGCAGGGCAAAGCCCTTCAGCTAACCACGTTCAAAAACAGCAAGGAAATCAAGGTTTCTAAGCAATAATAAAGCACAAGGAAAGGTTCCCACCACTTTCAATGATCGTGCATGGAGTAATAAAACTAAAACTACCATTTGAGGCTTCGGGAAGTTTAGAGAAATCAAGAGTATTGATCTTCTTCGGTTAACCAGATTTCCAGAAAAAGATAAAAAGATGCAAGTATGCCATGGCAAGATTTCAAGTCATCTATCACATGCATGGCCATTTTATCCTTCAAGATGACAATTTTGACAGGAGAAACTGTTTCTTTAAGTTAAAGAGGATATAAAATGAATCATACCTCCAACCAGCTTCAAGAGACGGAAGAGCAAGTGGTGTGTTGGCTGAGCAGCCCCGGTTTCCAGCTACAAGAAAGGAGACAAGCTAAGAATGGAAAATTTTCTAAGCTGCCAAGGAAGTTTTACAGGAAGCTAACAGTTTTTACCTTTTGCTTGATCAAGAAACGGATGAAAAGAGGACAAGGCAGCTCTTTCCAGTTTCCAGTTCGGTTCCAGCAGCTTGCAACCAAGGTTAGAGCTCTTGGTGCAAGGCTGAATTAGCCAAGAAAGAAGCAAGAAAAGGGAGGGTGAGAGAGAGCTCTCGGTTGAGAGCTTTGGAGAAGAAAAATAAGCTGAAGTGAATAGAGTGTGTGAGGAGTGAATTGAGAAGGAAATGAAGGTGTTAAATGTTGAGGGAATCGGGTGGCCTTGAGGGAAGGAAAAACCAGAGTTGCCTTGCTCAAGTAAGCATAAATGGCTGAGTAAAAATGCCAAATGGCATAAACCTTTCTTCCATTGGACATGAGGACCGGTGATCATCATCAATCTTGGCCAAGATGATCTGAATTTTTTTTTTTTTTTTTGGAACCAATCTAATGAGCTGCCGGTGGTAATGAAGAAGTTAAATGACTTGTTCAAGTTACCAATTCCTTCTTAGCAAGAAATCAACACATGGTGGTTATGTAGGGGTGGAGAGGGGCGGCTGAATTTTCCTTGCTGGAAATGTAAGGCTAATCCGAATTTGCTTGGAAATGGTTTCAGCTTACCCTAATTTAATTTAAGGAGTTTTGAATGAAACCGATTGAAGAAGAAAATGTTTAAGACCTTGTATAAATGATGGTAGTGGTTTCAAAGCAATTTGTCTAGGTATTTGAAATTGAGTGAGTTAGATATAACTCACTGGACGTTTGAATTGCTCACTAATTTATCAGAGTGAAATTCAAATGTTTACTTAAGCTTCCCGAGCTATTGTTTTACAACAATTTTGATGGTTTTAAAATTTTTGTGATCAAGCACATGCTCAAGCAAAATTATAAGCATTATTCATGAAAAATCTAAACAAATTTTAGGTTAACGTTCACGGCCCTCACAGTATTAATTTTTGACAACCTCAGTTCACACCCTTAAGATTTTCGGTATTACACTTGTCTAAAAATGCAACAAATGTCAACCCAATTAATGTCATAGATCAACATAAAATATTAGAAGCCACTTTTTCACTCAAGTTACTCTTGCATAACTCATCGAAATGTTAATAGGTCTCGAAGGAAGGAAACAATTTATCGGAAACCAGGTTCGTACGTACGTAGCTAAAAGCTGAAACATTTTAACACCAAAGCCAGGAGACTTGAAAACTTCACAACCTATACAAATTTTTATTACACTACAGACGAAGGGCTTGAGCATGGTGCCGAATATGATCATCGATGAAGGTCGCAATGAAGTAGTAGGAGTGATCATAACCAGGCCGCATACGTAAGAGAAGCGGCACCGTTGCATTCCTGCATGCCTCTGCGAAATTGTTTGGCAGCAGCTGATCATGTAAGAATTTATCATCCTCTCCCTGTAAAAGGTGAAAATCCTGGTTAGGAAATCACTGAAAACTATTTCATTCGTCTCTTTCCCGTATAGCTACAACAACGAAAGATAAACAAATTTATCATCCTCTCCCTGCATGTTATGTGATTCAGTACATCAAACTTGATCAATGGAGCAACAGGTCCCTATGCCTTAAAATGCAAGATACTAGGGGCAAAGTGTCAATGCCAACAGAGAAAAGCATATCAACATGAGTGGAGAAAACCTTCTACAAGAAGCACCACTCCTGAGCTCTCAAGCTCATGTCCCAAATGCTATAAGAGATCTTGCAGCTAAGAATTCAAAATTATCAGTTTTTTTGGTTCTTTCATTCTAAAAGAAATGTGTGCACTGTTAACAAAATCAGAAAACCGTTCTTGATGTCATCCTCAAAGTTAAAACTCACAGCTTATAGAGTGATACGTTGATGATTATCAGTATATTGAAAGTGAAGTGCATAAGTTCAATATTCACCAAAAGAAGCACAGCCAGTGATGCACAGTCTGAAGCTTAAAACGCAACAGGAGCAAAAGGAAAAGACACCCAGCTATTATTTTTGAGTTTAGGGTGCAAAATTTCTCAGAACTAAAAAAATCAGAAGGATAAAGGTCTGATATATTTTGTGCAGAATTAATTAAACAACAAACATTAAGTTGTTACCTGATCAATTAGAATGGTGGCAGAGACATCTTTGAATTTTGACACAAGCAAAGTGGCATCATATTCCTGCACAGTTATAGTAGCAATGACATTTAAGATGTCAACTTAATAGCACTTCAACATGTCATGCCAAAGGGCCACGCTCAAGATTGTACCTCCCAGTCAGCTTTATTTTCACCCAGGTAGTTTGTGAAAGCTTTCTGGCCCCAGGGACAATTCATAGGGTTGACAATTGGTGCAAAAGCTGAGACAGACTAGGAAAATGGAGAAAAATATCAATGACAACAAAGAATTCATTGACAGAGAAACAGCACATAGAATTGTTCTCTATGTTTAGAAGAACACCAAGAGAACTGGAGAAGGCAGTAAATTTTAGACATTTTTTGATTGTTTGTCCGTAGGATTAACATCGGAAGGCTTGCAGAGCTCAAATTGGTACAAGAAGACCTATCATTAACAAATCCTCTCTTGCAGCTATAATATAGAACATCTTCCCAAGAAGTGTTTTTTTGCCCTCTTTTTTTTTTTTTTTTAAGTCACAAGAAGGTAATATCACCCCAAAAGAAAAATTACCTTATATTTTTCCAGATTTTTCAGGTAAATTGTTAGTGCTCCATGACCACCCATAGAATGACCAGATATGGATGCCCGAGATATATCAAGTTGAGGAAAGTTTTCACTAAGGAGAGTTGGTAATTCCTTGACAACATAATCATACATACGCCAATTCTTCCACTTCTCTTGCTTTGCATTCAAATAAAACCCGGCACCTGTTTCCCAGACATATCAACTAAATTTTCAGCGAAATAAAGTAAAAGTCAATAGAAACTCAATGCTTAGACATAAAGCAACAGTTGCAACAAATGAAAAACCCAGGAGATAACACAAATATAGTGCATCTTTTGACAGGGCACAAACGTCTACAACGTTCTCCCTAACTTGATGGCACTAGCACATAAGAAATCCAGGCACAGGATTCTGAGCTTTTTATCATCAAGAACACAGTCACTGTCACATACCCACACCAAAATCCCAGCTGTCAGATTCTCCTTCGACATTTAGGCCTCCTGTAACAAACAGACAAGAGATGTTAAGAATCTGGCTTGTACTATCAATGACGTCTCAAGTGTGATATCACTTCATATGCATACATGTCACTTTTATCTTGCTTTTTCTTAACATAAAGGTTATGGCCCATAAAGCAAAAATGCCAACCATACTATGAGCTTTGCACCTTTAATTCAAACAAAAACACATGTTAACATCTGTAAGAATGCAAAGCCTTTTTATCCTTTTCTCTTTGCTTTTTCTTTCTTCTATACAGAATATTCCACGAAGGTGGTCCCAAAGTCCTCGCACTCATTCCAAATACCAATGTTATCAGGTTAGACTTTAATATTATGCCACAATTAGGATGGAGGAATTAGGAATTTCATTTGAAAAATGCAAACATGGCAAATTCTCTCTCTCTTTACTGCAGCTTAGATTAGAAAGAAAAGGACACACAGATGGCAAGTAATGAAGATACTCCTTAATGATAGACCCAGTTAAATAAAGCTTTGATTACAAACAATAAGACACCCTCTTGAATTGTGGAAATTCACTTACTTTTAGCAAACATAAATATTACATAGAGAATATCTGTAGAATTTTTGGTTGGACAGTAATTTGCAGCCTTAGCATCTGAAATGTTTCTTAGCAAATGCACAATGCTTATGCACCCTCAGAAACTTAAGACAAAAATCTTCCTGCATATGTCAGTGGAGCTCTAACGACTTGTACATATGTTATCTATTGCTTGCTTCAAATTTGAGTGCTGGTTAACTTCTTGGAGTTCCTCAGAATAATCAGCATCCTTTGTGCCCTAAGACTTAATTTATTAGGCCTCTTTATTGCTATAGTGGGTGTTGGTTACCTCAGTTCACTTGATCTCAAGTCTACTGAACGTTGAAAGTGTTCTGTGCTGAATACCATAGACTTTTAAGAATAAAGTTCTGTATTTGAACTTTTGGGCTGAAGACAGTTGTGTGAAAAGCAAATGCAGGAAGAAGAAAGGCACAATATAGGAGGTTGTTGAGTTGCCAGGAGGGAAAGTGGTTGACAGAGGTGAGATAGGCAGAAGATAGGGCTGACTAGCACTCAGAGGAGAGCTCAATTTTACAAAACAAAACATAGATTCATAGGAAAAACTTTATAACTTAAGCAGAAAACAGAGGCAGTGCTGTTTTGTTTTTTTCCCTGTATGTACTAAAGTTCCCCAGGCATAACAGAGAAAAATAAAGTTCATCACAGAAGGACAAAAGTCTCTTATCTAAGAAGCTTAACATGTTATTTCGAGCAAATAATAATTTAATAGCCAAAAGTATATAATGGATAAGGTTTAGTGGTCCTCTAAGTCTTGACCCTTTCTTTAAGTCTTAAAACTTGTCCTTGCTCTCCTCTAATTCAATACACCATGCACAGGCCATCTCATATGCATACGTAGAGCCAAATATTTGGAAATTTGGGAGGGAAACTAAGATGTAATGTTGAGTATTCTTCCATTATTGACTAATTCTTCCATAGGATATTCCGAAAATTATTTTGCCATAAAAGATGACTCACTTGGAGATGTATCTGGAGCAATCAGAGCAACGCCTTCCATTGAAGCAACTCTTTGAGCACCAGACTTGGTAATGAAGTTCTCATCTGAGCATGTAAGACCAGAGAGCCAGTAAAGCACCTGGACCAAAATGTTAAAAATGCATTTTAGTGCTTTATCGAATGATTTCAAAATTCAATTCACAAATGAATATTAACAAGAAAAAGTCTCGTAAGAACTATAAAGTGACACAGGTTTAGCATGTATATCCTGTCAATCCAAATAAAAGTTCGCATTGGCCCTTTCAACCTTATGTTGTGCATATTAAATCATCAAAATTCTACCAGAGGTGAAGTCATTATAGTTGATATTGATGCATTGATCTCATTCATATTATCTCAAAAATTTCCTGCACTGATGGTATATACTAGACAAATCAACAAGGTTGACCATGTAAAGAAGTGTCTCCAACAAAATGTTCCAGACCATATGCAGTAAATCACCTCTTTTCTTTCTCTACAAGCATAAATGTTTCTTTTCAAAGGCAGAGATGTATTCGTTTAGACAAAATGAGTTGTCAAACAGAGTGGATAGGAACACTACATGCAACATAATGAAACATGAAACACCCTCTTACGGGTCATCAACTAAAAACAACAAAAGAGACAGCCACTAGTAATACCAAGTGGTAAGACAAAATTTTGTATCACAATCCTTCTCTTATTAATGAGTCTCTTAACACATAAATAAATAGTAGGTATGCATATGCGAGCGAGATTGCATTCCGATATACAGCAAACCAACAACAATCATCATAACCAGAAGCATGAAAGAAAACTCAATTCTGCCAGGCTACTCGAATATTCAATACAAGAAACCTACCCAACACCAGAACCACACAAGAAAGAAAATATAAGGAGTAAATGGTTATTTACACCAAAAAAATTTAACAAAAAGCATCAGAAACTGTGACATTATTAACCCACAAAGAAAAAAATGACTCAAAAAAGCATAAAAAAGACATTCTCTCTCTTTTTTTTTTTTTCAATCATTTGAAATCTTTGGATATAACTGACATATTTAAAAGGTAAAAATTGAGTCTTTGCCGAAACTGCAGAAGTAAAACCCTAATGGGGAAATCAAGCAGATAAAGAAATCTGGAAAGAAAATAAGAAAAGGGTCTGATCAAGAAATCAAGGTTTTAGGGAGGGAGAAGAAGATGAGGAGGGGGGCTTACAGGGAATTTGTCAGAAGGGTTAGGAGGACAAGGTGGGAAGTAAATTGAGAAAGTCATGGAACATCCCAGTGTGGGGCTGAAGTGCTTGTATCTCTTGTTGAACCCATCAAACATCTTTGAGCTGCTGATTTCTGTTGGTTTGGAATCCATTGTGGAGTCACCAGTGAGTTCACAAACTGCTCTATCTCAAGAGGAGAAGGGAATGGAAGTATGTGGTTTTGTATCAGACTCTTCAGTCTCTCACTGTTAAGGCTAAAGGACTGAACTGGAAATATGTAATTCCAGAATGGAAAATAACAAGGAAAGGGGAGCAGAAATTGTTTTTGCCTGAAAATGGAGACAGTTTCGTATGATAACTTTGTAGGCACCGTTTCGATTGAAGTTAAGGAAAGGAAAGGATACCAATAGAAAAGAAAGGAAAGGAAAGTATAGGGATGTGATCTTCATCCATCTTGTTCGGATTAGTTATGGAAGGAAAAGAAGGGAAATACTGAATTTTTATTTAGAAAATGAAAAGATAAGTGTTATTTACTAGAAAAGATAGGGAAATTTTTATTTTTTTAAGGAAATTTGAATTATTTCAATAAATTTAGTCTCATTTCCCTCCCTTTTCACCTATTTGTGAATAAAAACCATAAATCAACAAAATAACTAGATCCTTTCCCTCACTATCCTTTCCTGTCCAGCTTCAAAAATCAATACAGATAACAAAAACCAAATCGCCCCAATTTTTGTCATTTTCTTCCCTTCCATTCCCTTAATCCAAACAATCCTTTGAAGTTTAAATACAATGCCTCCGCAATCAGGAAGGTATGAGTAGCAAAAAAACTCGATTTTCATATATTCATAAAATACACCAGTAGACTATCAAACCCTAACTTAAAATTTTCGTGTACACAAACAACAAAAGGACCATTATTCCATGGACATTAATACAATGCCAACTTTACCCTTTCACCGCCAAAGAGGAAAAATCTCATCCCAGTGTAGACAATGGAATTTTAATTAAATTCCTAAATTTCCATTGGTCTATAAATTATATAAACGGCATATTTTCGTCCAATCAAATATTGCCATATGTCATGCATACGTGGAAAATTGGTTATTTGCCAATTATATCTCCAAGTGTCAAGTTGAGGTCTTTGGCCAATGGAAATATTTGGAGTGTCTCCCAATCAAATGGCCATGTCACATCTTCGACTAAGCAAATTTGGATAAATATCTAAATATTTATTTCTTATTAAAGAGATAATGTTTAGAGTTATTTAGTCCTTATATATGTCTTATATACTGCAAGGGCTCGGCCAATTAAATCTCGCCACGTCATATGTCTCTACAGGCTTGGCCAATCAGGAAAATACATGTTGGTAATATCTCTTTGTTAATAAATACAAAATAAAGAGATAATATTCAAGAGATTGATCCTGGATGTCTTGCCATATATGTACCCATTCTACAACTATAAATAGGGGGGTCTCTCCACCAAAGCTCACACATCAACACATCTCAACACACAAGTCTTCTTGAAGCTTCAAAAGTTGCAAAGGCTCTGCAAGTTCTTCAAGTCGTCTTCATATTCGAGGTGTTCGTCACGTTCTTCAAATCTTCGATATCAAGATTTGAAGAAACCTTCTTCATATTCAAGGTGTTCATCACGTTCTTCAAATCTTCTATATCAAGATTTGAAGAAGTGACATTGATCCAAGAACAAGCTACTGAAACCCTTGGATTAGTGTTGAAGAGAAGAATCGAGAGTCTCTCTCTCCAAGTTTGAGAAAATCTCGATTGATTGTAACCGTATATTTTCTTAAAATTATTATATTTTTCATATTTGTCGTATATTTTCTTGTCTTGTAATTCTTTTGGACTTGAAATTTTATTAGCATACAAATTTACGCCGGTGGGACCATCTCGCCTTCCATCTCTTCTCTTCAAATATTTGACAACATTATCGATCAATGGGTTCAAAGAACAACTAGTCTGCTTTGCTTTCGTTCCAAGTTTGTTGATGCCAAATCAAGCTGCACATGTTCTTTGCACCTACTCATGTTGTCAGTCGTGACAAGGAGCATGACAAGAGCTTCCACTCAAAGTAGCATGAAAGTTCCAACTGCATCAACTCCTGTCTTTGGTTCGACATCACCAATGCTCTCTTCTCCTGCCTTGGGGCTCAAGGATGTTTCCGCCTCAGTTGAGAAGACACTTACCATGCTTGAGTTGGGATCAATCAAACTCTCCAAGTATGGACGATGATCATCAAGCCGGATCGCTTCCTCTCATGGAACTCTTCAATCCAAATTCTTCATTGAAGATTACGCAACTTCTGACTTCCTACGCTATACGCCATGATGACAAATCGCAAGTTTGGAAGAGCAAGTCTTGAACATGTCCAAGATGATGGAGACTATGATGAAGCACATCAAGGACCAAGACGTTCTAATTGCTCAACTCGTCAACCAAAAGGATGGTGCTCCTGAAGGAAGTCGTATAAACTCTAAAGAGCACCAAGATCGAGAGGGCTCCTCATCTAGAGGAAAAGAAAAGATGAAAGAAGTGTACGTGACTGCTGAAGGAGCAATTCCTATGGATCAGTTGAAGGAGTTCGTTGAAGACATGATCAAAGGCAAAAAGGAAAGTGGCCCAAAGTCAAGCTTCACTTACTCCAAACCATACACTGCTAGGATTGACAGCCTAGCAATGCCTGCTGGATATCAACCACCTAAGTTCCAACAATTTGATGGAAAGGGCAACCCAAAACAACATGTAGCTCATTTCGTTGAAACATGTAACAATCTTTGGAACACGGGTGACCTTTGGTCAAACAATTTGTTCGGTCTTTGAAGGGCAATGCGTTTGATTGGTACACGATCTTGAATCGGTTCCATTGATAGTTGGGAACAACTTGAACAAGAGTTTCTCAATAAACTTCTACACTCGAAGAGCTGTAAGCATGTTGGAGTTGACCAACACCCGTCAATGGAAGAATGAACACGTGGTCACTATATTGATAGATGGAGGCTTAAGTCTCAAGCTGCAAAGATAGACTCTCAAGCTTACGCCATAGAAATGTGCATCCGAGGAATGCATTGGAGCTTAAGTTACATCTTGCAGGGCATTCGACCAAACACATTTGAAGAATTAGCCACCAGAGCTCATGACATGGAATTGAGCATTATGGCTAATGCAACTGACGATTCTCCAATTCAAGTTCCCAGGTGTTCAACCTTCGTCAAAATAGCGAGAGACAAGAAAACAAGAAAGGGGGCAAGTCTCCTCCAAAACTCAACAACAAGGAGTCAATGGTGACAAATTCGGCACCTATGAAAATTGCCACAAAGGTGAGTAGAAAAGTCGAAAGGCTAGACTCTTCACAAGGTAGGCCAACAAGAAAGCCCACTTTGAAAGAGATGCAAGAAAGGAATACCACTTTCCTTGATTGGACTTGCAAGGAATGTTCAATGATCTCTTCAAGGCAAAACTCATTGAACTTCCTGAAATGAAACGCCCTGAGGAAGAAGGCCAAGTTAATGATCCAAATTACTGCTGCTACCACCGTTTGATCGGTCATCCCCTCACAAAATGTTTTGTCTTCAAAGACAAAATCATGGATTTGGCTCGTCAAGGTCAAATTCTTCTTGAAGAGGACAAAGTGTCCGCAAACCAAACCACCATAATGTTTGGTTCTTTTTGCTGTCCGATAGAAGCCTCTTTCAATTCATCCCTATCGAGTAGTATCCCATCCATGAAGAAGATGATTAAAAAATCTTCAAATAACAGTGCCGTGGAGAACGATAATGAAGGATGGACTCTCGTCACCCGAAAAAAGACACACAAACCAAAGGTGAAGAAAAATGCTCCTTCGAAAAGCATCCGCACAACAAGATCCAAAGCAACAAGGAAGCGCAAAATAGTGAGAAAGCCGATAAGGATGACAGTGGCTCCAATCCCTTCGGATGACCTGCCCCTCCAAAAGGCTCGTCAGCCTATAACATTGAAGGAATTTATGCCAATGGGATATCTGAGTGATGGTGATGACTATGTCTCTTGCAATGTCCCGTCGAAAGTTCGAAGTGGCACAAATTGATGCTAAGTTTGAAGAAAAACTTAAAATTACGATACGCACCCAAATTGTGCAACAATTATCGTCTTTAATGATGATGATTTGATGATTGGCTCCAAGACCCACAATCAACCTTTGTTCGTCAGTGGATATGCTCGGGAGCAAAAGATAAATCGGATACTCATAGATGGAGAATCTGCTGTCAACATCATGTGGCGCCATGAAGGAGCTTGGAATTTCAAGTGATGAGCTCTCCCAAAGCGCCTCATGATCCAAGGATTCAATCAAGGAGGGCAAGAGCAATTGGCCTCATAAGGATCGAGATCTGATTGGCGAGTTATCTTCAAGTGCACTCTTCCATGTTATTGGCCTTAAAACCTCCTATAACATGCTCTTGGGAAGACCATGGATTCATGAGAATGAGATTATACCATCCACTCTTCATCAATGCTTCAAATATTATCATGATGGTGTAGTCAAGAAAGTTGTTGAGATAATAAGCCTTTCAGAGGTGAAGCACATTTCTTGATGCCAAATTTTATTTGCAAGATGAAAAGAAGAAGAAAGAATCAGTAAAAGAGGAAGTTCAACAGTCGAAACAGCCTCTACTATGTTATATTCCAAAATCAAGGAGGAAAGAAGGACAATCTCCTTTTGTTGGAACTAATGCATTGAATGTTCCACTAACCAAGATTGAAGCCGTGAAGAGTGAGAAAGTCGTCCTTGAAGGGTTCGTGCGTCCAAAGGAGGAACTTGCAGTGGAACATAACTCGTTCCCAACCACTCGGACCCAAGAGGGTTTTGACCCCAATGCATCTGAGACTTCTAGCTAAAGTTGGTTACAACCCAAATGAGAAGAATACATTGGGCAGACTTCTTCCCGAAATAACTGGTGAAAAGGCTTATGGATTAACTTCTACTCAAAAGATGCTAAAGGAAAGAGGCCATGCTATTGAAAATTTGTCAATGGGTCTTGGCTATCAACCACCTTCACCCATTCGCATAGCAATCAAAAGAGCAAACTGCAATTATGTGAATGTGGAAAGAGAAGTAACAAGTCAGAGGAGGTCTGTCTTCGATAGATTAGGGAACAAGTCAAAGCGCACTTCCGTTTTTTACAGACTTGGCCCACAGGTAAAGAGTTTGAAACGACCGGTTCATGAGAAACTAAACGCTCCAAAACAAGAACAACAAGTTGTCAAACAAGAAAAGAACCTTGCTCCAACAAAGGAAAATGTTTCGAAAAAACGAGTCACCAACTTCTTCATACATTATGGTGATCTGTTTAATGCAAGGATTGAGACAATCATTGATGAGCAAGATAAAGAAAGCACTGCCTCTTGCCATCACATTACAATCAATGATCCTGAAGAAGAAGAAGATGCCGGCGATGCTCCTCCTGAATTTGAGGTAGGGATAAAATCCACAGCTGATGTGCTAAAAGAAATTAACCTTGGCACGAGTGATGATCCTCGCCCGATTTACATAAATTCATGGATGACTCCCAAAGAAGAAAAGGAATACGTTGATCTACTGCTCGAGTTCAAAGATGTCTTCGCTTGGAATTATCAAGAAATGCCTGGTCTGGATCCGAAAATTGCTGTTCACAATTTATCTGTCAGGCGAGGAGCAAAACCTGTCAAACAAGCTCAAAGACGCTTTCGGCCTGAGTTGATTCCTTTGATAGAGAAGGAGGTAAACAAGTTAATTGAAGCTGGTTTCATACGGGAAGTAAAATACCCAACGTGGATTTCAAGCATTGTCCCTGTGAAAAAGAAAAATGGACAAATTCGAGTTTGTGGATTTTGAGACTTGAATGAAGCTTGTCCAAAGATGATTTTCCACTCCCATCTGAGTTGGATTGATGCTAGCGGGGTATGAAGCATTGTCATTTCTAGATGGATCCTCTGGTTACAACCAAATACGTATGGTAGCCAAAGATGAGGAGCTCACGGCTTTTCGCACTCCCAAAGGAATATATTGCTATAAGGTAATGCCGTTCGGATTGAAGAACGCTGGAGCAACATATCAAAGGGCAATGCAAAGAATTTTCGATGATATGCTGCATCGAAATGTGGAATGTTATGTTGATGATCTTGTCATAAAGTCAAGGAAGCGAGAAGATCATATTCAAGACCTTCGAAGAGTTTTTCAACGCCTTCGAAGATATCAGCTGAAGATGAACCCGTTGAAGTGTGCATTTGGGGTCGCTTCTGGCAAATTTCTTGGTTTCATCGTCAATCAGCGTGGGATAGAAGTTGATCATGCCAAAATTGATGCCATCATGAAGATGCATGAACCATGCAATATTCACGAGTTGAAGAGTCTTCAAGGAAAATTGGCATACATCCGAAGGTTCATTTCAAAGGTGGAAGATGTCAACCCTTGGCGATGAAGAAAGAGTACCCTTGAATGGGATGAGGCATGTAGAAACGCATTAGCAAGCATCAAACGTATCTCATGAACCCTCCCATTTTAGCGCACCGGTTCACGGAAAGCCATTGATCCTCTACATTTACGCTCAAGAGCGGTCGGGGCACTACTGCTCAAGAAAATGATGAAGGCAAGGAGAATGTATTACTTGAGTCGGATGATGGCGCAAATGAGTTAAGGTATTTGCCTATTGAAAAGTTATGCTTGGCACTTATATTTGCCATTCAAAAGTTGAAGCATTACTTTCAAGCGCATACTGTGCGACTCATATCTAAGGCCAATCCTATCAAGTATGTCATGACAAGACCCGTCTTTGTCGATCGTCTAGCAAGATGGTACCTTCAATTTCAAGTTTGAAATTGTTTATGTACCGAGCTGTTAAAGAGCAAGTGTTAGCTGACTTCTTAGCCGATCATCCTATACGCCGAATGGGAGTTAGCAGATGAATTGCGATGAAGATGTATATATGGTAGAATCTCCATGGTCAATGTATTTCGACGGGGTTGCTCACCGTAATGGGGCTGGTGCTGGAGTCGTTTTCTATACTTCTCAAGCTGACGTGCTGCCCTACTCCTTTACCTTGACACGCCGATGCTCAAATAATGTGGCGGAGTATCAAGCATTGATCCTTGGTCTTGAGATGGCTGTAGATATGAAGCAGTTGCATCTTAAGATTTATGGTGATTCCAAACTGGTAGTAAATCAACTTCTTGGTATCTATGAGGTGAAGAAACCCGACTTGGTTCCATATTATAATTATGCCAAACAACTCATAGGGTACTTAGAGTATGTCACTATAGAGCATGTCCCGAGGAAACTTAACCAACAAGCTGATTCATTGGCAAGATTAGCTTCCATGCTTACTCTCCCTTCTCCTCAATGTCAAGTCCCAATATGTCAAAATTGGGTTGTACCTCCAATGTTTAATGAAGAAGACAATGACGGAGAAGAAAATATTTATCATGTTGCGGTCTATGAGATTGGGGAGGAGGATTGGCGTCAACCCATAGTTGATTATCTCAATTATGGAAGATTGCCTGAAGATCCAAAAAGAAGAGTTGACATACGTCGCCGAGCACCTCGTTTCATCCACTACAAGGAGACGCTTTATCGGAGATCATTTGATGGGGTGTTTCTTCGATGCCTTGGAGAAGATGAAGCTGTACATGCCATGGAAGAGGCTCACTCTGGGGTATGTGGCGCACATCAATCCGGTCCCAAGTTGCACTTTCGCATAAGGAGGATGGGTTACTATTGGCCAACGATGGTAAAGGATTGCATTGATTTTGCAAGAAAATGTCAAGCATGTCAATTTCATAGCAACTTTATCCATCAACCTCCTGAACCGTTGCATCCGACCGTTGCTTCTTGGCCTTTTGATGCCTGGGGATTGGACATAGTTGGACCGCTACCTAAGTCTTCTGAAGGACATATTTTTATTTTGGCTGCAACAGACTACTTCTCAAAGTGGGCTGAAGCAACTCCTTTGAAAGAGGTGAAGAAGGAAAACGTGGTGGATTTCATTCGTCTCAATATCATTTATCGCAATGGAGTTCCACGTTACATCATCACCGATAATGGCAAGCCTTTTTGTAATGCTGCAATGAATAAACTTTGCGAAAAGTTTAATTTCAAACAGCACAATTCTTCCATGTACTACGCCGCTGCAAATGGGCTCGCCGAGGCATTTAACAAGACTTTGTGCAATCTATTGAAGAAAATCGTGGATAAGTCGAAAAGAGATTGGCATCTTCGAATTGGAGAAGCTCTTTGGGCATATAGGACCACTTTTCGGACTCCCACGCAAGCAACTCCATATGCACTTGTCTACGGTGTTGAAGCTGTTCTTCCACTTGAGTGCCAAATACCTTCACTAAGGATTGCAATCCAAGAAGGGCTTAACGAGGAAGATAACGTTCGCCTTCGCCTTGAGGAGTTGGAAGCACTTGATGAAAAGAGACTAGAGGCTCAACAAAGAATGGAGTGCTATCAAGCTCGTCTCTCCAAAGCATTCAACAAGCGTGTCCGACCTCGATCTTTCCAAGTTGGTGAGTTAGTTCTTGCTGTTCGAAGACCAATTATTCTCACCCATGGTGGACAAAGAAAATTCGTCTCTAAGTGGGACGGCCCATATGTTGTCCAAGAAGTCTACTCCAATGGTTCATACAGATTGATTGCTGAAGATGGATTAAGAATTGGTCCCATCAATGGCAAGTATTTGAAAAAATACTATCCATGATTTGAAGGCTCCATAACGCATGAGTTAAAACTGCATGTTGTTCCTGACCCGTATGAACTAAAACTATGAACGGCAACCACCAATAGTGTAGTATGTGGTTAAACTGCTGAAACACTCCACCAAGTCTAAGGTGGTAAACAAATAGACACTCCTGACCCACATGAGATTAAACTGTGTACGGTAGGAACTACGTGTGACTTGATTCCCTTTTGGGATACGTAGGCAGCTTAGGGGGCAACCTCTAAGTTCAGTTACACCCCCCAAACAAAACCCTTTCCCCCTGAAAATGTTTTCTTAACAATAAGACATTAAGTCTGATATCTTTTATTTTTGGGTAAAAAGGAAAAAAAAAAAGAAAAAGAAAAAAAAATCATCTCAAAAAAAAAAAAGGGATCTTATTGCTTAAAAGAAAAGCTTCACTACATAAGAAAAGGATATGGTCCCAACTCTAAAATTCTTAAAAAGAAATTAAGACTAAATGTCAAATTTATGATCTATTACAGCAGTTTTGCATGACTCAAGGGAAAATTTCATGTCTTCTAATTCATTTGCCGCATCTTCAGTCAGGATATTGGCGTTCTCAATAGAGAAAATGTCATCACGGACTTGAGCTACTTTAGCTTGAATTTGCTTGAGATTTTCTTGCTTACGGTCAATGGTCGAACAAATCTCCACACTTTGCTTCAAGTCAGCAAGTTCCTTTTGAAGAAGTATCTTTTCTCTTCAACGGAATGTAGCTTTTCTTCAAGGCATTGGATGTTAGAAGTCAGCTTCTTCTTTGCTCCCTTAACTTCTTTAAGTTGAGAGGTCGCTTTAGAAAGAAGCTCGGCGTGCGTTTCTTTGCTCATCCTTTCCCATGATGATGACATGGAAGAATCATATTCTTCAGCTTTCACAAATAATTACGTCAATAAATCCTTCAAGGAAGACCATATGTTAGATCCGCTTTGGTGATCTCTCAATAACTTCTTCACACTCCTTCAATGAAGAAATTTGCTCTATAGGGTGTTGAGAATTTGCCCACGAAGATCCATCCAAAGACTTTGCAAATACTTCCTTCGATGTGTTTGAATCAATTTTTGCCCATGAAATTCCGACACTAATGCCACTCTAGGTTTCTTTCGAATTTCATGTGAATTGACCAACTCTTGCTTATGCATTGTGAGGCATCCACGGTGGTAAGTTGCTTTGGACCATTGTGACTTCATGATTTCTCTTATTTGAAGTCATGCTAGTAACTTCAATAGGTGAGTCGCTCTTGGTTCCTTCTTGGCGAAATTCAACAAAAGCAGGCTGAAATAAAGATGATCTAAACATCAAGAAATAAGGAAAGGAAGATAAGAGGTAATATAAGTTTATATATTACCTTAAGCGGCGATACCTTGGCCAATGATGATGCAAAAGAATTGCCTTCCATATTCGAAGACCTGGACCTCTTTGTTGACCTCTTCCAATGGTGATCTTGGTTGCTACTACCACTTGTTGATGAACGAATCCCTTCTTGAGTAGATCCGGCACACTTATCTTGAGTTGCTTTCTCTCCAGTGAACTTGGCAAAGTCAGAATTGTCTAACACCTCGATTTCAACATCTTCTTCCATAGGAGCTGCAGTCAGGGGTTTTGGAAGTGTCAATTGCGTCTTCGGAGGAACCACTTGTTTCATGCCTTTTTGAGAACCTCTAGAAGAATTGCTTTTCATGACAACGCTCTTCAAACGAGCGTTAGGAGTTTTACCTTTCGACAAGGCAGATGTTGTAAGGTCCATGGCAATCTCCGTAACTTCACTGTGGTGCATTGGCTTATCAATAGATGTAGTCATACGCTTCTTGGATGACTGTGAAGGAATCTTGCCTGTGATCTTAAGAGAGTCGGAAGGAACACTATTTGATCGTGTTGACCACCAGCTATCATAGTCCTTCGTGACCAAGGGGTGCTTTCTCTGCCTGGGGATGGTCATCTTGGAGCCTGTTTGCACACGGATCGAGGAATCCCATAGTTGAATAGCTTCACCCAAGGTGTAGGTATGAGTGATCTCCTTCAAATTGTTTGGAATATCCTGACAAAAGCCAAATTGCCTGCTAAATCTACAAGGATTGTATCTTTCAATGATGAAAATACTATCCTTACGTAGAGTTAAGAAGCAGGATCGTTGACTAATAAAGTAGCTCGTAAGTCTTGGTGATAAAGAGCCATCATCAATCAGCAGTTTTTCTTCATTCTCGGTCCAGCATAGCCTGGAGAGTGTCAATGGAGTCACTCCTTTGAAGATTTCCTCAGCCTTTTGTCTATCATAGAAGATTGCCATCCTCTCGCCACTAAATCTTGTCATGCGTGCATGGTAGCTGCTCACCTGATTGTTTTCATGATACACGTTAAAGTATTGACCAATCCAAGCATAAACGTAGTGGATTGGAAAAACAACATCGCATTCTCTTAAGTTAGGGGCGTGGACGATCTCCCTCAACCCATGATATATGCTGGCAAGAATCGGGATTGCAAGACAAAACTTTGTCCCCGTCGCCATTAGGCACGCAACTTTGAAGACACTTGGACGAACACGATCAACTTTCTTGCTCGGCAAGAGGAACTTGCAAATCCAACATGCTATGAATGCCGCCATGTAGGTCTCTTTTCTCAACGACCCTTGAATATTTAAGGTGTCGAAGGGAATGTTAAAGTCTTTCGTGTCAGCAAGATGGTTTGGTTCCACACTTCCACAAGGATTAAACGTTGTTTTGGGCTTAGACGTAGTCTTTCTCCTACTTGCTCTGTCAGGAGGAGCTCTATATCTTGCCTCTCCTTTGAACCAGAAGCGGATCCAATCTTTCATCCACACGCCTTGGTCGTTAGTCCAAAGATGAAAATAAGCTGAGAGTAGATGTTTACAACTTGCAGGGAGAAGAGGTTTTCCTTCTTTGTCTGTGGAAAGAAGTTCCACTGCCGAAGGGACAACTTCATCGAAGAACATGCCATCGATTGATAAGCCACCAAGTCGATATAGATCCCAAAGCATGATGGACATCTCTCCCATGGGTGTATGAAGTGTGTTCGTAAAAGGACACCAATATTTGAAGAAGGCTCGTAAAATGTTCTCGCAACGATCATAGGAGAATCTCGACGCATAGACGGCTTCAAATATACCGGCACGTGTGAGCACTTCCTTATGTCTTCCAAGGATGTCCTCAGTCCATTCCCAATAATGGGAAGTGTAGCACGCCTCACCAAAGAAAGATGAAGGAATTCTCCATGTAGCTTTGTCAATATTGAAACTTACGAACGGAAGTGTGAATTTCGCTATCCCTGGATCTCCACTATGTAGTGACGAGTTTAGTACAACGACTTCTTCTCTCTTTGGTGCTGCGAATAAGTCGGACGGTGCTATAACCTCCTTAGTCCACTTGCTAGTCCAGTCCTCAAGATACATGGATGCATCAAGAGGGATGAAAGACTCAGCAAGGCTGCCGAATGCCGGTTTATTGACATACAATGATAAGCTTTTGATTGAGATCCTCCGTTACGCTCGGTCAAGGTGATATGTGGTAGTGGCGTGGTGTAGTCCTTGATTTGCATGGTTGCTAGAATCTTGAAAAGGAAAATTTTTGGGCGATGAAAAGAAAATCCCTGCAAAATTTTAGAGACTAAATTACCTAGTTAGGTGAATTTCCAAGTCGTTGCTCGCTAAAGCCTTAAAAAAATGACGACGGAGAGAATGTTCAAAGTTAATGGAGGTAATTTTTACGAAATTTTAGTAGTCAAATTACCTTGCCCGAGCTTCGGAAATCACTCAAATTTCCTCTTGAGGTTGGTTCTGGTCTCCAAGAGAAGTTGAACCTAAAGGCAAAGTGGAAAGATTAATGCAATAAGTGATCGACCAAAATCGAGGTCCTACGTTATTCATGCATGCTCTTTGCATAAAATAGCATATGCAGAATGGTGATTACGGTGAGTACTAGTATGTGTAAACCGTGAAGCTTCAAATAAAGGTTGAACAATCAATGATAAAAAAAAAAAAAAATTGTTACCGACAAACTTCTGAATCCGGGAAGCTCTAGACTGATACGTAGCACCAATTGATCCCGTAAGCAAGCAATAGCGTGGTGAGATTTCAAGAAAAGTCGATCAATCAATCATCTGTGTTAAGGATATTTTCTCAACAAGCGGCAAGATTCTTGACCAATAAAATATGTAAGGGTCACTTACAAGATTGGGAGCCGAGAGTGATTGTGAAATCTGGTAACGATGTGCATAGCAAGAAAGTATAAGCAGCCGTGGCAGCAAATGGCTTGCTAAGCAAACGGCAGTGGCTTGATGGTAGCGGTTGAGAGGAAACGAACAAGCTTGTTCAAGCTTTCTACCGTTGAGGGAAAATCTCAGCCTAGACTTGGGTATTTATAATGAGAGCTTTGCATTAAATCCAAAGAGGATTCAGAAGTGATGATACTTTTATTTGTGAAGGAATTGGGAAGACGAGTTTGATGTTAATTATAATTTTCACCACAATCTTCGGGGCTTCTAGTACGAGGTTGATAAGAAGTTGAATTTAATTATACATGTCCGAATGATTTCCAATGACTTCTGCATACAGCTGAAAGGTTCATGCGTGATCGAAGTCTTTGTAATTACAACTTGTCCCTTGAGTCGATGTCATAGCTGCCAAGGGTCGGAGTCCGAGGTTGTCGAGTTAGGCCAGAATTCGATTCCTTGTCTGCTTCGAGAATTAATTGTGCATCTCCAAGGAGTTCTAGTTTGACTTGGAAACGTCAAGCATGCGAACCAAGAGAAAGCAACAATTGTAGCGGTTAACATAAAAAAAAAAATGAGATCATTTGGTCTTGAGAATTGAAAGCTTCAGTTCGCTAAATGGTGTAGTCATTTGATGGATGAAGCGGTGAGATTCCATTGAAATTCATGGAACAATATAATCAGAAATGGGAACTTTCTAAGCCTATCAAATTCTAAAAGGAAAAGGCACGCCATGCATACGGGAATTGGTGGTGAGTAATCATGTTCCAACTCTTGTATTTGGTTACTCTTGCAATTGGACGCTTCGAAAATTGTATCAAGTGACAGCCACGATTGGAGAATAGAACCAAAATGATTTGATAAGGGGTTTCCTCTTAGTTGGTGCTGAATATCCCAAGCCACTCAGTTACACGAAGCTTTGAGACTTGATGCATTTGTGGACTCGGCTCGGGAATTGATTATTCACTTCGAAGGAGTGTTAGTTCGACATGGAGACAACGCACATGCAAACCAAAAGAATGAAATCATTTGACTCTTGGAAATTGAAAGCTCAAGTTCCATGTATTTGATAATTACAAAGCGGTGGAATTTAAAGCATATGCATGGTTATCTTTCACCAATCCAAAGCCTCGGTCATCAAATTTGCAAGATTTTAAGTTTAGTTCATTTCTTGGACTTTATTTGGAAATTATGTTTTGATGACATTAATGGTAGAAAGATGTCAAAACTTGTCCTCTTCAACCTTCAACATTCGAGAACAAGTTTCGAGGGGGCATTTGTAGACAATGGAATTTTAATTAAATTCCTAAATTTCCATTGGTCTATAAATTATATAAACGGCATATTTTCGTCCAATCAAATATTGCCATATGTCATGCATACGTGGAAAATTGGTTATTTGACGGCCAATTATATCTCTCCAAGTGTCAAGTTGAGGTGCTCTGGCCAATGGAAATATTTGGAGTGTCTCGCCCAATCAAATGGCGCCATGTCACATGCTTCCTGACTAAGCAAATTTGGATAAATATCTAAATATTTATTTCTTATTAAAGAGATAATGTTTAGAGTTATTTAGTCCTTATATATGTCTTATATACTGCAAGGGCTCGGCCAATTAAATCTCGCCACGTCATATGTCTCTACAGGCTTGGCCAATCAGGAAAATACATGTTGGTAATATCTCTTTGTTAATAAATACAAAATAAAGAGATAATATTCAAGAGATTCAGTCCTTACAAAACTGGATGTCTTGCAAGCCAAGCACATATGTACCCCATTCTACAACTATAAATAGGGGGGTCTCTCCACCAAAGCTCACACATCAACACATCTCAACACACAAGTCTTCTTGAAGCTTCAAAAGTTGCAAAGGCTCTGCAAGTTCTTCAAGTCGTCTTCATATTCGAGGTGTTCGTCACGTTCTTCAAATCTTCGATATCAAGATTTGAAGAAACCTTCTTCATATTCAAGGTGTTCATCACGTTCTTCAAATCTTCTATATCAAGATTTGAAGAAGTCGGCATTTGATCCAAGAACAAGCTACGAAGCCCTTGGATTAGTGTTCGAAGAGAAGAATCGAGGGAGTCTCTCTCTCCGCAAGTTTGAGAAAATCTCAGTGATTGTAACCCGTATATTTTCTTAAAATTATTATATTTTTCATATTTGTCGTATATTTTCTTGTCTTGTAATTCTTTTGCAGACTTGAAATTTTATTGTGGGAATTTGAAGGAGTGTACTCTATAAGATACACTTCAAATTTTTTTTTCATAAACTTGTTCTTTTGGGGCATATGCTGTGTTCAAAGAGAAGAATCGAGGGAGTGTCTCTCTCCACAAGTTTGAGAAAATCTCGGAGATTGTAACCTACATATTGTCTTAAAATTATTATATTTTTCATATTTGTCGTGTATTTTCTTGTCTTGTAATTCTTTTGCAGACTTGAAATTTTATTGCGTACAAATTTCTGGCACGCCCGGTGGGACCATCTCTGCCTTCCATCTCTTCTCTTCAAATATTTGACAACACGTATCGATCAATGGCTTCAAAAAACAACCAGTCTGCTGCTGCTCGTTCCAAGGCTGTTGATGCCAAATCTGAAGCTGCACATGTTGCTGCACCTACTCATGTTGTCCGTCCTGTGACAAGGAGCATGACAAGAGCTTCCACTCAAAGTAGCATGAAAGTTCCAACTGCATCAACTCCTGTCTTTGGTTCGACATCACCAATACTCTCTTCTCCTGCCTTGGGGCTCAAGGATGTTTCCGCCTCAGTTGAGAAGACACTTACCATGCTTGAGTTGGGATCTGAATCCAAACTCTCCAAGTATGATGATGATCTGTCAAGCACCGGATCAGCTTCCTCTCATGGAACTCTTCAACCCAAATTCTTCATTGAAGATTCTGCAACTTCTGCAGCTTCCTCTGCTATGCCTGCCATGATGACAAGTACTGCAAGTTTGGAAGAGCAAGTCTTGAACATGTCCAAGATGATGGAGACTATGATGAAGCACATCAAGGACCAAGACGTTCTAATTGCTCAACTCGTCAACCAAAAGGATGGTGCTCCTGAAGGCAGTCGCATGAACTCCAAAGAGCACCAAGATCGAGAGGACTCCTCATCTAGAGGAAAAGAGAAGACAAAAGAAGTGTCTTCTACATTGGAAGACTTTGACCTCTTCGTTGACCTCTTCCAATGGTGATCTTGGTTGCTACTACCACTTGTTGATGAGTGAATCCCTTCTTGAGTAGATCCGGCACATTTATCTTGGGTTTCTTTCCTTCCAGTGGACTTGGCAAAGTCAGGATTGTCTAATATCTCGATTTCGATATTTTCTTCCATAGGAGATACCGTCAAGGGTTTTGGAAGTGTCAATCGCATCTTTGGAGGAATCACCTGTTTCGCGCCCTTTGTGGTTTGTTGAGTATCTCTAGAAGAGTTACTTTTCATGACAACGCTTTTCAAGCAAGCGTTAGGAGTTTTATCCTTCAGTAAGGAAGATGTCGTAAGATCCGTTGCAATCTCCGTAGCTTCACTGTGGTGCATTGGCTTATCAATAGATGTAGTCATACGCTTCTTGGATGACTGTGAAGGAATCTTGACTGTGAGCTTAAGAGAGTCGGAAGGAACACTATTTGATCGTGTCGACCACCAGCTATCATAGTCCTTCGTGACCAAGGGGTGCTTTCTCTGCCTGGGGATGGTCATCTTGGAGCCTGTTTGCACACGGATCGAGGAATCCCATAGTTGAATAGCTTCACCCAAGGTGTAGGTGTGAGTGATCTCCTTCAGATTGTTTGGAATATCCTGACAAAAGCCAAATTGCCTGCTAAATCTACAAGGATTGTATCTTTCAATGATGAAAGTACTATCCTACGTAGAGTTAAGCGGATCGTTGACTAATGAAGTAGCTCGTAAGTCTTGGTGATAGAGAGCCATCATCAATCAGCAGTTTTTCTTCATTCTCGGTCCAAAGATAGCCTAGAGTGTCAATGGAGTCACTCCTTTGAAGATCTCCTCAGCCTTTTGTCTATCATAGAAGATTGCCATCCTCTCACCACTAAATCTTGTCATGCGTGCATGGTAACTGCTCACCTGATTGTTTTCATGATACACGTTAAAGTATTGACCAATCCAAGCATAGACGTAGTGGATTGGAAAAACAACGTCGCATTCTCTTAGGTTAGGGGCGTGGACGATCTCCCTCAACCCATGATATATGCTGGCAAGAACCGGGATTGCAAGACAAAACTTTGTCCCTGTCGCCATTAGGCACGCAACTTTGAAAACACTTGGACGAATACGATCAACTTTCTTGCTCGGCAAGAGGAACTTGCAAATCCAACATGCTATGAATGCCGCCATGTAGGTCTCTTTTCTCAACGACCCTTGAATGTTTAAGGTGTCAAAAGGAATGTTAAAGTCTTTCGTGTCAGCAAGATGGTTTGGTTCCACACTTCCACAAGATACACGTGTGTGGAATTTTAAGACTTAGACTTTACAAATCTCAAATTCCATTGTCATCCAAAGACTTTGCAAGACATATATAAGGACTTGAAAAAATTACTCGGCTTAAAAGCTTTAGTAATTTGAAGAGGTCAAAGTCTTCCAATGTAGAAGACACTTCTTTTGCATCATCATTGGCCAAGGTATCGCCGCTTAAGGTAATATATATAAACTTATATTACCTCTTATCTTCCTTTCCTTATTTCTTGATGTTTAGATCATCTTTATTTCAGCCTGCTTTTGTTGAATTTCGCCAAGAAGGAACCAAGAGCGACTCACCTATTGAAGTTACTAGCATGACTTCAAATAAGAGAAATCATGAAGCTGCAGTCAATGGTCCAGAGCAACTTACCACCAGTGGATCTGCCTCGTCAATGCATAAGCAAGAGTTGGCCAATTCACATGAAATTCGAAAGAAGCCTAGAGTGGCATTGGTGTCGGAATTTCATGGGCAAAAATTGATTCAAACACACCGAAAGAAGTACTTACAAAGTCTTTGGATGGATCTTCGTGGACAAATTCTCAACACTCCTATTGAGCAAATTTCTTCATTGAAGGAGTGTGCGGAAGAAGTTATTGGAGAGATCACCAAAGCGGACCTAACATATGGTCTTCCTTTGAAGGATTTATTGACAGATTTATTTGTGAAAGCTGAAGAATATGATTCTTCCATGTCATCATCATGGGAAAGGATGAGCAAAGAAACGCACGCCGAGCTTCTTTCTAAAGCGACCTCTCAACTAAAAGAAGTTAAGGGAGCAGAGAAGAAGCTGACTTCTAACATCCAATGCCTTGAAGAAAAGTTACATTCTGTTGAAGAGAAAAAGATACTTCTTCAAAAGGAATTTGCTGACTTGGAAGCGCAAAGTGTGGAGATTTGCTCGACCATTGACCAGAAGCAAGAAGATCTCAAGCAAATTCAGGCTAAAGTAGCTCAAGTCCGTGATGACATTTCCTCTATTGAGACCGCCAATATCTTGACTGAAGATGCGGCAAAGGAATTAGAAGACATGAAATTTTCCCTTGAGTCATGCAAAACTGCTGTAATAGATCATAAATTTGACATTTAGTCTTAATTTCTTTTTAAGAATTTTAGAGTTAGAACCATATCTTTTTCTCATGTAATGAAACTTTTTTCTCTTAAACAATAAAACCCCTTTTTTTTTTTTTTTTGAGATGTTTTTTTTTTCTTTTTTTTTTCTTTTTTTTTTGTTTTCTTTTCTCTTTTTTCTTTTTTTTTCTTTCTTTTTTTTTTAAAGAAGAAATAAAATAAAAAATAAAAGTAAGAACAAGCTTAAACTTCAAGCTTTTCATCAAAATAATTTTTTTTATGAGGAAAAAGATTTGGTTTGGGGGGTGTAACTGAACTTAGAGGTTGCCCCCTAAGCTGCCTACGTATCCCAAAAGGGAATCAAGTCACACGTAGTTCCTACCGTACACAGTTTAATCTCATGCGGGCCAGGAGCGTCTATTTGTTTACCACCTTAGACTTGGTGGAGCGTTTCAGCAGTTTAACCACATACTACACTATTGGTGGTGGCCGTTCATAGTTTTAGTTCATACGGGTCAGGAACAACATGCAGTTTTAACTCATGCGTTATGGAGCCTTCGAATCATGGATAGTATTTTTTCAAATACTTGCCATTGATGGGACCAATCCTTAATCCATCTTCAGCAATCAATCTGTATGAACCATTGGAGTAGACTTCTTGGACAACATATGGGCCGTCCCACTTAGAGACGAATTTTCTTTGTCCACCATGGGTGAGAATGATTGGTCTTCGAACAGCAAGAACCAACTCACCAACTTGGAAAGATCGAGGTCGGACACGCTTGTTGAACGCTTTGGAGAGACGAGCTTGATAGCACTCCATTCTTTGTTGAGCCTCTAGTCTCTTTTCATCAAGTGCTTCCAACTCCTCAAGGCGAAGGCGAACGTTATCTTCCTCGTTAAGCCCTTCTTGAATTGCAATCCTTAGTGAAGGTATTTGGCACTCAAGTGGAAGAACAGCTTCAACACCGTAGACAAGTGCATATGGAGTTGCTTGCGTGGGAGTTCGAAAAGTGGTCCTATATGCCCAAAGAGCTTCTCCATTCAAGATGCCAATCTCTTTTCGACTTATCCACGATTTTCTTCAATAGATTGCACAAAGTCTTGTTAAATGCCTCGGCGAGCCCATTTGCAGCGGCGTAGTACATGGAAGAATTGTGCTGTTTGAATTTAAACTTTTCGCAAAGTTTATTCATTGCAGCATTACAAAAAGGCTTGCCATTATCGGTGATGATGTAACGTGGAACTCCATAGCGATAGATGATATTGAAACGAATGAAGTCCACCACATTTTCCTTCTTCACCTCTTTCAAAGGAGTTGCTTCAGCCCACTTTGAGAAGTAGTCTGTTGCAGCCAAGATAAAAATATGTCCTCCAGAAGACTTTGGTAGCGGTCCAACTATGTCCAATCCCCAGGCATCAAAAGGCCAAGAAGCAACGGTCGGATGCAACGGTTCAGGAGGTTGATGGATAAAGTTGCTATGAAATTGACATGCTTGACATTTTCTTGCAAAATCAATGCAATCCTTTACCATCGTTGGCCAATAGTAACCCATCCTTTTTATGCGAAAGTGCAACTTAGGACCGGATTGATGTGCGCCACATACCCCAGAGTGAGCTTCTTCCATGGCATGTACAGCTTCATCTTCTCCAAGGCATCGAAGAAACACCCCATCAAATGATCTCCGATAAAGTGTCTCCTTGTAGTGGATGAAACGAGGTGCTCGGCGACGTATGTCAACTCTTCTCTTTGGATCTTTAGGCAATCTTCCATAATCGAGATAATCAATTATGGGTTGACGCCAATCCTCCTCCCCAATCTCATAGACCGCGACATGATAAACATTTTCTTCTCCGTCATTGTCTTCTTCATCAAACATTGGAGGTACAACCCAATTTTTACATATTGGGACTTGACATTGAGGAGAAGGGAGAGTAAGCATGGAAGCTAATTTTGCCAATGAATCAGCTTGTTGGTTAAGTTTCCTCGGGACATGTTCTATAGTGACATACTCTAAGTACCCTATGAGTTGTTTGGCATAATTATAATATGGCACCAAGTCGGGTTTCTTCACCTCATAAATACCAAGAAGTTGATTTACCACCAGTTTGGAATCACCATAAATCTTAAGATGCAACTGCTTCATATCTACAGCCATCTCAAGACCAAGGATCAATGCTTGATACTCCGCCACATTATTTGAGCATCGGCGTGTCAGGGTAAATGAGTAAGGCAGCAAGTCTGCTTGAGAAGTATAGAAGACGACTCCAGCACCAGCCCCATTACGATGAGCAGCCCCGTCGAAATACATTGACCATGGAGATTCCACCATATACACATCTTCATCAGGCAATTCGTCGGTCAACTCCCATTCGGCAGGTATAGGATGGTCGGCTAAGAAGTCAGCTAACACTTGCCCTTTAACAGCCCTGGCGGGTACATAAATAATTTCAAACTGTTGAAATTGAAGGTACCATCTTGCTAGACGATCAGACAACACGGGTCTTGTCATGACATACTTGATAGGATTGGCCTTAGATATGAGTCGTACAGTATGCGCTTGAAAGTAATGCTTCAACTTTTGAATGGCAAATATAAGTGCCAAGCATAACTTTTCAATAGGCAAATACTTTAACTCATTTGCAGTCATCATCCGACTCAAGTAATACAGTGCATTCTCCTTGCCTTCATCATTTTCTTGAGCGAGTAGTGCCCCGACTGACCGTTCTTGAGCAGAAATGTAGAGGATCAATGGCTTTCCAGGAACTGGTGCAGTTAAAATGGGAGGGTTCATGAGATATGTTTTGATGCTTGCGAATGCATTTCTACATGCTTCATCCCATTCGAAGGGTACTCCTTTCTTCATCAGGCGACTGAAGGGTTGACATCTTCCAGCCAGATTTGAGATGAATCTTCGGATGTATGCCAATTTTCCTTGAAGACTCTTTAACTCGTGAATATTGCGTGGTTCAGGCATCTTCATGATGGCATCAATTTTGGCATGATCAACCTCTATCCCACGCTGATTGACGATGAAACCAAGAAATTTGCCAGAAGCGACCCCAAATGCACACTTCAACGGGTTCATCTTCAGCTGATATCTTCGAAGGCGTTGAAAAACTCTTCGAAGGTCTTGAATATGATCTTCTCGCTTCCTTGACTTTATGACAAGATCATCAACATAACATTCCACATTTCGATGCAGCATATCATCGAAAATTCTTTGCATTGCCCTTTGATATGTTGCTCCAGCGTTCTTTAATCCGAACGGCATTACCTTATAGCAATATATTCCTTTGGGAGTGCGAAAAGCCGTGAGCTCCTCATCTTTGGCTACCATACGTATTTGGTTGTAACCAGAGGATCCATCTAGAAATGACAATGCTTCATATCCCGTTGTAGCATCAACTGTCAACTCTGTGATGGGGAGTGGAAAATCATCCTTTGGACAGGCTTCATTCAAGTCTCGAAAATCCACGCAAACTCGAATTTGTCCATTTTTCTTTTTCACAGGGACAATGCTTGAAATCCACGTGGGGTATTTTACTTCCCGTATGAAACCAGCTTCAATCAACTTGTTTACCTCCTTCTCTATCAAAGGAATCAACTCAGGCCGAAAGCGTCTTTGAGCTTGTTTGACAGGTTTTGCTCCTCGCCTGACAGATAAATTGTGAACAGCAATTTTCGGATCCAGACCAGGCATTTCTTGATAATTCCAAGCGAAGACGTCTTTGAACTTCGGCGGTAGATCAACGTATTCCTTTTCTTCTTGAGTCATCCATGAATTTATGTAAATCGGGCGAGGATCATCACTCGTGCCAAGGTTAATTTCCTTTAGCACATCAGCTGTGGATTTTACCCCTACCTCAAATTCAGGAGGAGCATCGCCCGCCTCTTCTTCTTCTTCAGGATCATTAATTGTAATGTGATGGCAAGAGGCAGTGCTTTCTTTATCTTGCTCATCAACGATTGTCTCAATCCTTGCATTAAACAGATCGCCATAATGTATGAAGAAGTTGGTGACTCGTTTTTTAGAAACATTTTCCTTTGTCGGAGCAAGGCTCTTTTCTTGTTTGACAACTTGTCGTTCTTGTTTTGGAGCATTTAGTTTCTCATGAACTGGCCGTTTCAAACTCTTTACCTGTGGGCCAAGTCTGTCAAAAACGGAAGTGCGCTTTGACTTGTTCCCTAATCTATCGAAGACAGACCTCCTTTGACTTGTTACTTCTCTTTCCACATTCACATAATTGCAGTTTGCTCTTTTGATTGCTATGCGAATGGGTGAAGGTGGTTGATAGCCAAGACCCATTGACAAATTTTCAACAGCATGGCCTCTTTCCTTTAGCATCTTTTGAGTAGAAGTCAATCCATGAGCCTTTTCACCAGTTATTTCGGGAAGAAGTCTGCCCAATGTATTCTTCTCATTTGGGTTGTAACCAGCTTTAGCGAGAAGTCTGTATGCATTGGGGTCAAAACCCTCTTGGGTCCGAGTGGTTGGCAACGAGTTATGTTCCACTGCAGGTTCCTCCTTTGGACGCACGAACCCTTCAAGGATGACTTTCTCACTCTTCACGGGTTCAATCTTGGTTAGTGGAACATTTAATGCATTACTTCCAACAAAAGGAGATTGTCCTTCCTTCCTCTTTGATTTTGGAATATAACATAGTAGAGGCTGTTTCGACTGTTGAACTTCCTCTTTTACTGATTCTTTCTTCTTCTTTTCACCTTGCAAATAAAATTTGGCATCAGCAAAATGTGCTTCAGCCTCGGTGAAAGGCTTATTATCCGCAACAACTTTCTTGACTTCACCATCATGATAATATTTAAAGCATTGATGAAAAGTGGATGGTATAATCTCATTCTCATGAATCCATGGTCTTCCCAAAAGCATGTTGTAGGAGGTTTTGGCCAATAACATGGAAGAGTGCACTTGAAGATAACTCGCCAATCAAGATCTCGATCCTTATGAGGCCAATTGCTCTTTGCCCTCCTTGATTGAATCCTTGGATCATGAGGTGGCTTTGGGAGAGCTCATCACTTGAAATTCCAAGTTCCTTCATGGCGCGCACAGACATGATGTTGACAGCAGATCCTCCATCTATGAGTATCCGATTTATCTTTTGCTCCCGAGCATATCCACTGACGAACAAAGGTCGATTGTGGGTCTTGGAGCCAATCATCAAATCATCATCATTAAAGACGATAATTGTTGCACAATCTGCTGGTGCGTTGTCAGTAATTTTAAGTTTTTCTTCAAACTTAGCATCAATTTGTGCCACTTCAGAACTTTCAGACGTGATGACATTGCAAGAGACATAGTCATCGCCATCACTCAGATATCCCATTGGCATAAATTCCTTCAGTGTTATAGGCTGACGAGCCTTTTGGAGAGGCAGGTCATCCGAAGGGATTGGAGCCATTGTCATCCTTCTCGGCTTTCTCACTGTTTTGCGCTTCCTTGTTGCTTTGGATCTTGTTGTGCGGATGCTTTTCGAAGGAGCATTTTTCTTCACCTTCGGTTTGTGTGTCTTCTTTCGTGACGAGTCCATCCTTCATTATCGTTCTCCACGCACTGTTATTTGAAGATTTTTAATCATCTTCTTCATGGATGGGATCTTTCGATAGGGATGAATTGAAAGAGGCTTCTATCGGACAAAAAAAGAACCAAACATTATGGTGGTTTGGTTTATGGACACTTTGTCCTCTTCAAGAAGAATTTGACCTTGACGAAATCCATGATTTTGTCTTTGAAGACAAAACATTTTGTGAGGGGATGACCGATCAAACGGTGGTAGCAGCAGTAATTTGGATCATTAACTTGGCCTTCTTCCTCAGGGCGTTTCATTTCAGGAAGTTCAATGAGTTTTGCCTTGAAGAGATCATCGAACATTCCTTGCAAGTCGAATCAAGGAAAGGGTATTCCTTTTCTTGCATCTCTTTCAAAGTGGGCTTTCTTGTTGGCCTACCTTGTGAAGAGTCTAGCCTTTCAGTGACTTTTCTACTCACCTTTGTGGCAATTTTCATAGGTGCCGAATTTGTCACCATTGACTCCTTGTTGTTGAGTTTTAGAGGAGACTTGCCCCCTTTCTTGTTTTCTTGTCTCTCGTTATTTTGACGAGAAGGTTGAACACGAGGAACTTGAATTGGAGAATCGTCAGTTGCATTAGCCATAATGCTCAATTCCATGTCATGAGCTCTGGTGGCTAATTCTTCAAATGTGTTTGGTCGAATGCCCTGCAAAATGTAACTTAAGCTCCAATGCATTCCTCGGATGCACATTTCTATGGCAGAAGCTTCAGAGAGTCTATCTTTGCAGTTGAGACTTAAGCCTCTCCATCTATCAATATAGCTGACCACAGGTTCATTCTTCCATTGACGGGTGTTGGTCAACTCCAGCATGCTTACAGTTCTTCGAGTGCTGTAGAAGCGATTGAGAAACTCTTGTTCAAGTTGTTCCCAACTATCAATGGAACCGGATTCAAGATCAGTGTACCAATCAAACGCATTGCCCTTCAAAGACCGAACAAATTGTTTGACCAGCAGGTCACCGTGTGTTCCAGCATTGTTACATGTTTCAATGAAATGAGCTACATGTTGTTTTGGGTTGCCCTTTCCATCAAATTGTTGGAACTTAGGTGGTTGATATCCAGCAGGCATTGCTAGGCTGTCAATCCTAACAGTGTATGGTTTGGAGTAAGTGAAGCTTGACTTTGGGCCACTTTCCTTTTTGCCTTTGATCATGTCTTCGACGAACTCCTTCAACTGATCCATAGGAATTGCTCCTTCAGCAGTCACGTACACTTCTTTCATCTTCTCTTTTCCTCTAGATGAGGAGTCCTCTCGATCTTGGTGCTCTTTGGAGTTCATGCGACTGCCTTCAGGAGCACCATCCTTTTGGTTGACGAGTTGAGCAATTAGAACGTCTTGGTCCTTGATGTGCTTCATCATAGTCTCCATCATCTTGGACATGTTCAAGACTTGCTCTTCCAAACTTGCAGTACTTGTCATCATGGCAGGCATAGCAGAGGAAGCTGCAGAAGTTGCAGAATCTTCAATGAAGAATTTGGGTTGAAGAGTTCCATGAGAGGAAGCTGATCCGGTGCTTGACAGATCATCATCATACTTGGAGAGTTTGGATTCAGATCCCAACTCAAGCATGGTAAGTGTCTTCTCAACTGAGGCGGAAACATCCTTGAGCCCCAAGGCAGGAGAAGAGAGTATTGGTGATGTCGAACCAAAGACAGGAGTTGATGCAGTTGGAACTTTCATGCTACTTTGAGTGGAAGCTCTTGTCATGCTCCTTGTCACGGATCTGACAACATGAGTAGGTGCAGACAACATGTGCAGCTTCAGATTTGCATCAAACCTTGGAAGCGAAAGCAGCAGACTGGTTGTTTTTTGAAGCCATTGATCGATACGTGTTGTCAAATATTTGAAGAGAAGAGATGGAAGGCAGAGATGGTCCCACCGCGTGCTAAATTTGTATGCTAATAAAATTTCAAGTCGCAAAAGAATTACAAGACAAGAAAATACACGACAAATATGAAAAATATAATAATTTTAAGACAATATGTAGGTTACAATCTCCGAGATTTTCTCAAACTTGTGGAGAGAGACTCCTCGATTCTTCTCTTTGAACACTAATCCAAGGGCTTCAGTAGCTTGTTCTTGGATCAATGTCGACTTCTTCAAATCTTGATATGGAAGATCTGAAGAACGTGATGAACACCTTGAATATGAAGAAGGTTTCTTCAAATCTTGATATCAAGATTTGAAGAACGCGGACTAACACCTCGAATATGAAGACTACTTGAAGAACTTGCAGAGCCTTTGCAACTTTTGAAGCTTCAAGAAGACTTGTGTGTTGAGATGTGTTGATGTGTGAGCTTTGGTGGAGAGACCCCCCTATTTATAGTTGTAGAATGGGGTACATATGTGTTTGGCTTGCAAGACATCCAGTTTTATAAGGACTGAATCTCTTGAATATTATCTCTTTATTTTGTATTTATTAACAAAGAGATATTACCAACATGTATTTCTCTGATTGGCCAGGCCTGTAGAGACATATGACGTGGCGAGATTTAATTGGCCGAGCCCTTGCAGTATATAAGACATATATAATGATTAAATAACTCTAAATATTATCTCTTTAATAAGAAATAAATATTGAGATATTTATCCACATTTGCTTAGTCAGGAAACATGTGACATGGCGTCATTTGATTGGGCGAGACACTCCAAATATTTTCATTGGCCAGAGCACCTCAACTTGACACTTGGAGAGATATAATTGGCCGTCAAATAACCAATTTTCCACGTGTGCATGACATATGGCAATATTTGATTGGATAAAAATATGCCATGAATATAATTTATAGACCAATGGAATTTTAGGAAATTAATTAAAATTCCATTGTCTACAAATCCTTGCATTCCACACTTCCACAAGATTTTCATATTTGAGAAAATCTCAGTGATTGTAACCCGTATATTTTCTTAAAATTATTATATTTTTCATATTTGTCGTATATTTTCTTGTCTTGTAATTCTTTTGCAGACTTGAAATTTTATTGCGTACACCCAGATTTATCTTTTCATTAAAAGAAAATCATAATCATGTGACGGGAAAACTTGTCATTTCCCATAATTTGTCTACTATGTATGATAAAAATGTCATTTCGCACAATTTTCTAGTCCTACGTACGCATCCTAGTTTTCTTAAGGTGACCTTATATATATTTCTTGTTTTTGTGTAAAAATTGTATGTCTATGTGGTTCTAGGAATCGATATTCATTTTGTTGTATTTTTTTTTATCTCTTCTTTGCGCTATTTTGTCATCAATATGGCCTTCTTGTACTTGCAAGGTGCTGCTGGTGGATATTCTCATACTCCTATTCCTTGATTTGTGATTTTTTTTTTTGTTTAATGAAATCTATTCCTTTAGAGCCAGCAACTCTACACCTTTAGATACTTTTTTTTTTTTTTCCTATTTTGCTTCTTTTCCTCTTTCATGGTTCACATCTGTAGATAATTCTGTGGTAATTTATTGGTAATTGAATGCGCGTGAGATTCTTTATATGAATTTTATTGCTGTTCTGCAATTTTTTGGGATTATAATTTTGTTTTTGTGTAGCCAAATAGTAGTAGGAATGGAGCAGTTTTGGCTTCATGTTGGAAAGCATCAACAATATAAAATGAAACTATTATGTACTGGCAATTTTTAGGACAACTTTGTCCTTATGAGAAATTGTTTTGGTTAAGCCATTAACGGCGCTGTTTTTGGATTTCTGATTTTTTGCAAAAAAATGTTTACATTTTCCACTAGCACATTTCTTAATTAACTTTGTCTCACGTATATCAAATTGTTATAGTATATTTTTCTATAAAAACTCCTAAAAATAGCAATCCAAATGGATTCTTAGTCTTTACTCTTCAGGAAGTATTGTGTGATTTTATGAATGTAGAGGGAGGTGATTACTGCTCATCCCTAATTACAACGAGCATTTCGTATTTAACCCTAACTTTTGAACGCCTCTGCGTCATTTGGGCTCTCTATTTATGGTTCCCTTTATACCTTTAGTAAAGGGGGCAAATTTTATCCTAATCCATGTCCTTGCATTGAGTGTCCAATGAATCAATAAGAGGGGCAAAAGGGGGAACGAAGCCCTGAAAGTATATTCTTCTTTACAGGAATGTCACAAGGAGAGTGAGCTTTTTAAGGTGTATTATTTGAAACTTAGTAGTATTTTCGAGGAGATTATGGGAAATAATTAGTAAAAGATTATGAGAAATAATTAGACATTGTTAGGAATGCTAATGAGCCATTTATCAAACATGAGGAAAAAAGAAAGAGGACTAGCAACGGGGCGGCATTGTTGTAGGCCATCCCCTCAATCTTGGCTGTAGCTGGAAAAACCTCCCCGCTTCCCGATCAAATCATCTTCGCAAATTACCAATCTTTTCTCTATCCGTTCTACCAACAACTGCCACATATTCATACAATTAAATATCTATCTTATATTTTCAATGATAAATCAATACGGTGATTTATTTTCATCAATCTTTATCTTAAGATTCTTTTCTAATCGGCCAAATGCTATTTCTTCACAATAGATTTTGCATTATCGATATAAATGTCCATGAATAAATCGATCATATCATCAAAGAGAAGGTTTATTGCCCTTTGATACATCGGCCCAAGGTCCTTCAACCCAAAGAAAGCGCAAAACCACGCATCCATAGCACCCACGTGAACCAAGACCCCACAAGGCCTTTTTGTAGATATCCTCGAGTTCAGTCTTCAGCAATCCATATCTGGTTGCAATCACAGTGTCCGTCTATGAAACTCAACAAAAGCCAATTCATTTCACTTTTCTTTTTTTTTTTTTTTTTTGAAATGTCTACTCTGAAAAATAATCTATTTCTTCTTTTAAAAAAAATAATTGCAGCCATACAAATTCTAACTTTTTTTAACTAAAAAAATAGAAACTACCTCAAAAAAGAAAAAGAATAGTTGATTGAAACAAGATGTCGAATAGAGGATTAGTTGAAAAAGAGTTGAAAGAACATTCAACCACATGATGAAAGAACGTTCTTTTTCTTTTTTTTTTTTTAGGATATTATCATTCTCTTCTTAGAAAAATAATAAAGATGGACATTTTTGTGGCTGTTACTTTTGGCTAGAAAAAAAGAAATAAAAAAGTTGAAATAAATTGGCATTAAAAGTCTTCGTACTCTCTAAGAGGGAAAATGAAAGTTTAGGTTCCAATAGATGACTAAATAATTGATAAGTACCAATAATGTTTTGAGTTTTTGATTTTCTAAGGAGAAGAAAATTAGAAGCACTTGCCACACGACAGGCTATGGTGTAGGGGACAATGGGGATAGAGGAAAAAATTGGGACAGAAGATTTGGTATGCCCACTCCTTTGCCCTTGCCTCCTTAAAACCTTGCAGGTGTTTACTTCTATTCGACATCAAACTTGTTTAAAAAGAAAGGAAAATTATTCAAAACGTATCCCACATTTCGTTAAATAAAAATTTTCATCATTCACTTTCAAAATGTTAATTTTACGTCCCTTACAAATTCAAGTTAACAAATTTGGCTCCAGCCTATATTTCCAACCACTTTTTAGCCTAAATTTATCATGTCACCCACATGTAATCATTTTTATGTAGAAAAAGGTTAGATCCCATATTTTTAATGATAAAAATGAATATGAATTCAGTCAAATACTACTTCAAAAAATGAATATGATTTGGGTTATATCTTAGATTTTTAGGGGTAAAAATGAATATGGATTGGGCCGTTTACTTAATTACAAATGAATTCTAGCCTTTTTGCTTCTAAAAAAAAATATCTTATTAGATCACATGATGAATTCAAATTAAAAGTGATCGAAAACTTAAATTGGGATTGAATTTTATCGATTTGTTATTGTAAGGAAAATAAAGTTACAATTTAAAAAATGGCTGACGAAATTTTTCATTTAACAAAATGTGAAGGACATTTTGAATGATTTTCTCTGAAAAGAATTCCTTTCATATTTTCAAATACATGTTAAAATCCAATAAAAAAACTCAGAGCATAATAAAATAGTTAGAAAACTTTACACAACGAATAAATAGAGAAATTAAAAAAAAAGGTCTTGACTTCAGAAAGCCTAAAAAAAAAAAAAGAAGACATAATAAAGATGCTCCAAAATAATAGACTTAACTTTTAAAGTTTAAACACCTCACATGCAAAGAGAACAATTGTACTCAAAACGGACTTAACAATAAATGTTCCGGTTACTTACGTTAAGTTTCTTGTTGGGTGCGATCTGTAGCGGACGCTTAGATTTAATTTCATTTGACTGGGCTAGTGATTAACAAAATAAAAACGATCAGCTATTTAAAAGCAGTCTTTAATTTCCTTAAAAAGTTTATGTTAGTCTTTAATACGTATTTTTCTAATGATTTTGTTGCCTAATCCTCCTAGGACATGGACCTTGTCAAATCAATCCACCTACTTCACCCATCATCAAGAGAAGCTGTTTAAAGGAATTAAAACAAGGACATAACTATCTTTTGCTATGGAATGCTCTTGGGCATGCCAATAGGCGGTTTTTGCCCCGGCTCATTATATATAGTTCAAGTATTTAACTCTAGAGCATTTCAGTTTCAATTTCAGACAATGAAAGATAATCATGGATTTATGTATGGCCTGAGTTCGTATGATTAAAATTCAGGATTTTTTGTAGAAAAATTTATTATAGTGATTTGATATATGTAAGATAAAAAAATATTTAAAAAATGTGTTCATAGAAAAAATATATATATATATATATATTTTGCAGAGAATTACAATCCAAACAAGTTTTGGGTACAAACTCGACCTAAATCCTACCTAGACTAGACACACACACACACACAACTGTAAATGTAGACATCCGACATAAATGAAATGAAGCATTTGAAGGAATGAGAATTAGCTGATGTATTCTTCAGTTTTGCTATATGCAAATGGTGAGGTGATTGATTGCGGGGTTGGAGACTGTGTGCGGAATCTGAGCCCATCATTCAATTGACTCCGTTGATTTGTCATAAAAATTGAAAGAAATCGGAACTCTTTGTTGCAAATTTTAAATGAACGATTTAAATTTCTTTATGATAAATTTGGATCGTTAACTATAGTGCAACCTTACACATTGACTGTGTGATTTTGAATTTGAAGATCATCACTTATATAGATTTTTATGTATGTATGTATGTATGTATGTATGTATTCTTTTCCACGTTTTGACATTGTTACATAATTCTCAAATTGATATCTTTTTTTTTGTAGAGTTGTGAATAGAACAAATTATTCGCGATCTCAACTCATTTAATTTCGTTCGAACTCGATAAAAGTTTGTTCTACAGGTTAAATGAGTTGAACTCAATTATAAAATCCGACTTGATAAGTTATCGAATGAGATCGAGTTATGTTTGTGAACGCTCATAATGTTCGTTAAAGGGGATAAATAGTCTTTTCAAGGAGTAAAATGATACTTTAAAGTTGTAAACAGTTTCTGGTTTTAGTTCTTTTATTTTGTATTTGAATTTCTAATTTCATTGGAGAAGTTGGTTGGTTTAATTGTATAGTTCATTTTTTTTTTGAACTGGAAATATTAGACAAGTTTGATTTGTCTTGTTTAGCTTGGTCGTTCATTCTAAATGAGTCGAGCTCAAGTTGAAAATTTAGTTAACAAGTCAATATCAAACAACTTTTTCAATTCGTAATTCTTGATGAACGAGCTCAAGTCAAGTTTAAGTAGTAAATGAACAGAGTTTAAATAAGAAAAGTTCACCTCAATTCAACCGTCTACAACTCCTCTTTTTTTTGTAAGGGAGGCCAAAAGGCCGATTATCAGGTTGATAAAAATTTATCTGTACATTAATTGAAATTTGCATGGATAATAAAAAAATTCATGAATATTGCCATATTTGGTGGCTTGAGTAGTAAACAAATAGAGTTCAAATAATAAAAGTTCGCCTCAATTTAACCCGTCTACAACTCTATTTTTCTGTGGACGGGAGGCCAAAAGGCCGATTATCAGATTGATAAAATTTTTCCGTACATAAATTGAAAATTCGCATGGATAAGAAAAAATATTCGTGAATATCGCCAGATTTGGTAAAATTGAGAGTTATGACCGACCATACTAAGTGATTTATGGACTTTGTCCGTTCGCCACTTACGGAACTACAGTCCAAAACGTATCTGACAACTACAAGCCTAATCTCTACGTAATTTCTAATTGATCGTCCAATAAATGTATTTATTTATATGCATCATAAATGCATAACGCTAAACAGTAATGTTGTGTGCCTCAAGGCCTCCACTGGTCCTAAAATTAGATAAAATTCTGTCCCACAAAGCTAAAGGGGAACAATAATAAGTGAACTGTGGGTTTGGATGGTAGATTATTTAGAATAATTTTTTTAAAGAAATATTATAATACTTTTTTGATATGGTATATGTAAGATTAAAAAGGTAGTTACTAATGTGTTGATGATATAAGAAAATAAATTTTTACAAATAATTTATATAAAAATTTATCATGCCAGTTATCCATATCTTGTTCTTCTACTTTTACCAGATATTAATATTACAGTTTTTTTCTTTTGTTTATTTTTTTTATTATTTAGCATGGGAAGGGATTTTAAAAGCGAGGAAGGAAAAATGAGAAATTGAATTTAAAATTCTAATTTTTGAAATTTCAACTTTTTATTTTTAATTTCTTTTTCAACCGAAGAAGGGTGGAATTTAAGAAGTAAAATTGTCAACCTCACTCACTAAACCAACACCTCCTTGACTATCAAGGTTTCAACCTTGATCACTAAATAATAACAGTATAATATATTCTTAGTTGAATCAATTTTTATTCGTAATTCAATAAATTACTTAACTTTTAATAGTATTTTTTTTTTTTGAGAGAGAGAGAGTTAGAGTTTTGGTAGTAGACCTTGGTGTCCTGATTACCAATGTGTCAAGTGGAAAATGGAAAGAAATCTTTAGCATCAGATTGGACAGAAGAAGAACGGGGGAAAAAGACAATCCTTCTTGTCCTAAAAAAGCCCTCAAGTCAGATGTCAAAAAACTCCCCTCCAATTTAATGACCGTTGGGGGAGTTGGCAGGTCCTCCTCATCAAATCTTTAATGCCGTGGGGTGGCACCCGTCCCAATTCAACAATTTCCATCTTTCCCTCACTACATTTATTAGCAATTAAAAAAAAAATTTGTCGTACATAATCTATAAATGAGCACAAATTTTGCCAAGAAATTAGCATAGGAGCTCTATATAGTTTCCATAAAATTCCTTTGACAAATCAGTTATTTTCAGTTTCATGATCTTAACTGGATCATGAAATTCCTGTTTCAGAATACTAATACATTACTCATATGCATGCCATTTTCATGTTTCTATCTCGCACGAAATTCTTTAGCCTACCACAAAGGTTGCTGGCTTTACATGACTAGAAATTTTTAATTGATTGATATTTTTCTTATTCATTTTCTTGAGTTTTGATTCGGCCCTGTGGCAATCAGCAACTGAAGGTTAGAATTCTTTTGCTTGCTTTGTTTATTCCTGGTTTATCTTTTTGGTTGATGAACTAACTCGGGCGGATACTACAAGGCTGCATTTATTTTACAACACGATTTTAGTCAATTATATATGTCCCTCCACTGATTAACAAGAAAGTTGCATAGAAAAGTACATCATAAATTTGATCTGGTTTTGTCATTTTTACTTGGTCTAGAAGAAGTTTAAATAAATAGAATGGTTGGTTTGAAAATCTGAGAGGAGGGAGACAAAAGATTAGTTCTGATTTAGGTGAAAATCCTACTAGTATAGATTCTGTTCTGTTCTTATCCTGACCATCACGGATTCACGGCAGGTCACTTTTTGAAAATTTAGTTTCTAGTATAGAAAAGATCATGGTTTATAGTATAAAATTTTGAAGTGTATTACAATCAAAGGATTGCACTGTTGAGAAGATTTGAGAATTTGCATTTGGTATTCTTGGGTAAACCTGGCCCTTCATGACATATCTTGTTTAGGTGAGAAAAATCAAATGAGTGGCATTTTGGTGATGCATATTGGACATAAGGAAAAAAAAAAAAAAAATCTCATCTCTAATTCAAGCCCCTGATTGTTTTATAGTGACAAGAGTCAGATTTTGGACCTGAAAACAAAGGGTAGGTACCCTTTTGAAGCCCTTCTTCATATCTATAGGTTTTCATTGGTTTTCCACATTATCCTTGTTCATTAATTGTGTAAACTTTGGTGGAGGAAAGATGGTTGGAAGTATTGAAGTGGCGAATCATAAGGTGTATTTGAACGGTGCAATACAGCTTCAAAATGGTTTTGAAGAGAAGCTTGATGAGCTTCGACGATTGTTAGGCAAGGCTGATGGTGATTTGTTGAGGATTGTTGGCGTTGGAGCAGGTGCATGGGGTAGTGTTTTTGCAGCTTTGCTCCAAGATAGCTATGGCCAGTTCAGAGATAAGGTTCAGATCAGGATATGGAGAAGGCCAGGAAGGCCAGTTGATAGAGCCACAGCAGAGCGTTTATTCGAGGTAATCAACTCAAGGGAGGATGTATTAAGGAGGTTGATCAGACGATGTGCATATTTGAAGTATGTTGAGGCAAGATTGGGTGATCGTACACTGTATGCTGATGAGATTCTAAAAGATGGCTTCTGCTTGAACATGATTGACACACCACTCTGTCCTTTGAAGGTTGTCACTAACTTGCAGGAGGCTGTTTGGGATGCCGATATTGTTGTGAATGGATTGCCTTCTACAGAAACACAGGAAGTGTTTGTGGAAATCAGCAGGTATTGGAAAGAAAGAATAACGAAGCCGATTATTATTTCTTTGGCTAAGGGTATAGAGGCTGAACTGGATCCTGTTCCTCGTATAATAACCCCTACGCAGATGATCATTCGTGCAAGTAAGAATGTTCACCTTTAATTTGTGTTATTTAATCATCCTTGAATCTTTTTATCATGCAGGTGTGTACTTCTCTGAAACGTTTGTGCTTATCAAATTTCTAACAGTAGCACAGACAGGTAAAATATGAAATACAAATAGAACCTGAATTCGGTTCAGAAATGAGAATCAACACAACATTTTATTAATCATTCCTATGCAGCAAGTGCTTCAATTACATGCAAAGGAAGTCTCAGTGGGATATTAATCTCTGGGATTTTCTTTGTTTAAACAGGTCCAGTTTAGATAATGTGATCTTTAATATAGTTTGTTAAGCCATCCAGAAATCCCAAATATGAATAGATGTCAATAACATTTGTCTCTACTCAAGGAATAGCACATAAAGATACTGAGCTCAAGAAAGATTTGTTTACAGAGGTGCAAAGTGTAATCATTCGAATGGTCTCCTCAGTGGACCTAAAAAAAAGGTCTCCATAGTGGAGTAGTATTTAGTCAAGATAGCACAGAAACTTGATTTACATATATGCATGACACGCACCATAATTAGACAACTAATATGACAGCCAGTAATGTGCTTAAAATGAAGACTCCTTTTGCTTCTAATTCGACATGCTTTTGTAGATCATTTCAACTGAAAAGTGTTGGAAATCTAGGGCACGCATCATATAGAAACCTGAATGTCACCTTTCATACTTTCTTATGAACATGACTCATGAATCCATGTGGTAAAGTTTTTATATATTCGACTAATGTCTGCCTCCAGCTGGAGTACCTGTAGAGAACATTCTCTATCTTGGTGGACCAAACATTGCCTCAGAGATTTATGACAAGGAGTATGCTAATGCTCGAATTTGTGGCGCTGAGAAATGGAGAATACCACTCGCAAAGTTCTTAAGGCAGCCTTACTTTATTGTGTGGGACAACAGTGACCTTGTCACACATGAAGTTATGGGCGGCTTGAAGAATGTCTATGCTATAGGTGCAGGTCAGTCTGATTTCTACAATAAGATTCCTCTAATTGTGATCAAACTTTTGATTAATCTTTTAGCTATTCTAGAATTGATTTAGCCAAGAAAAACCAGAAGAAATATGAAAAAAAAAAAAAAACTGTATGGTTTTCTAAGTCTCCAGAGGTAGTGATCGCTCCCTCTCTCTTTTTCCTTGTCATTGAATTTTGTAAACCAAAAGAAAACAGATATCACAATCATCTGAGTTTAGACACCAATTATGTTGTTTCACTCAGGAAATTGAGTTCTATACCTGCAACATTTGCTGATTATTGGCATTCCCTATCATTTTGTTTATGACTTGAAGATTGGCTGCAGCGGTCATAATTTAGTGAAGGATTCTGCATTTAGTTTAATCTTGAATAAATTATAATCCTTCTCATGTAGTAAATTAAAATAGCAGTTCTCTATTCTTGATTCAAATCCTGAGTTTTCATTTTTACCTCAGGAATGATTGCAGCACTAACTAATGAAAGTGCTACCAGCAAGTCAGTATATTTCGCACATTGTACATCAGAAATGATTTTCATCACCCATTTATTGACGGAAGAACCAGAGAAGCTTGCAGGCCCTTTACTTGCTGACACTTACGTAACCTTGTTGAAGGGGCGCAATGCCTGGTATGGTCACATGATAGCCAAGGGAGAATTGAGCCTGGATATGGGGGATAGTATCAGTGGTAAAGGGACAATTCAGGTACATAACGTATCTGCTGTACTCGTAATACAAATTAAAGAGCTACTTTCACTTGCACTTAATTGGAGGATATTCTTCTCACAGGGAATTCCTTGTTTATCAACATTTCTTCCATATCTTTGTAGCTATTGGACATCATAAGTAGCTCATCATTTTACCTCCAAGATTATAGCTAACATATGATGATACAAGTCCTAGAGAGAAAAAAAAAAGAAGATACAAGTCCTAGAGATGTGATAATTTAAATTTTAAATATCCCATAACATATCCATTCAAATATCCCTAGCCTATGAACTTCCAAATAAGGCCTTGATGGTGTATTTTCAAGCAATTGGAATCCCTAAACTTTTATAAACTTATATTTCTAGTTTCTACTATTTTCAGGGGGTCTCTGCTGTGGGGGCATTTTATGAACTTCTAAGTCAGTCTAGTCTAAGTGTATTGCATCCTGAAAATAACAAGCCTGTTGCGCCGGTCGAGCTCTGCCCCATCTTGAAGACATTGTACAAAATACTAATAACAAGGTAATGGTTTTGAGAAATTTATTGATTATTTAATTATCAATGCTGCTTAAGCCTAAATCTGGGTACATTTCTGAGTTTCCAAGTTACATGCTGGGAAATGTATGCCTATAAGTTAAACTATTATCCTCAATACAATAAAGAAAAGGTAGATTTTTCTGATCATAGCAAATAATGCTATTCTGCTAATGCTTATCTTGTAACTCCAGAGAACAAGGGGTACGGGCCATTCTTCAGGCACTAAGGGATGAAAATCTGAATGATCCCCGGGACAGAATAGAGATTGCACAAACTCATGCTTTCTACAGGCCTTCGCTTCTTGGGCAGCCTTGATCTGCTGGGCGACAAATTAAGTTGTGACTAAGGTTGAATAAGTGTATAATTGCTTCAGACGGAATTTAGAATTGTCAACGTGACCACTTCATTTGAACTTATTTTCTACTCTGGAGTCAAATGCAGCAAAATGCACAATGTAATTTGCAGTGCAATACTTCTTAATCAGAAAATTCCATACTCAGATTTCTTGGATGCATACAGAACTCTGCAGAAAGCCATAGTTTCCAGGTTCTATGTTTAGATTATATGAACTGTTACTCTGGATGCTGATGATTATCCCACATCCACACACATAATGCAATAGTAATCACACTTTCGGTCCCTAACCTTTTTGTTTGCGGCACTTGGTCTAGAAAGCAAGTAGAACTTCATAGTTGTTACATACTTTGATTGATGAAATTTAAGAACTACAGAAAGATGCTTGCAAGCTAATTATGCTGTAATTGAAGTTAATATTACTCCACCATCTACTTTAAGTTATGCCCCTAATAGGATTAGGAGGCAAATAGAAAAGCAATCATTCCTCTCATATTCATAATTAACAAACCAAACAAATCAAAATAAGTTCCTTGGTTCATTTAACTAAGTCAAAGTAATAGTACTAATAAACACTAATAAATTTTTAACAATACCTTTCAACTCTTAATTTACTTTGGAGTTCTAGTTTCTAGCATGAAGTGCCATATCCTCCAAGTTGGCCGAAGCTTCTTTCAATTGATCCTCTCCAGCATAACTTGTATGGGGTAAAGTCATATCCACTAGACTCGTCTTTGTGATGGATGGTATTTTCCGACCTTCAATCAGTTCTGTAACGGTCTGCCGGGTCAGCCATTTTCCTCTTTCCTTGAGTTCCTTCAGTTTCTCATAATAAGGCGCCTCCGAGTCAGCTTTTACTTCATAGATATCCATCAACGCTAGTATTATTTGTGCAAGACAATCCGTCAATTTCTTATTCTTTACTAAATAATCTTCATCGACCTCAACCTTTTGAAGGTCTTTCAATGTATTGCTACAGCCGAAATACGAAAGTGCTAAACACCTCCCCAATTGTCTCAGGAAATTACAATTGGTACTGAAGTCCCTGTGGCACTTTGTAATCTGTAAAACCTCGCTCAAACTGAATAATTCTTCAGAAGCCTTTGCAAAGTTGTCTTTGCTTCTGACAAACTCTAATCTTCCCACTCCATCTTCCTTATCCTGCTTCTGCTCAAACGGAAACCAATAACCCGTCATTCCAAGCTTACATATATATCAGTTAAACTGCTGTTAAACCGTTTCATAGTTTTGCAGAGTTTGTAAATGTACTCATGACGTTTAAATTGATCAGAAAAGGAAGGACTAACAAAACCAATTCCAAAATAGGTTACAAACTCTTTTGCAATGTCTTCCAAGTGTATGCAATGAGAGTTTATCAGGAAGCCTATACCATATTCACTAGCTGCAGTACTAAATGTCCCGAGTATGTTAACTTCTGCGATTTCCTGCCTGTCTTCTCTTAACATGCGTGAATACCCCGCTTGTAGTTCTCCCACAGTTGTTGGCATTATATCCCATATTTTCCTTACATCCTCTTCATACGTTGTCAGCTGTGATTGTGATGGTGGTGGCTCTAATTCCTTTTCTCTATGAAGAATATCCATTGGAATATGAGCACTCTCCTCAGCTAAGTCGCATACTTTATTAATCACATCATCCATGACTGGGAACAAGAATTTATCCAGTGCTTCTTTCATCATTAAAGCAAAAGCAAGATCATTAATGGCTTCAGATGTTAAAGAAAGATGGAAAAGTAGAAAGATTATGGCTAAATCTGTATCCAACTTGCACCTTTCTTTCAGAAAATGTTCCACGGCTTTGACAAGATCATTGTTAGTCTTGTGTTCCTCGATTTTTCTGACTTCTTTAGCATCATTCAGGCTAAATTCATCAACCAGGTTTACCAAACTTTTCTCAACCTTTTCATCCAAGCATGCCAACTTCATCACTACAGGAATACGTGAAATCCTCAGCAGCCATTTTATGAATACAACCACACGACAACAGATCAAGAAATACTCCATTAGTAAACCAACCCGCTCTTCGAAAGTATGATAATCATTATGATCAAGCAATTGTTCCAAAGGCTCTAAACTCGGTTCTAAACTACTACAAGAATCTGCACGGTCAACAGAACAATCAATAGTAGTTGTAGTTGAGGGCTTCACCTTGGGAACAAATTTTGTAGCCTGTTTACAACCATAATTGCATTTAGGCCAACTGTTGCCAGTTTGAAACGAAGCATTTGGGAGACGGGTATAGTTTGGATTTGCAAGGTTTAGGGTTTGAAACCTGATTAGGGTGGAATAGGAAGCCGAGGATTTGTAGTCGAAACCCTAAAACTTGCATTGAGTTCCATCCCGGTAAATTTGTTTATGATCTCCACGGACTAATGTTTTAATTCTAGGCAATTCTTATTGCTTTAACTAGAGCGGATTAATCATAAGATTCTGAGTTCTGAAGGGTTTTGCAGTGTTTTACTAAGTAAAGTTTAATAATGGTAACAATTCATGTTATGGAAATCATTCTTGTAAAAGTTGTAGTAATATAATAGGTGAACGAACCAAAAGATTTATATTTGATTCTGTGGACGGTAAAGGCACCGGATCTGCAATTATAATGGCAAAATCTGTTACCTTTAATGTTGTATTGGATTTGGGAACCTCCATGTTTCAACTGATTAATTTGATGGTATCACTCAATCATTCAACACATTAACTTGTGTCTTGAAATTTACTAAGTACTGTATTTCTGTCATAATTTCTTTATAGATTTAACCAAGATAAGGTCTGTTGTAGACCTGGTCCATCCATAAACGATCTCACAAGCATGTGGCTAGACGATCTCAGAGCCACATGCTTGTGAGATGGTCCATGGATGGACAGGGTACATGTCAGAAAAAAGGCTTGGCAACAAGATTATTTTAGGTTGCAGCCCTTACATTTTGTGGGTAGTCAAATACTAAAAGAAACAACACCTTAACCAAAATTATGACTAGAAAAAAATGTTTTAGCTACATCATTCATAAAACAGAGTTTTTGGGAGGATTTTAAGTTCCATTTCTTCTGGAATTAAGAAAATAAAGCATCTCAGAAATGAATGCAGCACTGACTGATGGAAGTGCTGCCAGGCACCAGGAAGTCAGTATAATTTGCAGATTGTACTTTGGAAATGACATTCATCACTAGATCAAGAAATGAAGCATCTTTCAGGCCTATCACCTGGTGACACTTTTGTAACCTTCTTGCAAGGTTGCTGGCAATAGGAGAATTAACGTATTCTCTGGTCACTTTTTGTACACCCAATAATCTGCAGTTACTTTGGTTAAAGAACTCAATTGCACTTGGAGTTATTTGAATGATTTGATGTGCTTTTGCTAATTTTATCAATAGGAAATTGGTTCTCTGTTTGACATTCCTCTGAGTTCTAATTCTCTTTTGACGTCTTGATAGCTCCTAACTTCAAATGAACCTGCAATAATCTGTAACAGATCGCATCAAACAATCTAAGACTGCGTTTGGATGTAGAGTGTCAATTCATATCTTGATCTTATTCCTAGCTTGCAAACTTCCAATGAAGATCATTAGGAGTGTAGTTTCAGTGGATGGAAGTCTTAACTTTTCCCCAAAGAAAGACTTGGAAGCATAATCAAAGAACTTACAAAACCAAAAAGAAGCAGGAAATACATCGTTTTACAAACTTTACAGTAGACATGGCCCCGCAAAGTAATAGCACTTATCATTTTTGAGCCCATTGCCTACCAATGGAAATAATGCAATTCAGAAAACTAAGCTGAGAAGTGTTATTTACCTTCTTGTGATTCTATGCAAATGGAATGAGATGGTTGTATGAACTCTGATTAAAGTAGTCAACCTTATTCTCCTTACACACCAAAGGGAAATTTTATATTACTACTCCTCTACTCATTGTAATTGGGGGCACTTTATTAATTTCCCAAGTTCTTAGTCAGTCCAATCTGAATTTACTGCATCCCAAGTAACGCAAGCCTGTCACCTCAGTTGAGCTCTGCCGCATTTTGAAGACGCTCTATAAAACAATGATAACAAGGTGAATTTTTAGAAAGACTTGCTGTTTTTTAAAAGAATTGCTTAAGCCCCTCTAGGTATAGTCAGAAATAGATGTTTTGAGTTAAATTTTGGGTAAAAATCATACCAGAAAGAAAAGTCAGTCTTATTCTTTGCAGCAAACATTCTTTTCTGCTTATGCTAGTTTAGTAACTCGTGGAATAATGGTTAAGGGACCATATAGAAGCACAAGGAAATGAAATCTGAATAACCCTTAAGACTGGGTAGAGATAACAGAAACCCATGTGTCTCTAATACCTTCAGTACTTCTCAGACAGCCTTGAGCAGCATTGTAACGAATTAAACTGTAACTAAAGGATGAATAAGGGTATAGATGAAATCAGGTGGACCTTTGGATTGTCAGTAAAAGCACTTCGTTTATACTTTAGTTCTGTGATATGAAAGTAGCAAGAATGTGATATGTTACTGTCATATTTGTTTCTGAAGAATCATGTTTTTGATGGGTAAATGAATTGGACATGACAATTTTCTTGCAAACTGTAGAAACAAATCTCTGCAGAATTTATTTCGGTCAAGGTTATTCTTGTGCAAAAAATACTAGGCCTAGGATTGAAAGTCTGTCCAATTTTTGCTTCTTGACAGTAGATAAGTTCAAGTTGACCCGAGCAGCTATACATACATGCAGCTTTGTGCTTTAGCTGCTTCAGTTGAGGCATGAATGCAGTTCCGGGGTCATGCAGCAGATTTATACAATTGAATTTCAGTCAAGTTCTTACTGTCTAAGCCAAGGTTACATTGTTAGTTCTGGATGCTGATGATTAGTCTACTTCAGTACACACGTACAATAGGAAAAGTAGCGGAGACTGTCCCTAAATCATTTCTGCAATCTCTGCTTAATTAGTCTCCAACTCTCATCCTAGACTATGTGGTCCACAATCTTTTTGCTCCCATCAGTCACATGCTGGAATATGTGTTTTTTGATAAATAGGTGAAAAAGGGGTGAAAAAGGAGATGCTTCATAGTTCTTTGCGCCAGAACCAAAAACTACCAAAAGTTACTGTAATTTTGACGCCACACTCCTAGATGACTAGTCTTTTCAAGCACAAATTTATCAACATCCTCTCAACAGAGAAAAGCTACCAAATGAGTGTAATATGCAGAAAATAGAGTACTAACAATGTGTAGTTTACTGAAAGGATAACTCAAGCTAATAAAGCATAATGAGTGAGAATTAAAGTGGGCTGGGGTAAGACCCTTTAGGCGATGGGGCTTAGATTGGGCTTGATCCTTCACTTAATAGGCGAGCAAGTAGAAGTTAAAATGTGAAGAGCCACTGGACATTACAGCAAAAAAATCTTTCTCAGCTCTTCTTTCACCTTGATTCTGCTTCATGGAGGAGTCTTCCAAATGTGCGGCTGCTCACCTCTTTTGATAGGAAAACTAATGATGAAGAAAATACCCCCAATTATGTTATTGGCCATACCTACCTGAAGTAGCATCCCCCTCTCAAGGCTTGTTACAGTGGTGAAGCCTTATTTTATTATGAGGAATATTTTGGACCCTCCAACGTGAAAGTTTCCTATGGGCATTTTCAGGAGAGAAATGACAATCCCATGGATTATTAAGCGTGGATAAAAGTCCTTACTCTGTCCGAGGAGTTTTCCTCAATTATCATACAAAGCATCAATTCGTGGATCAGTTAATTAAAAGCTGCAAACTACACTAAATTTTATGTAGCATCATGCACCATTTTCTTAACTTTATCTGGGCTTTAGATCCGCATATGCTGCAACATCAGAAGTATGGGGTACTACTATGTCCAATATAACAATCATGGTTTTAGACGGTAATTCTTGGCCTTCAATCAATTCTGTAACGCCCTGGAATATTATAAATTTGCGTCATACCTCTTATAATTCACTCAGATTACAGTAGAATAGATACAGATTGCAGGAAAGAAAGGAAGCTTCATTTGACCTCAAGCTTTTCAATGCCTTCTAGACTGTATGCCTGCAATCAGAATATGTATGTCCGAAACAAATACTCATGTACAAAAAAAAAAAAATTTAGAATCAGTACTCAAGTTCCTCGTTTGCTGCGCTTGCCACCGTGGTACTTGCTGATTAACTTCCATAATCCAAAATTAGCTTACTCCCACTGTGACTTACTGATTAACCGAGTTGTAAGGCGGGGGACTGCAAATCCCTTTTCCCCAGTTCAAATCCGGGTGTCGCCTGATCAACAAAAAACTTCAAATCTTTTCTTCTGTTCTGCTGATATAACTCACCAAATTATTTTCCATCCAAAGCAGAGGTAGATGCTTGTTTGATTCGAAGCATTCGGGTGGCACTTTTTGAAGTGGGTTTTTTTGAAAAGATTGTAAATCCTTGAATCCTCCTAGATTCAAGGAACTATTCTAAGGGTAGAGGGATTAGCAATAGTGTTGTATTGATATGCCATTATCAAAATGTATTGCACTAACTTTGCAAGGCATTAGTGCTGTTGTTTTTTTTTCCTACCTCAAAGTCGAATCTTCTTGGACTTGAAGAAACTGAAGGAACAATGGTACCCCCTCATTATTTGTTTATCAAAACCAAATAAAATGTCATTAAACTGGAGTATAGACTCGAAAAGATTTCTCATACACGTGACTTGGAACTTGCTAGGCATACTAGGGTTGCAACGAATTCCACGAGATGTGTGACAAATTTCTCTGCAATGTCTTCCAAGTTGATCCAAGGCTGTTTAGGCAACCCTCCAGTATTTCATTCTCCTAGCTTCAGTACTGTAATTTCCAAGTATCTGGACAGACTGAACTTTTGCAATTTCCTGCCTTGCTGGCTTGATTCACAATCAACCTATATATTTCCTGCGCCAGCATTTTCCGTTGTGAAGTTAGCCTATTTCCCTGCCTGGGAGGCCCACAAATTCCTTGATATGCTAAAGTCACATATCAAAGCATCCATGAATAGTCAACATGAACAACTCGACAGCGGATTAAGAAATACTCGCCTATCATACTAACTTGCTCTTCGAAAGCATAATAGTCACCATGGTCGATCAGCTGGCTCAAAGAATCTAAACTCGACCATTCAAATTCAAGACAACAATGATCAAAAGAACCAGAAAACGGGCAAAACTTTGCCTTTTCAGCATGAGTTTCTAGGCTTTTTAGAATTAGTTTTGCATTCAGACAAACAACTCCTGCTGAAATGAAACCAAGCTCTTTAGATGCAGATATAGTTGCGTGTTTTACATAGGCTTTTGGCTTGGAAACTGATTGGGGTGGCACATGAAAATTGAAGTTTTTTTTACTAGGAACCCTGAAACTAGCTTTGAGTGCTGTGCTGGAGAAAGAATTCAGTAAAAATTGTCATGATGATAGTAATTCTGGCAGCCTCTGTTATATTATTATAAGTTTAATCTAATCAGGCAGGGGTTTTGTTGGGGAGAAAGAATTCCAAGAAGTAAAGGCTTTTTACAAATAGGATTTCAGGATGGAGATTAGTGTAACAATTTACATGTAAATCTCCAGACATGGACGACCAATAAGACATTTCTGTTTAACACATAATTATTTTCTGGTACTGATAACAAGGTAATTCCTACTGGAAACTGGTCTGCAATTGCATTTACTTGGAAGATCTGATATGAATTTACTTAATCGGTTAAGGAGTGTATGTCCAAATTTCAGGGTAGGAAACTTTTTTCTTGAAGAAACTCTTGACTACGTTATCACATCCAAAAACTAAACCACTGGAGCAAATACACCTTCCTGATGCATCAGACGAGATGATGGAGCTAAATATCATCACTTTCCAAAGCAATTTGTAAGTTTCTACTAACAAGTTACTTCACGTGAGAAACTAACTGTAATTTATTAAAGCTTCTTAAACCGGCTCAAGTACATATATCTTTCAGTTTCCAATGCTTTCAGTTATTGTCTGTTATTTCTGTCTCATTGTTAATTGATGCGTCATAGACTGCTGGAAAATGAAACAAATAAGAGAGATAATGGTTATGGATAGTGGCAATTAATGCTCCTGTGCTATCTAAAAATAGTTACTCCTGATTACAGGTCTTCACTTTCAGGCAGCCTTGAGCAGTTGAATATTCAGTGAAGAAGTAACTAGAGAAAAATAACTGTATAGATTGCATCAGATGGAATTCAGGATTGATATAGGACCAATTCAATGATACTTGAGTATTAGTTTCTTGCCTGGAAAGAATGCTGTGTCATTCATACTTGTTCTAAATAATTTGTATAGTCGGATATTTAAGCTGAGTGGACATGATTAGACCGTTTCGCTGCAAATTGTAGAGTTCGCCGGCAAAGATTTTGTTTTGGCTCAGGTTATTGTAAGACTGACAATGTTACCTAGGATAAAAATCTCTGTTATTGCTTTTTAAAAGTAGAAATATTGAACTCTGTCTGCAACATATTATGGACATGGATGGCTATCGGACCACTAACACTAGGTTCTCAGTTTAGTGTTCAACAAGCAATGAACACTGCATTTTAGCACTGCCTTTCAAGTAATTATCTAATCCACTGACACAGTTTCTCCACTTTCTCCCCTGTTTTTTTCCAATGCATCCTGATCTGCTCCAACATAAAAAATGCAGGGAGTTATTATATTAGATAGACTTCTCCTCACATTCCGATGGTATTTTAAGGCCTTCAATCAACGCTGCTATGCTGTCTTTGGTCATCCTTTTCTGTCTGAGCTCCTTTAGTTTCTTTTGAGTCTCTGAGTCAGCTGGCACATCATACATTTGCATCACACCATTTATAATTTGTCCAACAGAATCCCTAAAGATGGCAGCAATGAAGAAAGCTTCGGTAACGACCTCAAGCTTTGCTGTGCTGTTTAGTGTATTCTTGTAAGCCAAAAATGAATGCCCTAAAAACCTTCCCAAAAATGAATGCCAAAAAAGTAGAATTGCTACTCAATCCCTCATGATAATTCTCAGTTTCTAACGTCCTGATCAATTTTGCAACTCCAAGGTTTGCGTGGCTATATTCAAAATCCACCGGGCTAATTTTGCAAGGCACAGTTGCAAGATTAAACCTCTTCACTGCCACATTCATCATAAAAGCGAAAGCAAGCTTGTTGATGTCTTGAGGCTTACAAGACAGATTGAAAATCTTGAACAGTCCCGCTAGATCTGGATGCGAATTGCATTTTCCAATCAAGAACTCTTCCATTGCCTTCACATAATCATAATGCTTGTCTTCCTGGATTCTTTGGATTTCTTTGGCATTATTCAGTCTAAATTCATCAACCAGACGCACCAACCAAGATTGAATCTCTTTGTCCAGGGGTGCCTCCTTCATTACTTCGGGAAGACGGGAAATCATCAACAGCCATTTTATCATCACAACTGCTCGATAGCGGATCGAGAAGCATTCACTCATGAATCCAACCTTCTCACAGAACTGCTGGTGATCATGATGATCAATAAATTGACACAAATATTCATTGATCAACCTAACCCTATCTTCTGGGGTACAACTCTGTCATCTCCGAATATGGACTCTAAACTAAGAGGCTTTTCGGAATAATCAGCAGCAACAATTCTAAAAGACTTTGCCTTTGGCACACTTTCAGTAGTCCTCTTAAAAGTTGCTTTGCAAGAGGTCCCGGACCAACATTTGACCAAAAGGAATGAAGCATCCAAGGGACGATGATGAGAGTTTGGAGTTGGAAGGGTTAGGCTTTGTTGCCTGATTGGGATTGAATAGGAAGTCAAAAGAGGACTTGCATGAACAACCCTAAAACTAGGGCAAACTAGAGTTATGAACTTCTAGGGTGAGTGATTATTTATTATGATGTTTTTATCATTGACAGTGCACATAAATGCCAATTCTAACTAACTATATGTGTGTGTGTGTGCATATATATATATAAAGTGAAAATAAAACCCTAGTCTAAATTGTATAAAGAAAGAAAAAAAAAAGTTTTAGTTGGAATATAATTCTAGGATAGACTATCTTCTCAATATTGCCGGAGAAGAGTCCGAACTGTCGTAATTTCTAATTTCAATAATATTCCGTGCATTCTTGGCAGCCTCTTGTATTTTTCCATCGTCTGGAGATTGCATATAAGCTTATTAAAAGAACCTAACTTCATGCACCAGTTTCTCAACTTCAATTGTACCTTTCTCCAATGGATCCTCATCCTCAACTGCCGCAACATCAAAACTCAAAAGTACGGGGGCTACTATCCACTAATCAGTCTATAAACGCGCGCGCGCGCGCGTGTCTGTGTGTGTATGTATTATACTAGATATATGTAATATACTGCTATGTCCAGTATACACACATATACATGTGTATATATGTACTATACTACTATGTCCAGTACACATACACACACACAGACACATATTTATGTGCAGTAGACTTGTCTTTTCTTTTAAATGGTATGTATTTCCAGGCCTTCAGTCAATTCCATATCGCCCTCGCTGGTAATCATTTTTCCTCCTAGCTCCTTTAATGAGTTTCTGGGAATGCTCTGAAACAACTGCCACATCATAAATTCGTCTCGCCCCATCTAGATAATTTTCAAGTTTGCTTTCAGATTGTGCATCAAAAACTACTTTCAGAATAGAACTCTTTGAGCACAAAAGAAAAGAAAAACATTTATATACAGCACCATCACGACTACCTAATCACCACACTACTAGAGCCGATTTCTTTAGCTCTTATGTAGTCCTTACATATCTAAGGGGACCAGGATGACCAATCACCAGATTATATGGGTTGGTTTCTTTTTGCTCTTACATACCTTAATCATCTATCATGTTTAACTGAAAATTTGAAATCAAGTTATGACTTCCATCACATACTTGACATGCAGAAAATTCTCAAAGCTAGGTCAATGATTTCTACCAATCTTCACTTTTCAGCCAGCTTTGAGTGGCAGCGTGACACATTGATTAAGTTGTGAATTAGGGATGACTACGTAATTTCTAGCTGCTATCTGGTGAAATTTTGCCTTAATGACATATCCAACTCTTCTTTACCTAATAATTTTCTCTAAAGCTCGTTAAAACTCTAGAATGATCTGAAGTATTGAAAAGAATTGATTGTAGTTGCATGGCTGAGCTGAAGTGGACATGCACGACTTCAGCTATGTCCCTGCAAATTACAAAGTACATCTGCAGCATTTGGTTTGTGGTCCAATTTATAGTAGCACAGATATGTAATGCCAGGCCACTTGGTCTATAAATACATCCATTATTGTTTTCGGAACCTTGCAAGTTCAAGTCAGTATCATATCATAACTAATTCTGCAATAACATGACTCCGATAGAGCAGGTTTGTGGAGTCAAATTAGTGCAGCAAAATGAACAACCTGATGTAAGTGCTGGTGCTTCTTATCAGATTCGGACAGGTATGGTTGTGTAGGCACAGGTACTCATGATCTCATGCATTAGGGGTATTTTGAGTGATAATGAAGTTGAATTTAAGTGGATCACAAGTATCAAAAAAGAATATTTCGTGGCATTATTTGGCAAGAAGTTGAATTTTAAATCAACTATCAAAAAAAGAAATTTGAATGGAGAAAGTATCCAAAAAAAAAAGGTATTTTGTGTGATTCATTGGCAAGAAGTTGAATTTAACTGGAAGTATGTATCAAAAAGTGTTTTGAGTGATTATCTGGCAAGAAGTTGAATCTAAGTGGACTACCAATATTGGTGAGAGATTTCCAACATGGACTTAAACTTAAGAGAGATATTCTGAATTGGAGTAAAACTTAATCAACAGAATTTAGGGTAGAGTTGGAACTGGAATTGAGATTTGGAGTATGGAATAGAAATATCCCAGGCTGACCTCGCATCCACAGTATGCAAATAAATATTTTTTATGGAAGACAAATACTACCAGGCTGCCATTGCTTGCGTTCGCAGAACAAGAAAATTATGTCAAAACATCGAAAATTTTATCGGTCAAATCCTCAACTTCCTGTCCGACTTTTTCCAGTGCCTCATAGTCTACAACATCGTCACGAGTATGGGGTAGCGTTATATTTGATAGACTTGTCTTTGTACTCAATGGAATCTCCAGACCCTCAATAAATTCTCTGATGCTTTCTCGAGTCCCAAGCTTCCCATTCTCCCTCAGCTCCTCGAGTTTCTTGTAAGACTCTGAGTCAGCTGGAACTTCATACATTCCCATTACACAAAGAATAATTTCAGCAAGAGAATTGATCAAATTTTTAGGCTTTGAGGAAGCTTCATCAACATCTAGCTTTTCAATGCCTATTCCAGTATCCAAGTAGGCGAAAAGCGAATGGGCTAAACACATTGCCATGCTTCTCAGGAAAGGAGAATAAGCACTAAAATCCTTCTCTCGCTGTGAAAATGGAAACTTTTTGGTTAAATTGTGTAGCCCTTGATTAGCAATTCCAATGTTGTATTCACTATCCTCAAAAGCAATTGCACTATCACCATTATCTTCCTGATCGCAATCTTTCTCAACTTGTTTTGGCTTGAAGAAATCTAAGGAACTAATATGCCCCTTCATTTACCTATCAAAGTCGCTTAAAATGCTGTTAAACCTGATGATAGAATGCAAAATTGTATCCATATAGTCGCCATGTTTGGCTTGAGGAACACAAGGACTGGAACTGATACCAAGATATGTCACAAACTCCTTTGCAATATCCTTCAATTCTACCCTAGGAGATGTAGGTAAGCCTATATCCAACTCGCTAGCTGCAGCCCTATACGTCCCGAATATCTCAACTTCTGAAATCTTCCTCTGTGCTTCAACCAACCTGCACGCCAACTTTGCTATTTCCATCCCTAGAGTAGTCTTCTGCGCCGAAGAATCAACAGAGCTCCCAATTGGAATTCGAGCAGTTTTGTCAGCCAAGGAAAATATGTCAATCAGTACATCACGCATAGCTGGTATAATGATGTCTTCCACAGCCTCTTCCATCATCAAAGCGGCAGCGAGATTGTTAATGTCCTCAGACGTGCAAGAAAGATTGAAGAACTCAAACAATTTAGACATATCAGGATCAAACTTACACTCCTTTTTCAGGAAAATTTCCACAGCTTTGACTCCATCTTTCTCAGTCATTTCTTGCTCAATCTTCTTGATTTCCACGGCATCCTTTTGGGTAACTTGATCAGTCAACTTTGCCAAGAAAGTCTGAGACTCTTTACTTAAACCTGCTACTTTCATGACTTCGAGAATACGAGAGAGCCTTAACAACCACTGAACCATAACATGCACGCGAAGTCGGATTAAACCATATTCACCCATCAAATCATATATCTTTTCAACAGTTTCAAAATCATGACCGATCAGTTGGCTCAAATACTTTAAACTCGAGTCCCCTAAATCAAAATAACTGGTTTCACCAGCATCATCATTATCATCAGATGCAGCAGCGCCTACCTCAGTAGAACTATCATATTTATCATCATCAGGATCATTGGAGGACTTGTACTTTGCCTTGCCAACACTTTGGATGGGCTTCTTGCAAGTGATTTTGTACGGGGAGGAGGAGGCCCAAGTTGTTCTGCCTGCTTTAAGTGGAGCAATATTTGAGGAGAAAAGATCATGATTTGGGAGTCGAATTGTTGAAGGCTTTGGGATGAAGCAAGACTTGCCAAAGTAGTGAAAATTTGGAAGGGGATTAACCCTGACACAAGAACTTAGAGTCAGCTCCATTGTTGCTTTGATGCTTTCATCAAGACTGCAAGAAGAGGTCTCTTTTATAGCCTTTTGCTCTTTGTTTTTTATTTGACTGCGGTCTCTGATTTTGTGAGAGAAACATAGGGTTTTACAACTTGTATAAGTGTGTAACAGGTTATTTATCCTTTACCCCTCCTTTGGTACGATGGAAAGGCCTAGAATGGAAAGGCCTAGAATGGAAAGGCCTTTCCACCCAAAATTCTTTTTCTGCCAGAGCGGAGAGGAAAAAATTTATCATTCCAGTGTTTGGTAACCAAATCAGAATAGAATATTAAACCAAATCAGAATAGAATATTAATTTTCTTTTTCATGTCTGGTATAATCATATTAAGAAGTTAGAATGGAATGGTAAAAACTACTATATTGACTTAATTGCCCTTATATATAACAGTCTATACACATCTTGATTTAGAGACAAATGAATTATTAATTAATAAATAAGTTTTTAATAGCATAAAATCACAATAACTTATTAAGTGCAAACATAACTTTTTAATAGCACACAATTACAATAGGTGAATATTAATTGTAATACAATTGCAATAGATGAATACCAGTTGTAACTAAATTAAAATTTTAAATTACATTTATGTTGAATCCCGTGTATTTTTTATGCATGTTAAATCCATCATTCATGCATGTTAAATTCTTTACCCTTGATTTGCTTTTGGATGGTTTTAAGAACTATTTGTGAATAGAAAAATATAATTGTGCCTTAACAAATAATCTAGTGGGTTTACTCTTTTTTTTAAAAAATTTTTAATTTCATATGAATGCATTTGGGCATGTTGTTGTTTGTTTAAATTAACAAATGTTATCATATAATCCAATATTGTGAATAAAAATATATTAAAAATCTCAACTGAATATTTTATTTCAAAGTAAAAAGAAAGAAAAGTCATTAAATAGAATTAAAATTATTCCTAAGTAAAAATGTAGTAGACTTATTAACTAACTCACAAAATAGACCTAATATTTGACAAAGTAAATGACAAATTAATATATATATATATATATATATATATATATATATAAGATAAATAGGTACACAGGAACTAGAGATATAGAATATAGAAGAATAATCCTGACTCCTATAATTTAGATATTTATTGGGTTGAGTTGGAATGGCCTTTTCCTAGATTTTTGTGAGGAATGGGAGTTGGAATAAGCTTTCTAGGAGGAAAGGGTTTTCTAGGGGGAAAGGGTCATACCAAATACTAGAATGAAATGAAGAAATTGGAAAGACCTTTCCATTCTAGACCTTTCTAGCGTACCAAACGAGAGGTTAGAGATTGACCATCATTAGGTATATTTATTTATTTATTTATTTTTTTGGGAGTGGTCAAAAGTTACTCGAAAACACATAAAGTGAAGTGTGGGAATAAGGAAGGGGAGTCTATAAATCATCTCATCTTGTCCCGTTACGTGTATGTACTTTGTAGTATATAAATAATCTGCCTTGACTTTTTTTTTATTGTTCTGAATGAATATATAAAAAAAATATTAAGTTTTTGTAAAAACGTATATTAAAGTTATAGTGTACAAGTTTAATTTTCTTATTGCACCCCATGCCGACCAAATTAACCCAATAACTTTGTAAGCCGAAACCACCAACTCAAAATGATTAATTCAAAGTTATTAGTAATTCGAATGGTCCGGCGTCATATATCAATACATTTCCTTGAGTCGATGTGAGACATCTCACCAAAATTTTTTTGATACAATGTTCTTTGCATCTCCATAGAATGATGAACAAGTCACCTACTTATAATGAAAAAACTATTTATATTTTGTATGAGTGCTTTTTGTCTTAATAAATTTGTTTTGAATTAGTACAAAAGAACTAAAATAATGAATTTTATCCTATCTAAATATAAGACATATCATTGAAGCTATACTAGATAAAAATAACTAATTCATGTGCAAATTAATGATTTAATCACAATGAATCATAACATGAATCATAACATTGAGTTCAATTTTGATCATTCAAATTGATGCTTGTAAAGTATTAGATGAGAGAAGCAAATAATTAAACTGGGGAATGTACTAATATTTCATTACTTAAAAAGAACCACATAGGAAATTGCAAGAATCCATTGAAGTGATATAAAAAGATGTCCAAATAAAAGCATGTGATGTGACTGTACTCGAACGAGTAATTGTTTCATTTTGTCAGCTTAAAAGGAAATAAGATATATTTACTCTTAATTTCTTAAATTGGACAATAGATGGAATGGATTAGAATGTAATTAATTTGTAATTAATCAACTAATTATGGGAGAATAACATACAGAGTTTCTCCAATTTTCTGAATTGGAAATAGATATGCTGAATTTTTGTAAGGACGGATTTTAAAAGAAAAGAAAAATAATGCAGAATTCTATATGTAGAGAAATAATAATAGAACATGAATGTATTTGAAATTTTTTTATAAATAAAAAATTTTAAAAAGGAAACTAATGGATAGACAAACTTTTATTTATCAATTAATAATATCAGAAAAATACTAATTTGGAAGGAAATGCTTTAATTTGTTGAAGATATGAGAAAACCAATAGATATATTTTCCAAACTCGTCCTCACATAGATGTGCCTTTCCAATGCAATAAGTTGCAAGGAAATTGAACATTATCAGGGAGGGAAAACATGAAGTTATTAAAGAAATTTTAGAAAAGAGAATGGTTGATTTAAAACTTAAATGGACTAGTATGAGTGATATGCTGAAAGACTACTAAACAAAGGAAAATTGTGAAAGTTTTAGGAGTATTATAACAAATAGTCAAGCCGAATAAAAGGAATAGATATTATGACTAGGGAAAAATAGAAAGGGAAATTATGAGTTGATTATCAAAAAATGAAGAAAGACATAATCAATTAAGTAGTGAATTAATAGATTGAGTGAAAATAAATTTGTATAAAGAATATAAAATGATAGAAGAAATGAATTCTCTAAATTTTAGTAGAAGTAATACCAAATAATATGAATAAAGAACTTGATTGGAGAAAATTAAAAAAGAGAAAATTATGTGTTGATTGATAATAAAAAATTAAAGTAAAACATAATTTGTACCAATGTAAATAAAGTAGGAAATTAATAGATTAATTAATATTTAATAGGAAAGAGGAAATGATAGGGAATGAAATTGACTTTTATCAAAAAGAAAAAAAATGAATATAAACACTAAGCCACTGTTTGATAACCCAATTCAGTACTTAAATTTAATGGTTTAGATCTTAACATGTTTAGACGTGTTTGATAACTAAAAATAAAATATCTGAATTAATTAAGTGACACTAAATCTTTTAAACAAAACTTGCTCTCAGAATTAAGTGATAAGCTATTCACTTATCATTTAATGTAAAATACATTCAAATATATTAGAATACTTAACAATTCGATCATTTAATAGATTCAGACTTCAGTTTTATCTAAATATGTTCACATGACACGAGAGAGGGTCTACGCCTAAAAAATTCTAACATTTATTATGTTCGCATTATGGCAAGAGAAAGTGTGCACCTAGTAGAATATAACTTTTTTTCTTTTTATGCGAAGTAGTGGAATACGACTTTCAAAGTCAAGTTACCATGTCTATAAATTAGTCTCACATATATGGGATTTTGACTATGGTTACGTAATTACTCTTTCTTGACAGGCATTTTCTATGTCTTTTAATGAGATAGCATTAGGAGATAATCTTCCCGTCAAGTGGTCAAGGTTAGCTTAGATGGAAAAACTTAGCAAAAAATTAAAAAAGAAAAGAAACCATTACTGTGAGGCCCTCTAAAAATCCCGATTTTATTTTAAAAATGCCAAATATTGTTTATATTGTGTTTATTCATTGAAATATGAGTGAATATATGTTTAAAGTGAATATTTTCCAATTTAGAGAATTTTATACGAATTAATTGCTGGTGTGTGGTTTTGGCCAAATTAAGCGTTAAATTTTGTACCGGAGCAAAATTGAGCATATGTAGTGATACTATGGGAATATTATTATGGTTGGACAGTGTTAGAATGAAATAAAACAGTGTAAGTTAGACTTTCGTGCGCGACGCGACATAAAGTGACCAAAAGTCACTTTTTCCCTAAATCAAGGGATGGGCACCTTTTTGTCTCTTAAGTCTTGACTTTTGGGGTTCCTTGAGGCTTCATTTTCAGCTCCACATTTTGGAGAAGAGAGAGGGAGAGGCCGAGAGCAACAAGAGGGAGAGAGAGAGAGAGAGAGAAAATTCTTGTCTTCTTCATTTCTTCTTCATTGCTTCCTTGGAGCTTCAAGCCACCATTGAAGGCCATCATCCTCTTCATTCTTGCAGCCATGAGAGAGGGAAGAGAGAGGGGCTGGTCCGATTCTTGGGGGAGAAAAAGAGAGGAAAAGAAGAGAAAGAAAGAGAGCTTGTGGTGTGTTGTTCTTGTTCTTGGAGTTTTTGTGGGAAATCACCAACAAAGCTAGTGGATCAAGGGCAAAGGTAGAAGCTTGTGGAGTTTGCTAGGTTTGGAAGCATTCTTGGGAAGAGGAACTCACAAGATCTTCTTTGATCTTGTTGGATCTTGATAGATCCGGAGGTATAAACTTCAAAACTATTAGATATAGCTTTATTAGTGTTAAATATCATAGATCCATGGTTTACTTTGGTAGAAATGATTACATCTGAAATGATGAAGTTGGGCTCTTGAAATCCCAACTTAGGTAGTGGACTTGAGGTGGATTTTAGGTAGCGGACTTGAGGACCTGATTGTGGATTTGTATGATATTCGTGAAAATAGTCTTGATATGGCTTGAAAGTAGGGTTTTGTTGTTGGAAATTTTGGAAGAAAAATGTATGAGATGGCCGAACCCATGCTTGGTGATTTTAATGTTTGATTTCAAAATTTTGTGAATTTTCTTGAATAGATTTTGCCTAGGAATATATGTGTTATGTTCATCTACGAGTGTATATTTGAGTAGAGTGAGCACTTGAATTTTAAATGATGAAAAGTGAAGCTTCTCATAAACTTTCGGATAAAAAGTGTTGAATTGAAAGACTCGAGGGTTTTTACAATAATGTGGTTAATTTCTATGAATTTTGAATGTAAAGATTTGATAAGAATTGTTTAAACTTGTGTTAAAGCTTTGAATAAGAACAAGTGTTGGATAATTGTGAAACAAGTGATTTTGAGGTATGAGACCTCACAAAAATTCTGTAATAAAAAGGATTTGAAAAGTAATGGTTTGGGAGTACATCGGTGGCGTGTTATATTTGAAATGATATAGTGATCTTCAAAAGATTCATTTGAAACGTTGTATCATGTGAAATGAAAGTTTTTCCTTGAGGGAATTTTGGGAAAAATATTGATTGAAACTAAGAAATGAAAATGAAATGTTTTAGTTAATGAGTGAAGGAGTGAATCTCAACTAATGTTTTTAAATTGTTTTAGGGGGTGTACAAGGAAGTGAATTTGATCCTTACGTGGAAGCCGAACCCTACTATTTCGGTGAGTTTCCATGCTTGTTATGTGTTTACGTGAAATTGTTTGCAATCGTGTTTAGTGAAGTGAATGTGAAGTGAAACATGGTTTTTGAACCCTCCAATGGGATGGTGTGTACTTTATCACACTTATCCTTATTTGGGTGGAAAATATTTTGAATGGAAAATGATTGTGAAAATATTATGTAGTGACTTATTTGTGTATGTGAAATGTCGGGAATTTCTGAGACCTATCGGTGAGACCTTCGATTCGAGCCGGAGGCTAGGCCAAGACCGAAGAGAAAGGTACGAGCCATAGGGTTCCATAAGTGAAGTGAAGTGTACTCGGGACTTGGCGATTGGACTTGTCCCAGAAAAAGAGAAATATACAATGTACAAACAAAGTGAAGTGAAGTGAAGTGTTATAAAGTGTTATAAAGTGTTAAGTGTTTGGAGTCGGGCCCGGTGGGGGTTTTGGAGGAGTAAGGAGTAAGTGAAGGTCTACATGGATTGTACTTGTGAAAGTTGACGGAGTGTCAACTACCTGGATCGAGATCGAGCATTGTGGATCTTGTCTCCTGAGAGCCCCTTTATCCTCCTTTGAATGTTAAGAGCTTTCTTATGTGTTTATTGTTAAATTCAAATTTGAAGTGAAATGTCCTATGTGCTAAGTGTTTTGCATGTTTTTGGGAACTCAGGGGCTTTTTTAACTCACCCTTTTCCTATTTGTTTTTCCTTAACAGGAAATGAGATTCCAAGTGAAGGTGCCAACCCTTAGTGTTAGGATTTACTTCTGTTTAATGTTTTTGAGAACTTTGAATTATGGATATTGAGGACTTTTGTATTATGGAACCTGAATGTATGGATTAGGTGCTTTATGTATTTTGGGGATTGTAACTTTGAAGTTGTGGATTTGGAATTATTGTGTATTGTAAAGTTATGTAAGGAATTTTAGCTGTTAAGTATTATTGATCGTTTGAGTGAGTGAGTCCTGACGAGAGTTAGGTAGACGGCCACTGATACTCTAGGGTACACCCTAAGGAGAGGTGAGGTCGTCACAATTACAACGTTCAAATATGAGGCAACTAAAAGAATTGAAACTAATAAAAGAATAAAACACACTACAAATAAAGCAATGGTATACTACTCGCTGATACACAATTCCAAAATTAAATAAGGTGAGATTGGAGGATGAATAAGTATAAAAATTTTCTTGCCCAAAAACTAGAATGGAATTAAGAAAGGAAAATGCCTCTAATCAATTAGTGCTTTCAACTTTCTAACTACCGGTTAAAAACTACATCTGCAGCATTTGCTTTTTCTTTTTTTCCTTGTTAATTTCTTTTTCCATGCCGGCCTATAGCTTTTATTGATTAACAAAAGGTTTACACAAGATAAGGGACACATCCCTTGAATAGGAACATCAGCTGTTGAAAATACAATTAAAGAAAAGGGTAAACAACAGAAAAGCCCCTTGTAGTTAGGCTAAAGAAAAGCCCCTTGTGGCTTCAAATCATATATTTTGGTACCTCATGGTTTAAATTAATGTGAAAACTGGATGGAAACCGTTAAAACTAATGGTTTTGAGTAAAATGACATATTTACCCTAATGAAGACATCATCAATTATTTTCCTAACTTATTCTTCACTATATACATAGAAAAACTTTTGAAATTTTTATTTAAATCCTTATGATACATAATCTAAGAAAATATTCAATTGTAAATTTTTATTTTAAATCCTTACAATATACACAAAGAAAATATTAAAATTGTAAATTTCAAATTTAAAGGTATCAAATATTTTCCTAATTTTTTTATATAAAGGTATTATTATTTTCCTAATTTTCTATTTTAAATTCTTACAATAGACCCTCTAAGAAAATATTGCAATTGCAAACTTTTTCTTTTAATTTCTATTGATATTTTTCATTTTTTATCTAACTTGTTTCCTACAAATTTGGGGCCAATTTAGAGTTTTATTAAGGTCTAAGGGGCAAAATAGACATATTAGGTTAAATTTTGTGTTAAATTTTTTTTTTCAAGAACAAACACTTGCTTTTGAGGTGCATTTAGGTCAAAACCGTTACTTTTAATGATTTCCTTCCAATTTTCACTTTAGTTCAAACCATGAGGTACTGAAAAGTATGATTTGAAACTATAGGGGGTTTTTCTATATATTAGTCTAACCACAGGAGGCTTTTCTATTTTTAACCCTTAGGATAAATCTATCATTTTACTCAAAACTATTAATTTTAATGGTTTCCATCCAGTTTTTACTTTAATTCAAATCATGAGGTACCGAAATGTATGATTTGAAACCACAGGGGGTTTTTCTGTATATTATCCTAACCACAGGGGACTTTTCTATTGTTTACCCTAAAAAAATATCTGTAATCAACATATACATCAGGAAGTAGAATAAGAACAAGTAAACAGTATGCCTAGTTATCAAATATTGGAAAAGGAGTACTCAGCTCAAAACACAAGGAATAATTTCTTTTGCTCCTCCAGAAACTCAATGCCAACCAGCAACTATTCCCCACACTTCCTCTTCCTGCTGCACCAGATATGCTAGACTGCAGCTGCAATGGTAACTCTAAGGACCCGATTTCTGAAGTTATCTTGAAAGCAATGCTCCCACCCTGTGGAAATCCTGTAAACCAGACATTTGAACTGAACATGCTCCCCCACTTCAGAAAAGGAAAATGAGAAAAACGAGTGACTAAAAGTGTCTCAGTTTTGTTAGATCAGAGAACACAAACAGGATCATAATCTATCCCCCCCCAAGAATAAACCCTCTCACAAACAGGATCATAATCTATCCCCCCCAAGAATAAACCCTCTCCTTAGTAGCTAACCTTTTAAACAGGCAAACCCCAAGAATGAAGGCAAATCTCAAATTATGTTTCTTCTCCCACAGAACACAGAATTAAGGGACTTTGTATCCGGGAGAGGTTAAAATGCTTCATAGCTGATGTAGCAGATTAGACTTCCACTATGATCCAAGGTCCAAGTTACAAGCAGTAATTGGTTTTGGTTCAGATTATTGTAGCAAAGAAATGTTATGCCTGGCCCCCAGGGATACAAATATTTTCTCTTGCTTCCAGTCCTTTGAAAAGTTCTACTCAGTAGTATATCTAGCTTATCCTGCAATGGCATGGCTCAAGTTAGAGCAGGGTTATGGAGTCAAATTACTGCGATTGAATGCACAACAAAGTATACGTCTGGATGCTCCTCATTGGACTTGGGCATATTTGTGTAGGCACATGTATTGTACTTGTTATTCATGATCTCGTGTATAATGATACTGCGCTAACAAAAATTGCGCCAAAACAGAAAGTATGTAGTTACCATTATGGCCTTAATTGGATCACAAGGACAAAATGACAAGCTGCCATTTTTTTTTTCTCATAGCAAAGCATTGAAAAAAAAATCATGATTCAACTACTGGACCGCTGACCCCTGGTCCTTATTAATCCAGTACATTAGAAACAGTAAACACAAAAAATTATTGCACAAACTAACCTTAATTATGCACAGTTGTTGGAGCCTTGCTTGATGGATCAAATCCTTAACTTCCTCTTCAGCTTTATCCAGCGCTTTTTGATCTAAAACATCATCAGAAGTAGGGGTGGCCACAGTTCCAAAACCGCCAGTTCCGATTGAAAAACCGGCAGTTCCGGTTCTACTGAAAGGTGGAATTTGAACCGGCCCTTATAGGAACAGTTACGGTTATGGTTCTTGAACCTCCGGTTCCGATTCAATTATGGTTTCAATTTCTTCCAATTCCGGTTTCAGTTGGAACATGATGATTAAATTGGATTTAGACCTAAATTATTTATTGTATCTAGATTTATTAATGAATTTGGATAATAGGTTGTTGGACTAAAATTGAGACTGTTTGATATTAGGCGCTGATTATTCAAATTGAATTCTAAATTGAATAAAAAAAGCCCAACAACTCAGAATATAAATGTATTTTAGACGGTTTGAACGGGTCTTGAACCGCCAGTTCCAGTTCCAATTCAAATTTTTTATGAACTTGAACCTAAACCTTTAGTTACGGTTACGGTTCCAGTTCCAGTTTCTTAATTCCGATTCCGGTTTAGGTTCAATAAATCGCCGGTCTGGTTCTGGTTCAAACCTGAACCGTGGTCACCCCTAATCAGAAGTATGTGCTAGTGTTATATCCAATAGACTTGTCTTTGTCTTCAGTGGAATCTCCAAACCTTCAATAAATTCTGTGATGCTCTCTCGGGTTCCCAGCTTCCCATTCTCATTGAGCTCCATTAGCTTCTTGTAAGAGTTAACTGGAACTTCATACATTCGCATTACACCGCCAAAAATTTGGACAAGGGAATTGATCGAGATTTTAGGCTTTGAGGAAGTTTCTTTGACCCGCACCTCTTCAATGCCTGTTGGGGTATCCAAAGCAAAAAGGGAATGTCCTAAATTACACATTGCCAGGCTCCTCAGGAAAGGAGAATTGGCACTGAAATCCTTTTCCCATTGTGAAAATGGAACATTCATGCTTAAATTGTATAGCCATAGATTAGCAGTTTCAATGTAGTTTTCACTGTCGTCAAAATCAGTTGTTTCAATATTATTTGGTTGCTTGAAAATCTGAGGAATCAACATACCCTTTCATTTCCTTGCAAAACTCCCTTAAGATGCTGTTAAATTCGATGATGGAATGCAAAATTTTAATTATATACTCATGACTTCCTGTTAGTGGAACACAAGGATAGGGAGTAATACCAAGAGACCTCGTAAACTCCTCAATATCCTCCAATTCTACCCAAGCAGATGTGGGTAACCCTGCGTTGAACCCCCTAGCAGCTGCTCTAAACGTCCCATGTATCTCAACTTTGATAATTGATCAACAATTTTCTGTAAGTGCATAGGGTTAATCGTAGTAATAAAATCACCTGAAGTATTCCAGGGGTCGAACCCACAGGGATGAGTGAATTTCTCTATTTTAATTATTCTAATAAAATTAACAAAATTGAAATTAACAAAATTTAACCTTTAACCAACAAAATAAAATAAATAGTCAAATCAAATAAAGAGTGGTTGGGAAAATAATATATGAAAAAGTTTAGGGTGTCAAGTTTTAATCCAAAATTTTGAATCAATTCTCCAATTATTTTCTTGACAAACTATGAACGCATCACACATTGTATCTTAGATCACCTCTCAATGCATCTAAAGTGTGTCTGATTAAATCTTACATCTTTCTCGAGATCATAAGTGCTTAATTAGACCTACTAGAATTCTAAGTGATATAAGTGCGTCATACAAATTCTAACCTATTCTCATGATTAGGCTAAATATGTTTATCTACCTAGTACACGGTTGTATTTATTTTCTCAATTCAATACAAACCCAAAACTCATGCTCATGGTGGCCAATCACTAACATGCAATTAAAATCAACATAAATAAATCATAACAATAGTCAAGAATTTAAAAGGAAAAGTAAATCAAAATCCCTTCATAAAAACCTTAACCCCAGAAACAAAATTAGTTTGATATAATTGAAAGAAATAAAATCACAAATTCAAAGAGTTCACAAAGAAAAGAAAAAGGGTAAGAAAACTTCTCAATTTACTCACCCCAATCTTCTCCTTGATCGTGTCTTGATTTGCCCAGGAACAATCTTGATTTCTCAAGAAGAAAATATGAAAAAATATTTTTGTAAGTTAAACTAATGTCTTCCAACCCCTAAACACGTTCTAAATACTCCTATTTATAGTTTCGTAAAATAACAAGAGAATCTCAAGTAGGATATGCTTCCAAAAGCTAACAAAAACAAGCCGCGCATGAGTTTTTGATGAAGACCGGCCCAATGATAGGTCCGGGACATTGATTTGATTGGTCATCTTCAAAGCATGTCTAGTCCAATGTTTGGCACAATGTCTGGTGCTGGTTTTTTACATGAAGGAGGCCGAATCAACTCTTGTACAAAACATGAGTTTATAACCCTTTAAGTTAGCTTTCCAACACCTTAAGAATCACCTCATTTGGAGGTCTAGTTCCTGAGATAGGCTCAAAATACTGAGAAATGGTCAGGAGAGCATAGCAGTGGAGATATACTTTGGCAATTTGGATTTTTGACCATGAAAACAAGAGAACTATACTTTGATATCTTGCAAGAATTGTAAAGAATTCTCGTAGCTTTAAAATGCATCAAGAATCATTTCAATCCAATCTCTTTAGCTTAATTTATAGCCAAAATACAAAAACATGTCATGTCTACCAAACTCCTTCCTCTTCACTTCTTCTTGAACCATTGCTTCTTTTACACCACATTTTTGGTCCGTTTTCTTTCCAATTGAACTCTCCAGCTATTAGAACAATATAGGAGCAAAATTAAGTAATTTCCATTCAAAATACCTCTTAAATAACATAATCAGCTAGCAACTTATGCATGTAAATATATACAAATTAGACATTATCAATAATCTTCAGCTTTGCTTCACCCAACCTACATGCTAGCTTTGCTATTTCCTTCCCTGTTGTTGTCTGCTCTGATAAAGAATCACCAGAGCTCCACGTTCAAATTCGAGAAGCCTTCTCAACCAAGTCACGTATGTCAGGCAGCAAAGTGTTCGTAGTTGGTACCATGATCTTTTTCGCTGCCTCTTTCATCATCAAAGGCGCAACAAGATTGTTAATGTCTTCAGACGTGTAAGAAAGATTGAAGAATTCAAACATTTTAGACATATCTTGTAGAACCCAAATTTTAGGGTTCTAATAATAATTATGCATGCAAGGTTGTAGATTAAAGAATGAAAAAAACACTCAAAATATATGTAGGAAGGAGAGAAGAAAATAATAAACACACTATTATTGATATTTCAAAACAATGGAAGAAAGTCTCACCACAATTAAACCTTATAGACTCTTCTTGGACTCTCTTCAGAAAATACTCTATCTAATGTTCTATTTATAATCTACCAAACTTGTAGGGTAAGAAACCACTTGTATAAGTAATTACCAAATAAAACACAAATTTCTAAATCACACAACTACTAAAAAATCTAATTATAATAAGATTAATGAAAAAAAATAAACAAATACTAAATAGATAGGTTTATTCTACCAACATTGCCTCCCTTAAACCAAGCTCTCCATTAAATGAGATCCAATTCCATATCGAGTAACAATCTCCATTGAAAATTCAGTCGCTGAATAGACGAAGTAGCTGAATATACGATATGCAATTCCATCTTATTATCAGTTGTTAGTTTCATCTTTCTATAACCAGTTTCTTGTAAGCTATTATTTATTAGGCACTTACCAGAACCAGCCCAAGCATAAATAATGAAATTGAAATAATAGTAGATAGTATAAATAAAACTTGAAATTGAAAGCGGAAGTTTAAATCTTACTTGAAATGGAAGACAAAATCTGGAATAAACTTTGTAGACTTGAATTCACTTGAAACTGGTTACAAGAAATGTAAGAGAAGGTTTACAGTAGAGAGAAGGGTTAAGAGTGAAAGACTTTGGTCCTAAAAACCGATGCCTTTCTTTGAATTCCTATCATCTATTTATACTGATTCCTGAATTTGAATTTCATTACATTTCAGAGCATTTCATTTTAATTTTATCTTCTATCTCTTTGAAATCTTCACAGCTACTTTTGATTGGTTGGTACAGATTGAATTCCTTGAATGGCGGACATCTTGATAAGGTGGTCGACAATCTTTACGTCTTGATAAGGTCGCCGACATCCTTTAATAATCATAGGGGTCCTGTGCATAGGCCTGCAAACAAGCCGAGTCGATCCGAGCTTTGGCCTTATCGAGCTCAGCTTGACTTATTTTTCATCGAGCTCGAGCACGGCGAGCTAAAAAAATGAAGCTTGAGCTCGAAAAAAAATAAATAATTACTTTATTTTTTAAAAAAATAAATAAAATAATTATTTTTCTTAATAAATAATAAAAATATTAGGGATATATATGTAATTTCACTATTAGAATAAAAATAAAAAATAATATATATATATATATATTCGAGCCTATTCGAGCCGGCTCGCGAGTTATCGAGTCTGAGAGAGTCGAGTTTGAACTCGACTCGAACATGGAAACGAGCCGCTCGAGCTCGATATTTTTGAGCTTGAGTCGAGCTCAAATTCGAGCTGCTCGTGAGCGGTTTGAATTGTTTGCAGCCCTACCTATGCACATGGGCCACCGAAAGGATCAGATGTTTGAGTGGGAGTTGAGGTGGATTCTGATGAGGATCCAACTATGGTGGAGCCCACTGTTGCCTTTGGTTCTTTGTCCTTTTGTGGCTTTAAAAATTTAATGTATTCTTCAAGCATTTCTGGATTTGACATCATCTTTGAAAGTAGAAAATCATGAGCTGGATTTGGCTCGTCATCTTTTGATGGGGTAATTGACCACTTTTGAAAATTTGAAGAGGTAGCATTTGAATGGTTAGCCGATGTAGTATTCTTTTGACTGGTACGCCTGCTTTGACCGTGACCAATTGATTCATGGTCCATTTGAGTTTTTCTCCAGTTTGTAAATATCTGAGAACTGTTTCTTGTCAATAGATATCTTGCTTGAATTCATCCCACCATTCTATTTTGAATTCTCAAACTAATGACATTGGCAATGGTGCTTCTAGAACTTGAGTGATTTTGAAACTCCAGTAAAAATTCCATAAAACTTTGAATTCAACATGGAAAAGAACTAGTTTACCATATTCTTCTCCTTGAACTTTTTAAATAAATATTTGTAGTCCTCTCTGAACTTTTGGTGGATAAATTTCCTTTTGAGGTCCAAACCATACCCACCAATGATAGAACCAAATTGGAAATTCCTTTGAGCAATTTTCATGAAATATAAAAAACAATGAATGATCAAAAGGTCGATACAGGAAAGCCCTGTACCAAACTTGTTTGTAATCTTGATAAGCAAATCCATCAGGGTTATGACGGACACAAAATTGTTTCTTTGAGTAATTGGAAGCCCATTCTATAGGTGAGCATACCTTTTTAATAACACATTTGCAATGAGTTATGACATCGGGTTTTGTTGGATTAGGTCTTGGAGTGATTTCTATTGATTCAGTTTCTACTAAAATTAATTCATAATATTTTTGAGTTTTGAGTGGATCATCAGGATACCAATGGCATCCGACTAGAAATATCCTTTGAGTGAGGTTGAGAAGAGTGTAAGGTGGTACTTCCTTGACTTTTGTGAGTGTAATATGTTGGTTATTAGACTTGGTAAAATAGGGTGATTTTTCTTTTGAAGTATTAGGTGAATTTGGAGGTCTAACATCTGAGGGTTTATTTTGGGCTGCTTGAACATAAGAAAGGGCCAGGAAATCTTGGAATAGTTCATATCTATTTGAAGTAGATAAAGATCTAGATGGGCTTTGAATGGTTCTTGACATTCCATAATCCTTTGGAGTTCTTGCCATACCTACAAAAAAAAGTCAACATATAATTTCATTGATTTCTTGGTGTAATTTTTTAATCCATTGCTTATGATGTTGAAGCTCTGCGGTGTTTCTCCCCATTTGAAGAATGGTATTGTATGCAATAATGCATGAGTTGAGCTCTCTTCTTATGAGCCAAACTTTTTCTTTGAGTGCAACAATGGCTCAAGGGGATGGTTTAAGACAGATGGAGTCATATTTAAAAATATTATAGGGTTGGATTCTTCTATGCTGTTCATGATAATGAATGATTTTTCTATTTGCAAGTAGAATTTGTTTGTGAACTTGTGAGTCAGAATAATGATGATGTCCAAGGGCTTTGAGTTCCTGAAGATCCATGTCCTTGTAGAAATTCTCGTGTTAGAAAATCCGGTAAAGAATTATTTTCTCCTTTAATATATTCTATATCAAAATCGAAAACTGCTAATATAGCTTGCCATCTTGCAAAAATTTGTTTGGAAACAATATTTTTAACATCTTTTTGCAAAACTTCTTTAGTTGCTTGACAATCAATTCTAAGTAAAAACCATTTATTGATTAAATCATCTTGAAATTTTGAAATACAAAGAACAATTGATAAAATCTCTTTTTTAATTGTAGAATATTTTTGCTGTGTAGTATTCCATATTCCTGAATGATGTCTAACTATTTGTTCACTTTGCCCTTACAATTTCTACTTAACTATGCTTCCATAGCCTTTTTCAGAGGCATCTGTTTCTACAATCAATCGAGCATTAGGATGGGGTACTCCTAAATAAGGAAGTTCTTTGATATTTTCTTTCAAAGACCTAACCTTTTGAGTGTGTTGCTCGGTCCAGGGTAGAGGATTTTTCTGTAATCTTTGGAATAGTATAGCACATTCTGTTCTAAGATTTGGAAAGAAATCTTAGACATAATTTAGACATCCTAAAAATCTTTGTAACTGAATTTTTTCTTTTAATTCATCTGGGAATTTATTAAAGACTTCTAGAGCTCGAGTAATTGGCCTAATAGTTCCTTTGGTAATATTATGTCCTAGAAATCTAATTTCTGTTTGAAATAATTTCATTTTTGGAGCTGATAATACTAAACCATTTCTTTTAACTATATTTAAGAAAATATTAATATGTTTAAAGTGTTGATTAATATTATCTAAATATACTAGCACATCATCTATGTAAACTATAATAAAATCACTATAAGGATTAAATATATCATTCATAATATTTTGAAATTCTGAAGGTGCGTTTTTTAATCCAAATGGTATTACTATCCATTCATAATGTCCAAAAGGTGTTGTAAATGCTGTCTTATATATACCTTTTTCTGCAATAATTATTTGCTAATATCCTGACTTAAAATCAAATTTTGAAATTATTTTAGCATCAAATAATCTATTAAGTAAATCTCTTTTATTTGGAATAGGATATCTTATCCATTGTAACATTTTATTTAATGGTTTATAATTAATTACTAATTTTGGAACACCTCTTTCTTTTTCTGCTTGATTCATAACATAGAAAGCTGCACAACTCCATGGGGATTTTGAAGGGGTTATTAATTTTTTATCCAGGAGAGTTTGAATTTCTTTCTTATAGAATTCTAGATATTCTTTATTCATTTGAATAGGCCTTGCTTTAGTTGGAATATCTTTATCAGAATATCCTTTTTCATTTGGTAATTCTACTATATGTTTCTTTCTATCCCAAAATGCATTAGGAATATCTGCACATACTTCTTTTTTAATCAATTCCTCTATTTGTTGAATTTTATTAATTATTTTAGAGTTTTTTAATTGTTCTTCAATTTTAACATATTTCTTAACTTCTTTCAATTCTTGAATATGTTTTTTAGTACATGTAATATTATTAATAGTTTTATATATACTAGAGGATTGTAATAATTTTAATTCTCTTTGTTTCATAGGAGTTAAGAATTTGAATAATACTAAATTTCCCATAATATTTGCATGAATTCCTTCACCATTTACTGAAAAGGGATAAATTTGAGTAAAAAATGGAGTGCCTAATATCATATCATTTGACATATTATCTACTATAGTGAATGCATGTTTCAAACAATAATTATTATTACATATTATTCCTTGAGATAATTTATATTTTACTTTCATTGGTTCTCCATTTGCAGCAATTAATTCTTCATTTGCTCTTTCTAAATATTTTAATAGAATTATACCATTTTTAATACAACTTTGATCTGCACCACTATCAAATAATGTAACTAATCATCAACTTTTATTGTAACTAATCCATACCATTTTTGCTAAGTGATTTGATTTATTACATTAATATAGGATTTCTCGTCCTTTTGTTCTCCTAATTCAAGTATCGGTGTAATTTCATTTATATTGTTTATATCTACCTTTGAAGTGGAAGCTATTTGACTATTTAATAATGTTAATTTTATTTCTAAACTTAAATCTTTAGTTTGTAATTCTAATACTTGATTTTGTAGTACTTTACTTAAGTTTTTAAATCATTTATTTCTTTTTGAAGTGTTTGAGTAGTGTCCTTCTTTATTAATCCCTATGTAGGATACTTATCTAATGGTTTTGAAATACTAACGGGTTCAGTTACTGGTGGTGATTTTTCCTCTTTTAATATTAGACTTTTTAATTTTTGTAGATAATTTTTCTTAGTTTCTATATCATTTATTTTTTCTATTAAATCTAGAAGAAATTCTTTATCTTCTTTTTTTGTAATAACATTAATGTATTTCTTTTCTTTACAAGTACATTCATCTGAACTATATTCTAAATCATCATTATAATCATTAAATTCTGAATCTTCCTTTTCTTGAATCATGAGTGCAGTTATTTTATCTTTTAATTCTAGATCATAACTAAATAACTCATTTATCTTTTGTTTAACTTTACATTGGTCTGCCTTATGACTTATTCTTCCACATTTCCAACATGTAATAGGAGGTTTTCTCTGCTGTCTTCTAAATTTCTTTTTATAATAGTGTTCATTATTTATTCTTTGAACTGGTTTGTGATATATTTTATTTTTCTTAGAAAACTTTCTTTTTAATACAGAAGGTGATTTAATTCCTTGAATACAAAATGCTTCATAAAATGAACCAACTTCTTGTTTCTCTGAGAACCATATTTCTTTTGCATTCTTAATTCTATACATAATGCTAATTTTTCTTTTAAATATATGCACATAATTGGCCAAATGTAATTCCTTCAAATAATATTACTTCTTTACCCCTATCTTTTTGTAAACTAGTCATAATTCTTTGAGAAAATAATGTAGGTAGTCCAGTTATAAATTTTTCTTTCCAAAATGAAGCATTGCAATCTGGTCTTCTTAACACATTTGTTAGAAACATATCTTTGTACCATCTAAAATCTGTTAATGTTGGACATCTTAAGTTTGTTAAAAATACTTTTGTAGAATTTAATTTTTCTTTTGGATTTTCTACAAAATACATAGCAATTGTTACTATTAGAAATTTTGCTGCATCTGACTTAGTTGAAATATCTCCATGTTCATCTTCTATTTCAATAGTATGTTCTAATATTGATGTTTTACTTTCTAATGTAAGTGCATTATCCCACCAATTCTTTAATTGTCCTATGAATCCTGATACTAATATTTTTGCAATAGTTTTCTCATCAGCATTTCTAATTTTATATGCTAATCTAGCCATACCCATTTCTTGTAATGTGTTTAAATTTTCATATTCTGCTTCACCATCTATGTTCCATTCATCTAATGATTTTCCATCATATTTTGTCGTATGAAATTTTACTCTTTCTTCATATTGACTGTCGAGTGGAGTGGGTCTAGGATAATAATTTATAGTTTCAGCTACTTTCCAGTTTTTATTAAATCTTTGTTTTCTTGATCTTCTTTTGATTTTATTTATGTAATCATTTGTTTGAAATTGTTCTTCTGCTATATTAATTACATTATCTGTTTCAGACTCTTCTTGTTCATTTGCTAAATCTTCTGAAGTACTTTCTATAGTTTCTAGATCACTTTTAATTTTTCCTTGTTCTATAGTGTGAATTCCTGAAGTGCGAGGAGCATCTAACAAGGTAAGACTTTTTGTTATTCTTCTGAGTATTCTTGATTGAACTAATTCATTTTCTTGTTTATCTTGCAGGTTTCTTGGTTTAAAATGAGGTGCTGATACATCATTTGGAAACCTAGTTACTCCTGGAATAGATTCTATTTTCTTTTCTAATTTATTTCCTAATGTTTGTTCAGTGTTTTCTTCATCAAATATTCCTTCTTCTAACTTATCATAGTTAATTACAACATTCTTTTTTGTAATTATTTTAATTTCTGCTCTCATTTGTGAATGTGTGGGTGAATAATCTCCTGAAGTGCTCACTACTTTTGGAATTGGACTTTTAAATTAAAAAGCTGCATTTGACTCAATATTTTGAAAACTTGTTTCTGGAATATCACTACTTCAATGTCTATGTGAAATATTTATATATGAATAAGAGGATGAAATAGAAGGTCTTTCCGTGTAACAGAATAGTTACCTTTGTGACTTATCTCTTTTATTGGCGCTAAAGTCAGGGTTGGCTGTCGTCCTTTTGTAATTCATTTTATATTCTAATAAAGTTCAGGGCTGGCATCCCTACCCCATGTATGGGGTTTGCCAAAAAAAAAGGTCTTTCTCTGAATGACGAAAATTTTAATGTTATTGTACCATCAGGTTCTTCTATAATTTGATCTATTTCTTTCTATTCTATATTTCTTGGAACTTGTGGATTATTAATTTGAAATTCTCGTGGAATTGTTATCTCATTCCATTTAAGTCTTTTAGGGGTAAATACATTTGATCATTTAGTTTGAACTTGTAATAAAACTGTTTCGTCTTTAGAACTAGGAGTCAATAAACCTTTAGGCTTAATTTGTGAAGTTAATAGCTTAAAATATACTCTATACATTACTGTAAAGTTTTTACAATTCTTATGAAATTCATCTCCTTTTAAATGTATATCTGATACTAAAGAATCCATTATTAATGCGTCTGTTATATCTAATGGATAGTTTGGAACACAATTGAAATAAATAGGTCCATTACAAATGTTAGTTTGAATTATTGCTAATAAAGAAGTTTTGTATCTTTTAAGTCTTTTATCTCTTAATGCCATAAATATTGGTGCGTCTACTCCTAAATGAACTAAAGGCTTGACAGTAACCTGTACCAAACCTATGTGAATATACCTATATCCATCGACTAAATATTTGTATAATGACTGCTGGTTTAATGACATAGTTTGAAATTCTTCATTTATAGATTTTGTTTCTTCATGGGTTTTAATTGACATAGCTACTTTGAAGTCAAACATTCCTACCGTATAAATTTCTTCTATATTTCTTTCTGGAATGATCCAATCTCAACTATCTACTGTATATTTAATTTCATTACTTAATACTGTATCTGAGTTCTCTGAATCAGAACTAGTTAACCACCGTTTTAATCTGGTTGCCATAATTACTATACCTTACTCTCTTCTATCCTGTGGGAACACCAGAGTATCTGCCGGGAACACCTTAACTCTCAGGCTTACCAACGGTCTTATGACTCCTCAATGGCTTACCAACACAGCATAGAAAATAATAACGCATAATAATAATGAAAACTTTGATTAAAATAATGATGTAACTGGCTCTGATGCCAGAACCAGCCCAGGCATAAATAATTAAATTGAAATAATAGTAGATAGTACAAATAAAACTTGAAATTGAAAGCGGAAGTTTATATCTTACTTGAAATGGAAGACAAAATCTGGAATAAACTTTGTACACTTGAATTGACTTGAAACTGGTTAGAAGAAGGCTTAAGAAATGTTTACAGTAGAGAGAAGGCTTAAGAGTGAAAGGTTTTGGTTCTAAAACCGATGCCTTTGTTTGAATTCCTATCATCTATTTATACTAATTCCTGAATTTGAATTTCATTACATTTCAGAGCATTTCATTTGAATTTTATCTTCTATCTCTTTGAATCTTCACAGCCACTTTTGATTGGTTGGTACAGATTGAATTCCTTGAATGGCAGACATCTTGATAAGGTGGCCGACAACCTTTACGTCTTGATAAGTTAGCCGACGTCCTTTAATAATCGTAGGGGTCCTATGCACATGGGCCGCCGAAAGGATCAGATGTTTGAGTGGGAGTTGAGGTGGATTCTGATGAGGATCCAATTGTGGTGGAGCCTACTGTTGCCTCTGGTTCTTTGTCCTTTTGTTGCTTTAAAAATTTAATATATTCTTCAAACATTTATGGATTTGACATCATCTTTGAAAGTAGAAAATCATGAGCAGGATTTGGCTCGTCATCGTTTGAAGGGGTAATTGGCCTTTGAAAATTTGAAGAGGTAGCCTTTGAATAGGTAGCCGATATAGTATTCTTTTGAACTGGTACACCTGCTTTGACCGTGACCAACTAATTCATGGTCCATTTGAGTTTTTCTCCAATTTATAAATATCTAAGAACTACTTCTTGTGAACAGGTATCTTGCTTGAATTCATCACACCATTTTATTTTGAATTCTCGAACCAATGACATTGGCAATGGTGCTTCTAGAACTTGAGTGATTTTGAAACTCCAGCAAAAAATCTATGGAACTTTGAATTCAACATGGAAAAGAACTGGTTTACCATATTTTTCTTCTTGAACTCTTTTAATAAATGTTTGTAGTCCTATCTGAACTTTTGGTAGATAAATTTCCTTTTGAGATCCAAACCATACCCACCAATGATAGAACCAAATTGGAAATTCCTTTGAGCAATTTTCATGAAATATAAAAAATCATGAATGATCAAAAGGTCGATATAGGAAAGCCCTATACCAAGCTTGTTTGTAATCTTGATAAGTAAATCCATCAGGGTTATGATGGACAGAAAATTGTTTCTTTGAGTAAATGGAAGCCCATTCTATAGGTGAGCATACCTTTTTAATAACACATTTGCAATGAGCTATGACATCGGGTTTTGTTGGATTAGGTCTTAGAGTGATTTCTATTGATTTAGTTTCTACTAAAATTAATTCATAATATTTTTGAGTTTTGATTGGATCATCAGAACACCAATGGCATCCGACTGGAAATATCCTTTGAGTGAGGTTGAGAAGAGAGGTGTAAGGTGGTACTTCCTTTAATTTTGTGAGTGTAATATGTTGGTTATTAGGCTTGGTAAAATAGGGTGATTTTTCTTTTGAAGTATTGGGTGAATTTGGAGGTCTAACATCTGAGGGTTTATTTTGGGCTACTTGAACATAAGAAAGGGTCGGGAAGTCTTGGAATAGTTCATATCTATTTGAAATAGATAAAGGTGTAGATGGGTTTTGAATGGTTCTTGACATTTCAATATCTAGAAGTTTAGATAGTGAAGGAATTCAGTAGAGAGAAGGCTTAAGAGTGAAAGGCTTTTGTTATATTAGATAGGAATATGGAAACAAATAATGATAGGAATATGGAAATGGTTACAGGAAATGTAAGAGAAGGTTTACTTTGAATTTTGTGTCAATTATTCATTTGAAACATAGAGTAGAATTATCTTAACCCTAGAAAAAAAATTAGTTTGACATAATTGAAAGATATAAAATCACAAATTCAAAGAGTTCACAAAGAAAAGAAAAAGGATAAGAAAACTTCTCAATTTACTCACCCCAATCTTCTCCTTGAATGTGTCTTGATTTGCCCAGGAGCAGTCTTGATTTGCTTAGGAACAATCTTGATTTCTCAAGAAGAAAATATGAAAAAATATTTTCCTAAGTTAAATTAATGTCTTCCAACCCCTAAACACGTTCTATATACTCCTATTTATAGTTTCGTAAAATTACAAGTGAATCTCAAGTAGAATATGCTTCCAAAAGCTAACAAAAACGATCCGTGCATGAGTTTCCAATGAAGACTGGCCCAATGACAGGTCCGGGACATTGATTTGATTGATCATATTCAAAGCATGTCCAGTCCAATGTTCGGCACAATGTCCGGTGCTGGATTTTTACATGAAGGAGGCCGAATCAACTCTTGTACAAAACATGAGTTTATAACCCTTTAAGTTAGCTTTCCAACACCTTAAGAATCAGCTCATTTGGAGTTCCAGTTCTTGAGATAGGCTCAAAATACTAAGAAGTGGTTAGGAGAGCATGGCAATGGAGATATGCTTTGGCAATTTGGATTTTTGGCCATGAAAATAGGAGAACTATACTTTGATATCTTACACGAATTGTAGAGAATTCTCATAGGTTTAAAATGCATCAAGAATCATTTCAATCCGATCTCTTTAGCTTAATTTATAGTCAAAATACAAAAACATGTCATGTCTGCCAAACTCCTTCCTCTTCATTTCTTCTTGCACCATTGCTTCTTTTACACCACGTTTTTGGTCCGTTTTCTTTCCAATTGAACTCTCCACCTATTAGTACAATATAGGAGCAAAATTAAGTAATTTCCATTCAAAATACCTCTTAAATAACATAATTAGCTAGCAACTTATGCATGTAAATATATACAAATTAGGCCTTATCAATAATCTTCAGCTTTGCTTCACCCAACCTACATGCTAGCTTTGGTATTTCCTGTTGTTGTCTGCTCTGATAAAGAATCACTAGAGCTCCACGTTTGAATTCTAGAAGTCTTCTCAACCAAGTCACGTATGTTAGGCAGCAAAGTGTTCGTAGCTGGTACCATGATCTTTTTCGCAGCCTCTTTCATCATCAAAGGCGCAGCGAGATTGTTAATGTCTTCAGATGTGCAAGAAAGATTGAAGAATTCAAACATTTTAGACATATCTTGTAGAACCCAAATTTTAGGGTTCTAATAATAATTATGCATGTAAGGTTGTAGATTAAAAAATGAAAAAAAAAACACTCAAAATATATGTTGGAAGGAGAGATGAAAATAATAAACACACTATTATTGATATTTCAAAACAATGGAAGAAAGTTTCACCATAATTATACCTTACAGACTCTTCTTGGACTCTCTTAAGAAAATACTCTATCTATTGTTCTATTTATAATCTACCAAACTTGTTGGATAAGAAACCACTTGTATAAGTAATTACCAAATAAAACACAAATTCCTAGATCACACAACTACTAAAAAATCTAATTCTAATAAGATTAATAAAAAAAATAAACAAATACTAAATAGTTTGGTTTATTCTACCAACATTGCCTCCTTTAAACCAAGCTCTCTATTAAATGAGATCCAATTCCATCTTGAGTAACAATTTCCATTGAAAATTCATTCGCTGAATAGACGAAGTCACTGAATAGACGATATGCAATTTCATCTTGTTATCAGTTATTAGTTTCACCTTTATACGTAGCAGTGGACGCACTTTATACTTTGCAAACAATTTTTCAACAATTTCTTCTTGATCAAAATAGTCATTGATGCATACCCATTCATTACCATAGTCACCATATATATCACCAATATAACCGCCCAAAAATATAAAATCATAATTATCTATTTTACCAAAATGATCATCACTAGATAATTCAAAAACTCCACTTCCAGAATTACCAAAAATTTCACCTTGTCAATTAACTCTTCAGGAGCAAAATATTTTTCAATTCCAATGAAATTCGTGTCAATCAAATCAAACTTTTTTACATCACTTTGAAGACAGTCCAAACTAATAAATTATTCAACAACAATTTCCTTTTTTTTACTTGCTATATCAAAATTTTCCTTTTCTTTCTCTGTCAAATTAACACTTTCTTTTTTTTTCAACAAAATCATCACTTCCAAGTTCTCCAAATATGATATGCAAATCAAAATTATCAGCCAATTCAATATCTTTCAAATCACCCATGTCATCAATAAATGTATCACCCTGAAAATCAACTAACCATGTCCAACAACCAGTTTTTGGTTTAAAAGTTTCATTTAACTCAACAATCTGAGAACATAATGAATATCCAACCAAAACCTCCAACGTACTTTAGTCCGGTGAACAAATATTTTGAAAAGACAATTAGACATGGTTTTACGCATGTTTTGAAAAAATAATCTAACCTTCTTCTTTAAAACATGTTTTGGCAGTTTACTTGCATCAATACAAATAATATCATCTAAATTGCATTGTTCAAGATATTTTTCTACTCTTAAAAGCCAAAAACAATATGATTCTAGGCTTTTATTTTTGGGAGTTAGTATGCGATACCTTTGACCACTACATAGATCTCAAGATATATCCATCATTAATAACTCACATAATCAGCAAATTCTTCCCCCTTTATTAAGTTTCTTGGCCACCCTGACTGATTAACCAATTAAATCTTTCAATCTGACAGCCCACAGCAATCAAGAAATTTGACAGGATTTTTCTCTGATCTCCGTCATAACACAGGATTCTTCTCTTATCTCTGTCATAACATTAATAGTCATAACACTTATAACAATCTGACAACTTTTGGACCAATCTTGTAGTCAAATTCTTCACCAATTGCACACTTTAGGACCAATCTCGTGGCCTAATTCAATCAATAGAATACTTTCGAGCAAATCTTGTGCCTTAACTCTGACAGCGGAAGCAACCACGACTAATCTCGTAGTCTGGCTCTGATACTAATTGTAGAACCCAAATTTTAGGGTTCTAATAATAATTATGCATGTAAGATTGTAGATTGAAGAATGAAAAAAACACTCAAAATATATGTAGGAAGGAGAGAAGAAAATAATAAACATACTATTATTGATATCTCAAAACAATGGAAGAAAGTCTCACCACAATTAAACCTTACAGACTCTTCTTGGACTGTCTTAAGAAACTCTATCTAATGTTCTATTTATAATCTACCAGACTTGTTGGGTAAGAAACAACTTGCATAAGTAATTACCAAATAAAATACAAATTGCTAAATCACACAACTACTAAAAAATCTAATTCTAATAAGATTAATAAAAAAAATACTAAATAGTTTGATTTATTCTGCCAACATATGTGGATCAGATTTGCACTTTTTTCTTTCAAGAAAAGTTCCACAGCTTTGACACCATCTTTCTCAGTCATTTCTTGCTCAATATTCTTGATTTCCCCGGCGTCTTTTCTGGTAAATTGATCAATCAACTTTACCAAGAAAAGGTGAGACTCTTAAACATGTTACTTTCATGACTTGGGGTATACGAGATAGCCTTAACAACCATTGAACCATTACATGCACACGAATTCGGATTAAACTATGTTCACTAATTAAACAAGATAATTGTTCAACAATAGGAGACCGACATTTGGTCAATTCGCTCAAAGACTCCAAACCCGAACTGCCACAACTAGTTTCACAATCATCCTCAGGTGTAGCATAAGTACCACCACCTGCGTCATCATTAACAGCAGTAGCATTAGTTTCAATCATCATCATCATCATCAGATGTAGCGTCAGTAACATCAGCGTCGTCATTAATATCACTATCATCATCATCACTAGTATCATTGGTTTCATCAACATCACCATCAAGACCACTAGTTTCACAATCATCATCATCATCATCAGATGTTGCATCAGTAACATCAGCGTCATCATTAATATCACTATCATCATCATCACCAGTATCATTGGTTTCATCATTATCACCATCAAGACCACTAGTTTCATAATCATCATCATCATCATCATCAGATGTTGCATCAGTAACATCAGCGTCATCATTATCATAATCAGTATCACTAGTTTCATTATCATCATCAGAGGATTTATACTTTACCTTGCCAACACTTTCAATGGACATCTTGTAAGTTATTTTGTATGCAGAGGCGGCCCAAGTTCCTTTGTCTGCTTCAAAAGAAGCAACACTTGAGGAGGAGAAAAGATCATGAGTAGGGAGTCGAAGGGTTGAAGGCTTCGGAAGGAAACAAGACTCGGCAAAGTAGCGAAAGTTTTCAAGGGAATTAACCCTGAAACTAGAATTTAGAGTCAGCTCCATTGCTGTTTTGATCAAGACCGCTAGAAGAGGTCTCTCTTGTAGCCTTGCACGTTTTGCTTTGCTTTGATTGCGGTCTCCGATTTTGTGATAGAAAGATAGGGTTTCACAACTTGTGCAACAAGTTATTTATCCATTGGAGATTAACTATCATCGTGTATTTACTCATCAGAAGTTAACTATTATCTAAGTGGCTAACTATCATCTAAGTGTATTTGTCCAGTAGAGATTAACTATTTTCTAACTGTAAATTTTTTTTATTTTTATTTTTATTTTTTTTAGGTTTTAGAATTGTTAAAAGTTACTGGAAAACACAAAAAGTGAAGTTTGTGAATAGGAAAGATGACTCTTTTTTATTGTTTTGAATGGCAAATTATTTTTAAACATACAAATAAATAAATTTGTTAAATTTCTGATAGGTTTATGTAGAAAGATACATTACAGTTATATGCAGGCGCATCAGTTTAAATTCCTTGTTGCATACAATTTTGTATCTGTAGACAGCTTGATGCACGATCACCTATTTATAATGTAAAACTACATATATTTGCACGAGTGTTTTTTGTCTGAAGAAATTTGTTTTGAATGAGTACAAAAGAACTACAATAATTAGTTTTATCAAACCTACCTAAATATAGGACAAACATTGAAACTAAACTTGATAAAAGTTGCTAATTCATGCAGAAATTTATGATTAGTCCCAATGAATCATAATAAGTGGTTCGATATTGATCACTCAAATTGATGAATATAAAGTATTAGATAACAAGCGTATATAAATCAGGGTATATACTAATATTTCATTACTTTTAAAAGAATGATAAAGAAAATAATTTAATAAGCAAAAATCAATTAAAGGAAATAGAAAGTTTTAAGGGGCATGTGGATGTGATTGTAATAAATGGGTAATTGACTTCTTTTCATTTATTTGTAAGGAAATAAAATGTATATTTCCTCTTAATTTCTTTAATTGGATAGTGGATAGAAGGGATTAAAATGTAATTGGTTTGTAATTGACAAATTATAGGAGAATAATACACATGATTTCTCCAATTTTTTAAAATTGGAAATAGATATCTCAAATTTTTCATAAGCATGTATTTTAAAAGAAAAAATAAAGTAATGTAAAATCTCCCTTTGTAAAGAAATGACGATAGATGAACTTTTTATTATTTCAAAAAATAAATAATAGGATTTTCTTGAGACTGATTAACATAACTAAATCACACCACGCTACCATGCATATACATTTGCTAACAATTATTATCTTCTCTTGCATGTATATAAAGTTTCTAATTAATTTTACTTTTTTTTCAAAAATTTAATACTTTAGGTGCATTTTCACAAGTACCCAATGAACACTAGCAAACAGACTTATAAAAATTTAAAAAATTTACTAATTTCAAATGCAATGCTCTAATTTGTTTAAAGAAACTATACAAGAAAACCAATAGACAACTTTTCCAACCCCGTCTTCACATACATATGCTTTTGGCCTACAATAAGTTGCAAAGAAATTGAACTTCAGGAGGGAAAATATAACAATTATTGGAGAAATTTTCAAAAAGAATGACTAATTAAAAGCTTAAATAAACTAGTATCGGTAATACACTAAAAGAATGATAAAACTGAAATTTTTCAAAATTTTAGAAGTATTATTAACAAATAATCAAACTAAATAAAAGGAATTGATAATGTGATTGAAGAAAATTAAAATAGGAAAACTATGGGTTTGATTTATAAAAAAAAAAAATGTGAAAGGCATAATCAGCATATGCAAAGCAGTGAATTAGTAGATCAAGTGAAATTTTCTTTTATTTTTTAGGAGGGAAAGAGTGAAATTTTTTTTCAATTTTTTCAGCAGGGGAAGAATGACGTGAGGTGGGATCTTTTTTTATTTTTTAGCAGGCAAGAGTTGAAATTTAAAAAAAAAATGGTCCTCGACAAATGAAATAACTTTAAATAAGGGAATATCAAATGATAGAAAAATTGAATTCTCAAAATTTTAGTAGTAGTAAGTAATAACCAAATAATAGGAGCCAAAAAAACTTGATCAGTGAAAATTAAGGAAAGAATTACGCGTTGGTTGATAAAAAAGAATTATGTAGAAAATGGTTTGTACCAATGCAAATAAAGTAGAAAATTAATAGATTAATTAAAATATAATATAAAAAGAAAGTAAAAAAGAATGAAATTGATTGTTTAAAAAATAAAAGAAAACTCCAAATGAACATAAACACTTGGGATAATTTCAGAAACCTCCCTTGAGTTTTCTAACAATTACACTCAGCTCCCCTCGGGTTTAAGCAATTACACTTACCTCTCTTGGCATAGTAAATTACCTGTAATGCCCTCCACTTCATCATAGACAATTCTGAATTTAAGGCAATTGATTTACAAACCTCTAAAAAAATGAAGAGGCTCGTAGTGATAGAGAAATAAATAATTAAATTAATGATTGAAATAGGAAGAAGAACTAAAGATGTGGAATTTGTTATATTTTGTCTGTTGTCAAGAAAAAAATTTGTAAAATGCCAATAATTGCGTAAGAATTTATTTTGTTTGATTATAAATTGTTGGTTATGATTTTATATGGAGATAGAATTTATCCTCTACTTTTGAAATATTAATATATTTAAGATCATAAGATGCTTGTAATGGTGGTTCTAAAGTAGATTAATTTGTATTGAAAAGATGTTTGAGCATTAAGATTTAATTTTGCCATATAAAATTAGTTTTCCGGGGTGTGTGTGTGTTTGCATGGCAAGCTTTGATGCTATATATGCAATTTCAAATTTTTTGAAAAGTTACTTAGATTTTGAACTTATCCTAATTGTTAGGGATTAGATTTGTTCATTTATGCAAAATACGGAAGGAAGCCATTGAGTATACTGTACTTTTCTTTCTTAGTTTCATACAAGAAGGGCAATTTAGGATTTTTGAGAGAAAATTTAGCTTGTTGGGCCTATAATGTTATATAAACAGTAAAAGTAGGGGAGGCATGTGGAATTTTTAAAACTTGAGGGGAGCTCTCTGCAATTGTAAAAAGCTTCATGGGAGGTTTCTGAAATTATCCCTAAACACTTAACATGTCCACATGGCAGGATGAAAAGCTATGCACACGGCAAAACGTGATAGTTTCCTCCTCAACTAACTCTAGCAAAACAGAGTCGATTTGTATTGTAGTGCACATCAAGTAATTACATTAGGAATAGGTTTTGAGCATTAGTGATTAAGAATAGTCCCACCTCAAATCTAGAAAAGCATAAACTCAATTTGTATTGTAACTCTAGCAAAGCAGAAACTCAATTTTAATTGTAGTGCACAATCGCAAAATTCCAATAGGATTGGATTAAAAAATCTGAAATTTGAAATTTGAATCTGATTAAATGATAAATAAATAGTTTATCACTTATATTTTGAAATAAATTTTATCTAGGAATTCCGTGATACTTAATTAATTAATTAAGATACTCTATTTTTTATTATTAAACGCATCTAAACATATTAAGATCTGAACATATTAAATTTAAGTGTTGAATTAGATTATCAAACAGGGCCTAAGAGTGCTTTTGATAAAACTGAAATTTAAAAACTAAAATCTAAAATTTAGAATCTAAAATCTGGATCCATTAAATTACTAATTTGTTAAGTATTAGATCTGATAAATTTGAATGCATTTCACATTAAGTGTGTGACAACCCTACTTCTCCCTAGGGCGTACCCTAAGGTATCCGTGGATCGCCTGCCTAGCTCTCGCCAGGTCTCACTCACATAAATATCGCTAAAACATTAGACTAACATTCGAATCTCAAATTTAAACTCAACAATAACTTACGATCATATTACACCATTCTTAAAATCCCCAAATTACATAAAATATTTATCAAACGTTCAAATTCTCATAATACAAAAGCTTTCGAAAGCTCAATCGACGCTTGTCACATCAATACAAAAGCAAACCCTAACTCTAAAGGTTGGCTCCTTCACATGGGTTCTCGGTCCCTGTTAAAGAAAACAATTTGGAAAGAATGAGCTAAAAAGCCCAGTGAGTTCCAACAAGGTACAATTCACGTAAAACAGTTCAAATCGTACTTCAAGTACACAATTTTAAATCAAGAAGATAGACACTTAAATGGATATTGCTCATATGAACTACTCGAGGGACCTTGCCCAACAAAGTAGACTAGTCAAGGGACTTCGCCCAAGACATCACAAACTAGTCGAGGGTACTCGCCTTACGACGTCACTTTATTTCATTGAAACTAGTCGAGGGTATTCACCCTACGACGTCGCATACTAGTCGAGGGATTTCGCCCAACGACGTCACAATACTTCACTTGAAACTAGTCGAGGGATTTCACCCAACGACATCACATCGCTTCAGGTAAACTACTTGAGGGACTCGCCCAACAAAGTAGACTAGTCGAGGGACTTAACCCAACGATATCACAATCTTTCACTGAAACTAGTCGAGGGAATTCACCCTACGACGTCACATCATTTCATTGAAACTAGTCGAGGAACTTCGCCCATCGACGTCACATTAGTTCATTGAAACTAGTCGAGGGACTTCGCCTAACGACGTCACAAACTCTTCATTCACTATTTCACTTATAGAGCATTTCACTAGGAAATACTAGTCAATCACTTCAATAAATCATTCCTTTAAAAAGGAAGTCGAAACACTGATAGATCTTTCATAAGTTATTTCACTGGTAAAAGCATTTTACTTGGAAATAGTGGTAAATCATTTTCTTTGTAAACACTAGCAAATCATTTCAGCAAATCATTCACATACAAACCATAGCAAGATTTTTATTTAAAAGAGAGTTAGAACTCTCACACATATAGGACACTGCCAAACGTTTTCACAATACTTTTATTTGAACTCTCACACATATAGGACACTGCCAAACGTTTTCACAATACTTTTATTTCAAATAAAAGTAAGTGTGATGAAGTACACACTACCCCACTTAACAATTTGAAAATCCAAATTCTCGTCAAATCACTTGACCAACACAAATCGAATCATTTTCACACAAACACTTTACATACACTGAAACTCACTACCCCATCCGAGGGTTTGAGAACTATGCCTCACTTCAAAATCACTTCACTAAACACAGTTGCAATCATTTTCACATAAACATATAACAAGTATGGAAACTCACCAAAATAGTAGGGCTCAACTTCCACGTAAGGATCAAATTCACTTCCTTGGGCACTTCCTAAAACAATTTAAAACAATGGCTGAGATTCACTTCTTCTCTCATTCATTAAAACAATTCACTTTCACTTTTCTAGTTTCAATCAACATTTTTCCCAAGATCCCCTTGAGGAAAAAGCTTTCACTTCATATGATATCGTATTTCAAGTTCCTCTTTGGAAATCACTTAATCATTCCAAATACAATGTTTCAAATGGATCTTTGGAAGATCACTATCTCATTTCAAATACGACACGTCACCGATGTACTCACCAAGCACTATTTTCACATTTTCTTTAATAAAATACTTAGGTGAGGTTTATCACCTCAAAATCACTTTTAACACAAACTCAACACTCACTCTTTGATAGTACTTTAATATAACTTGAAAACACTTCAAACCATAGCTTTATTTCTCAAATCATAAGATTTGGTCACAATACAGTAAATCCGTCAAATTCATTTAAATGACATTTTTCATTCAACAACTCACGAGAAACCTCACTTTTATCTTTTAAAAGTCATACACTCACAAATGAGCATGGCATGTAGTTTCTTAGGCAGACATTCATCAAGAACAATCACAAGATTTCGAAATCAACCATTAAAATCACCAAGTATGGGTTTGGCCATCTCATATATTTTTCTATCACAATTTCCAACAACAAAACCCTACTCTCTAACCACATCATGATAAATTTCACAAATATCATACAAAGCCACAATCAGGTCCTCAAGTCCGCTACCTAGAGGCCACCTCAAGTCCGCTACCTAGGTTGGGATTTCAAGAGTCCAACTTCATCTTTTCAGATAAGATCATTTTACCAATATCAAACATAGATCTAAGTTATTTAACACTAATAAAGCTATATCTACAAGTTTCAAGACTTATACCTCCGGATATAACACGATCCGACAAGATCAAAGATGATCTCGTGAGTTTCCTCTTTCCAAGAGTGCTTCCAGGCCTAGCAAGCTCCTCAAGCTTTGATCTTTACCTAAGATCTTCGAGTTTTGACAATAATTTTCAACACCAAACTCACGATCAAGCAACCCACCACTCAAACAAGCTTTGCTCCTTCACTTTTCTCTTTCTTTTTCTCTTCCAAACTTTCGGATGGTACCCCTCTCTCTCTTTCTTCAATCGGCTGCCATGGAGGGTGAAACTCAAGTCAAAAACCTTCACTCCAAGTTCACAAGTTCAAGATACTAGTTAATGAAGAAATTGGAGAATCAAACTACCAAACTTACCTCTCTTTCTTCCTCCAAGAAACCGGACCAGCTCTCTCTCTCCTATCCCTCTCTCTCGGCTACAAGAAGTGGAGAAGATGATGGTGATTAAGGATGCTTGAAACTTGTTGGAAGGAAGGAAGAAGAAGAAGGAAACCAAGAAGACAAATCTCTCTCTTTTCTCTCTCTATGGCCGGCTGCTCTCTCTCTCTCTCTGTGCCCAAATTGCAGCTGGAAAAAATGAAGCTTCAAGGGGCCAAAAGTCAAGTCTGAAGGGGGACAAAAAGTGCCATTTTCCTATTTTAAGAAAAAAGTGCTTTTTGGGCACTTTATGTCGCATCGCGCGCAGCAGTCTAACTTACACTGTTTTACTCCATTCCAACACTATCCAACCTTAATAATATTTCCACAATATCACTACAGATGCTCGATTTCAACTTAAAGTCACTAATCACGCTCTGGTAGAAAATTAAACACTTAATTCGGCCAAAATCGCACACCGGCAAATAATTCATATAAAATTCTCTAAATTAGAAAATATTCACTTCAAACATATATTCACTCATTTTTCAATATATAAACACAATATAAATAATATTATGCATTTTTGAAATAAAATCCAAATTTTGAGGCCCTCACAAAGTGATAAGTGAATTATTTATCACTTATTTTTGGAACAATTTTGTTTAAATTGGAAACCTGAAGTCAATTTGAAATCTAAAGTCTGAGGGTGCATTTGATAACACTAAAGTTTGAAAACTGAAGTCTGAAATCTGAAATCTAAATTGATTAAGTGATTGAATTGTTAAATGCGAAATCCAATACATTTGAATGTATATTATATTCAGTGATAAGTGAATAGCTTATCACTTATTCTTAGGAGCAAGTTTTGCCTGAAAAATTCAATGCCACTTAATTCATTCAAATGTTCTATTTTCAGTTATCAAACGGTGTGAATGTGTTAAAGTCTGAATCCATTAAGTTTAAGTGCTGAATTGTGTTATCAAAAGGGGCCTAAATCTATTACATTACTAAATTGTTAAGTACTAAATCGAATAAATTTAAATATATATCACATCAAGTGATAAGTAAATTACTTATCACTTTTTTTTTTTAGAACAAGTTTTGCTTAACAAATTTAATGCCACAGATGTTCTTTTTTTTTTTTTAACTATCAAACACGTCTGAACATTTTAAGATCTAAATTCATTAAATTTAAATACTGAATTGTTATCAAACAGCATTAAATTTAAGTACTAAATTATTTTATCAAACAGGGTCTAACTCACAGTATCTTTAACAATCCTATTTTCTTTATGTGTGTGTAATGTATTCAAGCTTTCAATTCAAAAAATACATAATGTGTTATCAAGCGGGACTTAACTCACAGTATCTTTGACAATCCTATTTTCCTTATGTATGTGTAATGTATTCAACCGCTCAATTCAAACAATACATAATGTGTTCAAGCGTTCAATTCAAAAAATTTCCATAATAGATGATATGATTTTTCAACCGCAAACTTTCGTTTGTATTTTTTTTCTATTTCTTGAGCTAGCCTCACATATAGGACATCGAATGTTATCACACACTAATGTTTCTTGACAAGCATTTTTATTTTCCCCTTCAAGTGGTCAAGGCTAGTATAGATAGAAAAGATTAGGGACGCCCAAAAAAAAAAAATTACAATTTCAAATATTAGGTAGCATTAAGCATAGGAGGAAAATCACATAGGATGAGATTGAAGGATGAACAAGTATAAAAATTTTCTTGTCCAAAAACTGGATCAGAATTGAGAAGAAAAACACCGCAAATCATACTAACGTTGCAGCATCTTTTTATTTTTTTATTTTTTATCTTTATTTTGTAACCTCACAGCTTTTATTGATTAACAATAATCTTACACTTATACCCAAAAAAAAAAAAAAAAACTTTACACAAAATAAGGGCATTATACCTTGAAAAAAGTGCATCAGTTATTGACAAAAAGGTAAAAATAAATATAAAAAAATCTGTAATCAACTGATATGAGTGTACATCAGGAACTAAAATAAGAACAAGCAAAGAGTATGCTTAGTTTTTCAAAACCAGAACAAGGAATACTCAACTGAAGACACAAGGAATAATGTCTTTTGTACCGGCAACCGTTCCCCTAACATTCTTCTCACGTTCTTCAGGATTGAATGAATATCGCTGGAGCCTGGAGGGACCAACAACATTCTGAAGCCTTCCAATTCCTGCTGCCCTAGATATGATGGATTGCAGCTGCAAAAGTAAAAGCTAAGTACCTGATTTCTGAAGTTATCTTCAAAGAATTGCCTAATCATCCATTGAAGCTTACATTCCCAACCCGTTGGAATCCTGTAAACCAGACATTTGGACTGAACATGTTCCAGCACTTCAGAACAAGAAGATGACGAAAAACAAGTGGCTAAGTGTCTCAGTTTTGCAAGAGCAAAACTCACATGCAAGATCATAATGGATCCCCCAGTCTTTCCTTAGTAGCTAACCCTTTATAGACAACCAAGCCCCGAAATGAAGGCATGCCTCAAGTTATGTTTCTTCCCCCATGCAACACAGAATTAAGGGACTTAATTTGTCGCCAGGATATGTTTAATTGGTCATAGCTAGGTGATTTAGCATATTAGAACACCCCCCCCCAAAAAAAAAAAAAAGGGATCCAAGGTCCAAGTTACAGGCAGCATCATCCAGATTTTTGTAGTACCATTAGAGGTACAAATACTTTCTAGTGTTTCAGTAACTTGCGAGTTCCAATTCAGTATCATATGTAACTTATCTTGCAACAGAGTAATCCAAGTTAGACCGGGGTTATGGAGTGAAATCAGATATACAACAGCAACAAAAATTACGCCACAACAGAGATCATGTAGTTACACTGTTATGGCCTCAATAGAATTACGAGGAAAACGATAAAAAGACACTTTTTTCCTTTTTCTCATGGCAAAACATTAAAAAAGTTCATGATTCAACTGCTGGACCACTGACTCCAGGTCCTTTGTTAATCCAGTGAATTAGAAACAGTAAACAATAAAATTATTCCAAAAAGTAAGTTTAATTTTTCACCCTTCTAGGAGCCTTGCTTGATGGATCAAATCCTTAACTTCTTCTTCAGCTTTATCCAGCGCTTCTTGATCTAAAACATCATCACAAGTATGTGGTAGTGTTATATCCAATGGACTTGTCTGTCTCCAATGGAATCTCCAGACCTTGAATAAATTGTTTGACTCTCTCCCGGGTCCCCAGCTTCCCATTCTCATTTAGCTCCACTAGCTTCTTTTAAGAGTTGGCTGGAGCTCCATACATTTGCATTACACCAGGAAAATTTTCATCGAGAGAATTGATCGAGCTTTCACGCTTTAAGGAAGATTCATTTGCCACCACTCGGCCAATCCCACATTTCACACCCGTGCGCAAAGAGGGAACGACTTAAACACCTTGCCAGGCTCCTCAGGAAAGGAGAATTGGCACTGAAATCCTTCTCCCACTGTGAAAATGGAAAATTCTTGCTTAAATTGTACAGCCCTCGATTAGCAATTTCAATGTCTTCTTCACTATCGTCAAAGGAACTTGTGGCAAGATCATCTTCTTGATTGAGGAAGTCCAGGGAACCAATATATCCTTTCATTTCCTCATCAAATTCACTTAAGATGCTGTTAAATTCGATGATGGAATGCAAAATGTCAACTCTATACTCGTGACTTTCTGTCTGTGGAACACAAGGATTGGGAATAATACCAAGAGATCTCGTAAACTCATCTGCAATATCCTCCAACTCTACCCAAGGAGATTTAGGCACCCTTCATTGAATTTCCTAGCTGCAGCCCTGAATGTCCCGAGTATCTCAACTTGAGTAATCTTCCGCTTTGCTTCACCCAACCTACAGGCTGACCTTCCTTCCCCAAAGCTGTGCTTCCCATAGGAATTCGAGCAGTTTCCTCAGCCAAGCCATATATGTCAGACAGCAAATCATCGATGGCTGGCACCATGATCTCCTTGGCAGCCTCTTTCATTATCAAAAGAACAACGAGATTGTTAATTTCTCTAGACATGCAAGAAAGATTGAAGAATTGAACATTTTAGACATATCTGGACCATATTTGCAGTTCTCTTTCAGGAAAAGCTCGACAGCTTTAACACCATCTTTCTCAGTCATTTTTTGCTCAATTTTCTTGATTTCCACAGCATCTCTTTTAGTAACCTCATCAATCAACTTTACCAAGAAAAGTTGAGACTCTTTCCCTAAACATGTTACTTTCATAACTTGGGGTGTACGAGGTAGCCTTAACAGCCATTGAACCATAACACGCACACGTAGTCGGATTAAACCATATTCACTCATTAAACAAAATAGCCTTTGACCAATAGTATTTGTATAGCTCAATGACCCCCAAGACCTTATACTCGAATAGTCTATACCAAGAAAACTAGTTTCAGCATCATCATCATCGAGGAAATTCTAAAAATGTGATGGAAAAAAAAAAGTTTCTACAAGAGGGGTTGTTTGCAAAAGACTTTCTAACATTGTGATTTTCGCATTTGATAAATGCAAGTTCAGTGTTAGGCAAATTTCGGAAGAAAAAAAAAAAGCGAAAAGATTATATTTTTCACGCGTGAAACTCGCATTTGGAAAATGCGAGTTTCACTAAACTCGCATTTGTCAAATGCGAGTTTCATGAAACTCGCATTTGTGCTGATTTTTCTTTTTTTTTTCCATTTCTGATGCAATTATTTTTTTCCGTTTGTGTTGATTTTTTTTCAATTTCTGATGCAAATTTTGTTTTCCCATTTCTATTGCATATTTCCATTTCCATTTCTACTGCTAATTCCGTCCCTTTTTTTTATCGTGTATTACGACATTAATGTATCATGTATGACAACTCCATAACGAGTTCTGCTGAACTCGCATGGGAAATTAAAAAAAAAAAAAAGAAAATGTACTGCCACAAAATTTGTCAACATAAATAGGATGTTATAACCGACGCAACAATAAAGAAGAACACGTAGCCGCAAGAATAGGCCCAAAACCAAAACCCAGAATAAAACGGACACGGCAACTAACATATACCGTAAGCCCCCGAATAGCTCAGCGAGTTGTATTCTAAGAAGGCGTGTTTACTTTCCAACTTCTCATTGCCTGAAAAGAAAAGTAATGAATATAAATTCCAGGAAATCGAGCAAGTCATATAAAGTATTATCAAAGATTTCAGTCCCCTGGATAATAGGAAGAAAGAAGAAAAATGAAGAAAAGAAAGATAAGACAGTACATTTTCTTTATTTTTTTTTATTTCCCAAAGTATTATCAAACTTTGGGGCCGAATGAATAGGGTGGGTAGATCAAGGGTTTTCTTGATGCCCAACAACATTAAAGGCTTGTGGTACGTTCTCATATCGATGCCCTGCAGACTACAATAATAAAGCGGTTTTGCCATCTCGGTCTCAGGATCTCCACATAAATGCAAGTCGAGCTTCCCACTGTACTTAGCTAGTTGGCTACTTGATAATTGAAGATGACACACATATTGTGCCAGTGTTGTGCATATTTGTGAAAATGCCATATCCCAAAGGGTTAATTGCAATTAATTCTCTTAAAGTATATCTCATTTCTTACTTTACCCCCTAATCTTTAATTTTTTTTATCATTTAATCCTCTATTGGACTGAATTACCCTTCTATTATTTTAACTTTTCATTTCTCTTTTTTCCATTCTTGTTTTTCCCCTCTTTTGTTTCTTTTTTTATTTTATTTTATTTCTTCCTTGTACTCTATTCCATCGTTTCCAATAGAAAACTTCATCTCAAAGAAAAATTTTATCTTGAATTTGTAATTGCATTTTTAGATGAAGTTTTAAAAGGCATCAAAAGCTAATTTCTAATGATTTTATTTGTCACAAAATTACAATTAATGATTATTAATCAGGTCTCAAATTCAACTTGTGATATTTTCTTGAGAATAAATTAAGAAACTGAAATGTAAAGAGGAACAAGCAAAAGAATTGAAAGGCTACAAAATGGTATTTTGGGGAAGTGGTTTGAATTTTTTTGTAATCATTTGGGAAGAAGATGGATATTTGCAATTCCATTTTTAATATACTTTCTATATTACCTACTTAACCCTTGTTTTGACGTGGAACTTCAATTCACTTTGCAAACCTCCGACCGTTTAGATAATGTATTTTGTGAATTGGAAAATGTACTAAATCTTGGTACAAGTGGCCTGTCCGTATTTAAGGAATTATACGGTAATTGCTTCACGTCAAAATATGTAGATTTTATAGGCACAATCAGCTCAACTCAGTGGCTGTTAGACTTATACAAGTGAATGTCATGATTTATGCATTTGATGATTATATTGACGAAAACAATGTCAAGTAATTGTGAGAATCTCAGTGTAACTCCACTTGTATTTGATCGTACATAGCATACAATTAAACTTGTTTCTGTAGTAAAATGAAAAACTATGAACCCGTGTGGTACAATTATGTGTATAGTTAACATTGCTTAGGATGGTTTAGGGTTTAGAGGTACGGTTTAGGGTTTAAGGTTTAAGGTTTATGGTTTAGGGTTTAGGGTTTAGGGTTTAGGGTTTAGGGTTTAGGGTTTAGGGTTTAGGGTTTAAGGCCTTGGCGTTGTCGTTTTACGGTTTATGGTTTCGGGATTACGATTACTAACCTGTAGGGTTTAGGGTTTCAGTTTTAGTAGGGTGTAGGGTTTGGGGTTTGGGGATTGCGCATAATGTTCACTACATAACAAATTAATCATTAGTAGTAAAGAAGAAAAAATAAAGAGGGGAAAAATTAATTTTTTTAAACAATCAAGTATTTTCTTAAAGCACAAAGAGAAAGTATTTCTAGTCCCACGTGCTCTTATTCTAATGCGATTTCAAAAAATTTACTTTTTTTTATAAATTTTACTTATAAGTGAAGTTGCATTCAGGCAATGAGAAGTTGGAAAGTAAACACGCCTTCTTAGAATACAACTTCAAAAAAATATTTTTTTTTATTTCAAATGCTAAATTCACTGATTTGAACCCTACACCCAAATCACCCTATTTGCAGAAAAAATTTAAAAATCATAATATTTTTAGAAATTTCTCATGCAGTCGAAGAGTATGGGAGATAAGAGAGCAAAGGTTTCTTGTGAAGAAATAAAGGAAATCATATAGATTCTTTTTATGTAAGTATATTAGGGGTGGAAAAGAAGTTTTCTAACAATTGTCAAATAGATATAATGTAGCAAATAATTTTTTTTTCCTAACAGATGTCCAACGGGTACTATTATACTACGTCTAAATTAACAAGTGTTTATCAAATCGTTATGGAGTTTACTAGATCAAAACTTTAGCTAAGTTTACTTGAACAATTGTCAAGACAATATTAACATTGGCCAAGCTCCATCTAGCCATTAGGAAGTTAGTGTCCAAGGAATAAACCTATAAAAGAAATGTTGTATTGGTGTTCAATGGATAGCATACCTCAACTAAGTAGCCAAATAGTGAGTTTATTCAATCAAAAATCGAGTCAGGCGAGTTCTAGGATATAAATGTAAGCTCATTAATTTTTTTACACAACGAACCTTACTTTACATATCCAAATTTTAACAAATGTCTTTTGAATATATAAGGATACTCTAAACAATTTATGAGCAAGGAAATTACACTCTATTATCCAGGGGACTGAAATCTTTGATAATACTTTATATGACTTGCTCGATTTCCTGGAATTTATATTCATTACTTTTCTTTTCAGGTAATGAGAAGTTGGAAAGTAAACACGCCTTCTTAGAATACAACTCACTGTTGGGGTCTCGCTGCCGGTCCAGTCGAGGGTTCGGGGCCTATTCTTGCACGTGTTCTTCTTTATTGTTGCGTCGGTTATAACATCCTATTTATGTTGACAAATTTTGTGGCAGTACATTTTCTTTTTTTTTTAATTTCCCAATGAACTTCGATTCAGAACTCGCATTCTCGAATGCGAGTTCATTAGAATTCGTGAATGCGAAGTTCTGCTTTCATTTTTTTTTTTCCATTAAACTTCGCATTTGCAAAATGCGAGTTCACTGGAACTCGCATTTTGCAAATGCGAACATCACTGGTCTGAACCCTACACCCAAATCACCCTATTTGCAGAAAAAATTTAAAAATCATAATATTTTTAGAAATTTCTCCATCATCATCAGAGTAGCATCAGTAACATCAGCGTCATCATTATCATCAGCAGTATCATCAGTTTCATCATCATCAACATCATTATCATCATCAAGACCACTAGTTTCACAAGCATCATCATCATCACATGTAGCATCAGTAACACCAGCGTCTTTATTAACATCACTATCGTAATCAGTATCATTAGTTTCATCATCAACATCATCATCATCAGAGGGTTTATACATTACCTTGCCAACACTTTCGATGGACTTCTTGTAAGTTATTTTGTATGCAGAGGAGGCCCAAGTTCCTTTGCCTGCTTTAAAGGAAGCAACATTTGAGGAGGAGAAAACATCATGAATTGGGAGCCGAAGGGATGAAGGAGAAGGCCCAGACTTGCCAAAGTAGTGAAAGTTTGCAAGGAGATTAACCCTGGCACTAGAACTTAGAGCCACCTCCATTGTTACTTTGGTGAAGAGTTCTCTCTCGTAAACCTTCTTCTGTAGCCTGATGCCCCCCCTTTTTTTTTTTACTGCGGTCTCTTATTTGTGAGACATAGGCTTGTATGACTCGTAGTCTTATACAACAAGTTAAAGTATCCATTAGGGTTTCGTTATCATTTATCTCATCCATATTTCTCTTTAGAGCCATCAAAAATTATTCAAAATAAAGTGCAAAGCATGAATAAATAAGGGCAGTGTATAAGCTTAAGATCTTAATACGTTCATTTGTTTGATAACCAAAACTACAGCATCTTAATTATTTAATTGATACCCTAATTCTTGTATGTTTTGTATTGCACAATTAATATGCCGGGACATTTTAATTCTTGTTAAGTACATGCCATGACATTTTTCTATTTTTTCTAGTTAATATGCCCTGACTTTCCTCTAATGTTGAAATAACATAAAAACAAAAACGTTAAATTTATCATAGTTTTATACATAAATGTACGTGTATGTGAGAACAGGAGTTGGCTTTTCCTATATTACCTTACAACTTTGGATTAATAAAAAAATGAGAAAAATAATCCTTTTCATTGATACACAAGAAAGCTTTTCATCAGAACAATAGCTATATACATCAAGCAACACTAATATTTACACTTCAAGTCAAATCTAAGAAAGACATTAAAATTTGAATCCGAGGGCTAAAGAAGCATCAAGCCAATGAAGATTTTCCTCATTCTAAGATCAGTTTCAGATTAAATTTTCCTTTGTCATAGGCAGCTTTGTCCACTTCGTCCAGATTTTGATCGTTAGAAATGTTTGTAACTCTTTCAAGATTCACCTATGAACTCAAGCTACCTTTGTCGGAGTGGCAGTTGTTGAAACCACGAAGATGACCTGAGTTTGAGCCCCGCTAACTGCATCCAAGAACCAATTTGTTCTAACCTTAGTAGCCTCACTTTCAACCATAGTTAGTAAATACTCGTATTATACCTGTATAATATGTATTTATACATATCATCTACAAAAACTTTCATATTTCATATATTTTAATAATACTCTAAAAAATACCCATACTTTTCAATTAACTGTATACAACATGTACTACACTTTTAATGTATTATACTTCACGAATTATACTTCAATTTTTCAAAAAAAATTCAAAATTTTGAGTAAGGATAATGGCATACTTTTTAAGGTATCTAGAAAATTAGATCGATATATATCACAAACATAATAGATGTATCCATTTTTAATGGTAAAATGATAAAATTTTAATAAATTGAATGTCTTACACATAAAATTAAATTTAAAATAAGTATAAATACAACAAAATCTTTGAAATCTATAGTATATTTATCCATATTTTTAATTCCATAACTTTCAAATATATTCGTATTATTCACGTACCAATTTATATACATAATTTTATCGAATACGTATTTTATGCTGAACTTTTCATCATACTTTTGAAAAAAATTCATATAATATGCGTACGTATAATATCTTGCGTTATACCCCATCCTGTATTTTGCTAACTATGCTTTCAACAACATTTTGCTGATTGGTTTCAAGTCACTTTGGGTAATAATTGTTAGCAATTATAAAATTTATATTTTCATAGCATAGATCCAAAAAGTAAAAGCCTCTTTGCTAAATTCAGGTCCATAATCAATCCTCTCCCACCCCCCCTCCCCAAAAAAAACTCTCTTCTCCCTTTTATTCTCATGATGTGTAGGGTTTATTCACACTCCTAATTTTGTAGGGCTTATATATTTTCATTTTCATTAAATCTTTAATGAAAATGTAGGTATTGATTTATGAAAATAATATTTGTCAAAGCAAATGACACAAAATGCTACTGAACTATTGACTTCCATGTCTTTTGGTCACTAAAACTTTTTTATAGCCAAAAATTTCATTGAACTTTCAATCGTGTAGTTTTTTGGTCATCCTGTATAATTCAGACATTAAGGTCAACAGAAATGCAAACATGTGACTTGCACCCCTATGGCTTTTAGGGTAAAATTATCCAAAAAATGTTACAGCAAAATTAGGAAAAAAGTTAGTTGCATTCTGCGCTTCTCACCTATTTCCAATTGCCCTTTCTTTATTCCGTATGCTAAGGACACAAACTTGGGAAAAAAAGTCAGATATTACTAAATAAAGGCTTTCAAATGCAAAGAGAAGAGAGAGAGAGGTTTCTGCCTTGAACCACCAAAGCAGGCCCCGAAACCCCCCTCCCCCCTCCCGGTTGTTTTTTGATGAGAAAAAGTAGCAAAAACGCCCACCCTCCACCATCGTTTCCATCTTCCTCCACCTAGAGAAGAGCAACAATAACATCACCTCCTTTCCCCTTCCTTCCGGGATTCAATAATAAGAAGACTAGAAGAGGAGGACAACATGAATTCGAGATCCATTATATCTTCTTCTATTTTTTGACCCAATAAAATGGGACGGAGGAGCTTAAATCTAGATTTATTGTTGGAGAGAGTTAAAATAAAAAAATAGTGTTGATTCAGGGGGAGGAGAAGGGAAATGCACTTTTTTTGTTTTGAGAGATGATACCTGCGAAATTAGAGGTTATAGTGGTCATGATAGGCCTGTTGATGGTATTGAGATTTGGGTATGGGATTCTTTTTTTTTTTTTTTTTTTGGTCTCTTGAGGGTGCTTGATTGGTGAGATTTGGGCATCTCATGTTCTGTATTTATTTAGTTTTTGCCTGATGGGTTGTTTGATAAGTTTTTATGTAATGATGGTGGGGAGTTGAGAAGTCATAGTAGTGATGCACTGGTGCAGCTAGATGGACAAATTTGAATATAGGATATTCTTGGACTCACATTCTTTCTCGTGTGATGAGTTCCGAGTAGGGGAGAGAATCGAAAATGAATTTGGCATTTCGGAAGTATGAAATCAAAAATTTTGGAATTTTTGACATGACATTTACCGACCGAATTCGATTTCGAATTACTAAAGAATTTTTGATTTCAAATCGGTAATTCGGAATGTGCTCGAATTGCCGAAATCAACTCTAACCAGCCAAATCAAGCATCATTGCATCAGTATTCAATACAAATTTAGAGTTTAAACCAAAACTTATAAATCAAATTGGCAAATTGTCCATACTCCAAATATAAGAATTAAGCATCAACAACTTCAAAGCACAAAACCAAATTGTCTTAATTGCAGAAAATAAATAAAGAAGTTGTTAAACTCCTAAAGCAAGTAGGCAGTCAACATTCAAGGCTAATCTTCAATCCATTATCCATGTCAAGTTGGCTTGTCAAAGATCAATGATGGTAGATTCAACTCCATTCTTCACCAAAGCTGCAACAACAGCAAGTAAACATATTAATAGGTAGTAAATGTTAAAAAAATTAAGTGATAAAAATAAAAAAATGACAATATTATACCAGATTCAAAGGTTTCAAGTTCCTCCAATATTTCTTCCACATTAATTTCAGAAGTTGTTGATCTCAGCCAATCTTGAGCACATATAAGGCCCTGAACAATTCTTGAAGTTAATGAACTTCTTAAAGTGTCAAGAACATGTTCTCCGGTACTGAATGCAGATTCGGAAGCAACAGTAGAAATAGGAATAGCCAAGACATCTCAAACCATTTGTGAAAGGATAGGAAATATGATCCTATTAGCCTTCCACCATCCCAAGATATCAAATTTATCATCATCATCTTCACACTCTTGATTAAAGTATTTATCCAACTCAGATTTATTGTCCCCACCTCCAAGTTCCATTTTTCTTTTCTTAAACTCCATTTTGTACTTGTCATTAATTTTTTTTGACACATCTGAAGAAATTGAATGCTGACTGCTATTTCCAGATTCACCGGACAATGAAGAAGATGAGGGTTAAGAGGTACTAAATACTGAAGGAAGCTCATCCTCTTATATTCATTAAACAATTCAAACATAGCATCCCTTGCTATTTCTGCCACATCTTTACCATCACTATCCCCATACATTTTCATAAGAACAAATTCAAAATACTCATACTTGGTCCTAGGATCAAGCATAGTAGCAATAAAAATTAACACGTTCATCTTTTCAATTCTCTCCCAATATTTATCATATTTATCCTTCATAGCCTTTGCCATTGCACTTAATTCAGAATCTTCACTTGCAATCATCTCTTTTAAGATCCCATTTATGTGACTGATATCATTAAAAAAGCCATTTGAATTCACATATTTTGTTCCAAAAACTTTAGAGTTAGATCATAAAAATTTTCCATAAATCTAGCATTTTCCCGATCTAATTTTGTTGGCAATGACTACAGGTCTTGAACCATAAGGGGATCTTGCTCCTCAAAACTTACAAAGGCTCTTTCAAATTTTTGGGCAGTGTCTAACATAATGTATGTTGAGTTCCACCTAGTACAAAAATCTTGGCTCAACAGTTTTTCACATTCAACTTTTTCAATTTCAACACATTTTTTAAACTTTCTCAACCTAGAAGGTGATTGCCTAACATATCTCACTGCTGATCGAATACATTCAATTGATTCTCCAATTCTTTCAAACCATCATTGACAACAAGATTCACAGTATGTGCAACACATCTTACGTGCATCCATTTTCCCCCGAGCACAGCCTTACCCCAATTTTGAATTTTTTGCTTCAAGTATGACACAACAACATCATTAGAGGAAGCATTGTCAACAGTTACAATAAAAACATCATCAATGCCCCATTCAAGCAAGCATTTCTCAATAGCCTTTCCCACGTCAATTTCTAGTCAATTTCTTTATGACTAGAAATTGGACAGAAATTTATTATTTTCTTGTTCAGTCTCCAATCATTATCAATAAAATGTGCAGTCAAACATATATAATTAATCCTCTATATAGGGGTCCAAGAATCAGTTGTGAGACACACTCTACTGCATGCATCTTTAATAACATTTCTTAACCTTGATTTCTCATCTAAATAGAGTTGATAACAATCTCTAGAAATAGTCCACCTAGAGGGAATCCTAAATTGAGGACAAGCAGTGCGCATAACATGCTGAAATCCTTTCCCTTCAATGAATTTAAATGACAACTCATCAACATGTAAGCAATGCTCTTCCTAATAGCATCTTGATCAAATTTCCAACCAATTAGAGCAATCCTGGACTCATCCCCATCACTAGAAATCCCTAAGCATAATGTAGTTTGACCACTACCCTTATTATTCGGATTCTGCTTACAATGCTTAAAGTGATGAGCAAAGGAGTCGTACCATTAGACCTTGAGTCAACAGCAATAAGTACATCACAGTACTTGCACCTGCCATATTTGATGTTTGTCTTCCATTCTATAGCAAAGTGATCCCACACCAAAGACCTTGTCTTGTATGGTCCTCTCTTCTTTGTACCCTCTCTACCTTCACCAGCACACGTATCAGAAGTTGGAGTTGGACTACGGGAAGGATTAAGAGATGAACCTTCATGCTCCAAATCCTCTGCACCATTGTGGCTCTCAACTGACATTATTCAGCTAGTCGAAGACTTCAGAGAGTCGTAGAGAGAAGTGAGAGATCGGAAAAGAGAGTCGGCGGCAGCTCTTCCACTCTTCAGTAAATGGAATTAGGAAAATTAGGGTTCTCAGAAGTTAGAAATCAGAAGTGGAAATTTGCTCAGAAATCAGAAAATTGGCAAAGGTTTGGCGGTTTGGTGGGAATTTGAATTTTCTCTCAAAAGCAAAAGCTGAAGTGCTGAGCTGCTGAAGAAAACCCTCAATTCAGAATTAGAGAAGAGAGAAACTAAGGACGGCAGAGACTGAGAGAGAGTGATATATTATGCTTTTGCCTTTTTTTATTCCGAAATTACAAATTATAATATAATATAATTCTGAAAAACCTTTTTTATTATGAAAATATATAGCATATAATATACTGTATATATTATACAAAATTTATTTATTTTATATTATTTTTTGAATTTGAATTTGGAAAATTCCGAAATGAAATTGCCATAACCAAATCCATATCTAATTCGAAGTATTTGAATTCGGTTTGTTTCGTTTCCGTCTGTATTTTCGTATTTCCGTTTTCATATTTTCGATTTCATAACGAAATCAGTCGAAAATGCGAAAATTTGAAAATTTGCTCACCCCTAGTTATGAGTACTGATTTCCTGATTTGCTTTATAAGTTTTAGAGGTTCATTTGTTTTGATATGTAGAGGATGGAGGGCCTTTGTTTTGAAAATTGGACACAGGTTAGAGACTAATATGTTACTTAGTTGAAGTCTCTAATTATGTGATATAACTATTTTTGTGACGACCCGAAAATTTGTGAAAATCATTTTCCAATTTTTTATTTTGGATTATCTGCATTTATTGATTTCCCTATGAATGATTTGTGTACCTTATTTGTTTTGACTTATGTATTGATTTAAAGTTTGGAAAAAATTGATTTTCTTTAGTCTCGATGATTTTATTAGTAAGTTTTCTTTGAAATTCCGGTTGTCTATCGGCCAGCATTAAGTGTTAAATTTTAAGACGTGACGTGAAACTTAGTTTTAAGATGAAAACTAGAGTATGTAGAAATAATTAATGATGTGTGGAACGAATTTTAAAAAGACTAGAGGGAGCTATAGTGCAAAAAGAGAAAGTTGTGGATAAGATAAGATTACATTAAATTACGAACCAATAAGAATTCGACATGTGGCGTAGTGTTGGATAACCCTTATATAAGCCAAAAAACAAGGCTTGGACTTCATTTCTTCTTCTTCTTCCCTTCATTCCAGTCGACAAGAGAGAGAGAGTAGAGAGAGAAGTTTCATTCCTTCTTCATCTTCCAATCTTGAAGCAAAATACTTGAGATTCATCAAAACCTCCATCTTGTTCTTCTTTTTTCTTGATAGCCGAGGGAGACAGGGAGAAAACCAACAAGAGAGAGAGAGAGGGAGCTGCTACATTTGTGTTCTTGAAGATTTTGGAAGAAATCACCGAGTAGACGAGGAGATCTTCGGGTATTCTTGAGGAAATTCGAAGGAGGAAGCTTGGAAGGAAACTTTGGGGTAAAATCTCACTAGATCTTGCTAGATCTCGAGGTAAAATTGAAACTCACTTAGACCCTTTAATTTTAGCCATGGAAATGATAGATCTACTTGATTTGAGTTTGATCTATGGTGGATATAGTAAGTTACTGGAAGAAATAGTACTAGATGTTCTAGTGGCTAAACTATTAGCATAGATCTTGATTTGTTGAATAGATTTGGTTGGAAATTGTTTAATGATACTCAAGGGCTAATGATTGATGAAGCCCTTAGAGATTGGAGTGAGATTTATGTGAATTTGTGGTTCATTTTTGGAGAAAATCTTGAGGAAAATCATGATGGATTAGCTGAATGAAAACTGGAATTTCTAACTTTGCTTTCGAATTTTTTTGATGTTTCTTGGCTTGATTTCACTCAAACAACTTTGTACCATGAGTGTATGTTGATTTGGAGTTAAAATATGGAATTTTTCATGGTTGAAAGTTGAGTTTTTCACTGATTTTTGGAAGAATTCTTATTGCATACCAAGTGTTTGATGTATTGCCCCATTTTTGTGTCAATTTGAGTTGCATATTTGTCTATGAAAATGGCCAAACCAGTTATTGTGAAAAACACGAAAGTTGTATAGGATTGAGTTAAATTTCTATTCACAAAATTTCAAAGAAATTGGAGCACTGTAACTTATGAAATGACCAAAATACCCCTAACTGCCCAAATGCCCTGTTCTACTTGTACAACTTTCTGTTGCTTCTGTGATTTCACTTTTTGACCATAAAAATGCATGATTTGGCTTTCGATACCTTCATGAGAAATGTATCCCTGTGTCTTATTTTTGAAACGGCATAAAATTTATCTCAATCCGATAAGTGTAGCTCCAGATATGATCAAAAAGCCAAAATGTGTCAAAGCTGTCAACTTTGTTTCTGTTTTGGAGCATGTCCAGAAATTTTACTGATTTCCCTGATTTACTGGTATTTGTAGAAAATGAATTAGAGGGTGAATTTTATATCGTTGGAAAACCTTTCGTGTCTAATTTTAAACACCATTGATGGCACTCGATTTTAATTTTTCTATACCAAGTTATAGCCATTTTCCCATGACTGTGCAAGGGGGACTGACGGCGAAAATTTCAGTTTTGAAACTTAAACCAAGTTGAACATTTGTAGCTTTTTTTCCTCACTTTCTTTGGTTTAATTCTGTGATGACCCCACTAAGGTATCCGTGGAGTGCCTGCCCAACTCTCGCCAGGACTCACTCACTAGAATAACCAATAATACTTCAAAAGTGATCGTAAACAACCATTCCAATCCAAATCACAAATATTACACAATGAAATTCAACTTACAACTCTCATTCCCAAATTACAGTTCAAAGTACTTAGAGTACAACCACATTACCATCTCACAGGCCCAAGTATAATAAAAGTCCATCCATCCATGGTTACAAAAGGTACAAGAATTAACCCAGTCAAATACACTAAGAAGGATCACAACGCACGCTATCCAACGTCTCGAGACCTGTGGGGGAAAATAAAACATTTTTGGGGTGAGCTAGGAGCTCAGTGAATGTCCAGTAAAAGCAAGAAATTCATGGACCTTTGAGTTAATAGTCACTTTGTAAAACAATTGAGTTTTCAAGCAATCATTCCCTCAATACTCAATTTAACAATAACATACAGTAAACAGTAATTCAGTACACAATCAAATCCAGTATTGGAAGGATACAGTGCTCACTTGGAGCTATTTCAGTAGTCCACTTCACCTTATAACTCCTGATCAATCCCCTCAGTACAACTGGCCATCACCTTATCCCTCCAGTGGTAATACTCGAGTATACCTAATCAGTGCCCAGGGTTCCAACCTACCCAACCGAGTCCGCTTCTGGCTCGAATAGGCTAGCAACCAAGGGTAGGGTCCAGTTCCACCAAAGGCGTACAACATGCGCAAATAATGATCAGTCACGACCAAGGAGTTTGTTTTAAGATAAAGCTTTTCCAACCTATCCAGCCACCCTAATGGCGTACTCAAGTAGGCTTTTGACCCACCGATCGCTCAAGAAGGTGGTTTACATAGGCTTTCTAGCAAAAGGGTCTTGAGACCCAGTTCAATCGATGCGATAAAGTACACCTCAACCTACAAGTAGTGAACGATGCGATAAAGTACACATCGGACTACAATGGGTGAAATGCTCCTTGGTACACCATTGTCAAACAATCAAGTTATCAATAAAACAATCAAGGAAACAAGTAATTATTTCAACCAATCAATAATACCACTTAAACAAATAACACTTAACACTTGAACATTTAACTTGAAACACAAGCCCTTTGGAATCAATTTCGTTTCAAACCACGAGCAAATCAGGTCCTTGACCAATATGTGTGGAAACATAATCGTAGCGAAATATTTGGTTTAAAATGGATTTGAACATTCATAAACTCTTCGTAAATGGTTTTACTTGTAAAAGCATTTTACTTGAAAATAGTGGTAAATCACTTCATTGTAAATACTAGCAAATCATTTCACAAATCATTCATTTATAAACAATGGCAAGATTTTCATTTAAAAGAGAGTTAGAACACTTATCTCGAACCACTCAAACTAGTGAGTAAAGAAGAACGCTAAACTTCGTTAGCTGGTTCACCCTCAACAAAATCTTGGCCACCTGAGCCAAAGTTCAACTATCAGATACTTGCCAAAATCTCATATTCCAAGTCTTAACTCAACTCCACAGAAGCACCAAACCCTCACTACTATGAAGTCTGGTTCGGGCCATATTTAAAATTACCCTTGTTGAAATAGTAAGGTCTCAAATCTCAAAAATCATTATTTTCAGAATAACTTGACACTCACTCATAGTCAAACTATACATTAATTTAAAATACTTCATACCAAGCTCTTATATTTGAAATCCATAGAATTTGACCCAAAATATAATAAAACCCTCAAATTCATTCAAATGACACTTTTCATTCGAAATTCATGAAAAACTTCACTTCTCATCTTTTAAAATTCAAACATTCCCTCCACTCAAATATACACTCACAATTGAACAAAACACATATTTTCTCAGAAAAAAGTTCTTCAAGAACAAACACAAATTTCGAAATCAAGTATTAAATTTACCAAGCATGGGTTCGGCCATCACATCTATTTTCCTTCAAAATTCTCAACAACAAAACCCTACTTTTCTAACCATATCCTCATATATTTCACAAATACCATTCAAATCCACAATCAGGTCCTCAAATCCACTACCTAAAGGCCACCTCAAGTCCGCTACCTAGGTTGGGATTTCAAGAGCCGAACTTCATCTTTTCAGATGAGATCATTTTACCAAAATCAACCATAGATCTAAGCTATTTAACACTAATAAAGCTATATCTACAAGGTTCAAGCTTTATACCTTCAGATCTGACTAGATCCGACAAGATCCGACAAGATCCACCGAGACTTTGTGATATCTTCTCAAAATTGACCCCTTCCAAGCTCAACAACCATGAAAGCTTCGATCTTTATCCAAGATCTTCGAACTTTGACGGTGATCTACAACTCCAAACTCACGATCAAGCAACCCATCACTCAAACAAACTTTATTTCTTCACTTTTCTCTTTCTTTTTCTCTTCCAAACTTTCGGATGGCACCTCTCTCTCTCTCTCTTCAGTCGGCTGCCATGGAGGATGAATCTCAAGTCAAAAATCTTCACTCAAGCTTCACAAAATCAAGATACAAGTTGAAGGAAAGAATGGAAGTTCAAGGTGCAAGCTTTACCTCTTTTCTTTCTCTCCAAAAACCGTTCCAAATCCTCTCTCTCTCCTCCCTTTCTCGGCTGCAAGGAATGGTGGGGAGGATGGGCTTCAATGGTGGTTTGAAGCTTGGGAGAAACAAGGAAGAAGAAGAAGAAAATCAAGAAGACAAATCTCTCTCTTTTCTCTCTCTATGGCCGGCTGCTCTCTCTCTCTCTCTAAGCCCAAATTGCAGCTGGAAAAATGAATCTTCAAGAGGCCAAAAGTCAAGTCTTAAGGGGGACAAAAAGTGCCATTTTCCTATTTTAAGGAAAAAGTGCTTTTTGGGCACTTTATGTCGCGTCATCCGCGACAGTCTAACTTACACTGGTTTACTCCATTCCAACACTGTCTAACCTTCATAATATTTCCCTAATACCACTACATATGCTCGATTTCAAGTCCAAGTCACTATTCACGTGTCGGTACAATTTTTAACGCTAAAATAGCCAAACCACACACACCGACAATAAATTCGTTTAAAATTCTCTAAATTGGAAAATAATCACTTTAAACATATATTCACTCATATTTCAATAAATAAACATAATATAAATAATATTATGCATTTTTAAAATAAAATCTGAATTTTGGGGCCCTCACAAATTCACCTTTCTTGGTTTAAAATAACATTTGTTGCTTTACTTGACACCCGAACCACTGCCCTAGCATTCTTATAGTCGTTTCCCTTGACTCGAACTAAAAGCCTTGTGAGTTTGGATACTAAGTTTGGAGAATTAAAGATGGAAATATTGAATGAGATATTGAAGTGAACATTTCTTGTTTCTTGTGGATTGGAAATTAGTGAAAGTCTTGTTATATTATGTTTTATTTCAGGAGTTGAATATGCCATGAAAGTTAATTGGTGATTAGGGATTGATGTGGAAGGATGCAAAACTTGGTGAGTGTTCCAATCCGTTTTTAAATCAAATATTTTACTATTATTTGAAAATGACTTGTGAAATAATTTACTCGACTCTTATTTGTAAATAAATGAATTACTACTATTTCCAAGTAAAATGCTTTTACAAGTGAAATAATTTATAAAGGATTTGTGAGTGTTCCTTATTGCTAGTTGTGCTTAAATGTTTCTATGATTTGATTGTGTGCTTAATTGATTGATCGGGCATGTTTATATATATATTAGTGCTTCTATGCAAAGTGAACTTTAACTGTTAATTTCGATCATTATAAGTGAGTATTTGGATTGATATTTTACTTATCTTGATTTGAAAGTATTTTATTATTAAATGTGTTCTATTAAGCTATTACATTTGTTTTAAATAAAACTTGTTCCTCATTTCTAACGACACTTTAGGTGAAGAGGCTGACAGTCAAGGGTCCCTCACTCATAAACGCGAGTGTATACTTTATTGCACTCTCTTAAGGGGTTTGAAGGTTGAAATTGATTATCAGTTGTCCCTCGCTTCCAAAAATATTTGATAGCTGTTTATCATTGTGTGAATTACTTGTGCATGACTGTAGGCTATATGTACTTTAACATATTGGTTGAACAAGACCTTTCCCCCTTCGTTACCCCCATTCGATTCAGAAGCGAATTCGGATGGGTAGGTTGGTAACCGAGAGCACTGATTACGGTGTACTCGAGTATTACCACTGGAAGTTATAAGGAGGAGAAGGGGTTGACTGACTGATGAGATGGACTGCAACTGCTCCCAGAGGAGACTGAATCTTTTCAATACTTGAACTGAATGTTTACTGAATTATTGTTCACTGAATTATTAGTTACTGCATTATTGTTTGTTAAATTAAGTGTTTATGGAACAATTGTTTAAGGAATTACTATTTCTTGTACGTTTTTAAATGAAAAGATTTTTAAATACTTTCAATGTGAATGTGTGACAATGTCCTCGACTTACAGTTATTCTTTAAAGGCTCAAATATTTTACAAAATGCTATTTAATTCAAATGTCCATGAATTTGATAAAACGTGAATTTTATTGTTTTCACTTGACACTCACTGAACTTCTAACTCACCCCAAAATATTTTATTGTTCCTCCACAGGACTCGAGATAAAGGAAAAGATGTGTTGTGATATTTCTTAGTGTGACTGGCAGGATTATCTGTTGTACTATTTGAAAACTTGGACTGTTGTATTTTTGATGTATTCGAACTAGTTGAAAATGTAATTATTGTACTTTGGATTGTACTTATGAAATTCTGAAGGGATAATCTTTTGTATTTGTATCTATAGTTTGGATGGTTGTGATTCTCTAATGAAATTGTAAGGTTTAAATGTTATATCGGACTGGAGAATATTAAAGTTATCTTGTTATTTGAAGTACTTGCACACTATTGAATTGAGGATTGTAGTGAGTTCCGACGAGAATTGGGCAGGTGATCCGTCGAACCCTCTAGTTCGCCTTAGAATGAGGTGGGGCTGTCACAATTTTGACCCCCAGAACATTTTTTTTATTTTCAAAAGTGTCTCTCAAAGATTTTTAAGACATCTTTACTCTTTAAAAATGGTCGTGAACAGCACGTGCATGATTTTCCATCCACTTTTAACTCTTGAATTAGATGGAATGACAAGAAAAGCATACTTTTACGAGTTGTGTGACATTTTTGGCTAAAAAAAAAAAAACTAAGTGACCAAAAGTGATAAAAGTTGATAATTTGGTCACAGTTTGAACCATTTGCTCTATTTCTCAAACTAACTCATGTGTCCTTATTTGTTCTTAAAAAGTAATTCAAATAAAAGCATGGTTAGAGGGAGGATTGGGTTGGGTGGTAATGTGAGAGGGATTATAAAAAATATAAAAAAAAAAAACAAAAAGCCAAAACTAGTCTTGACCAATTAGTAACCAAATTGCTCTTATACAATGCATGAGTGGACTTTAGGTATTTTAGGAAGTATCATAAAATTTAGCGAATCTTTATTTGTATGAAAAAATAGCCCACAGTTTGAATCTTAATCAGCATGAGATTTGTTTCTAATTTTTAGTTTTTTTTCACCAAAAAAAATCTAAAATGAAAAAACGTTAAGCAACAAAAAAAAATAGTTTTTGAAAAATCAAAAACTAAATGAATCAATTGGTAATAAGGCCATAACTTTGTAGCCAATCACACAAAAAGGGGAAAGAAAAAGAAAGGGACACCATTATCGCTAGTGTAATTCTTTGTGAACCATTACGGATGAGATTTTTTTTTTTTAATTGCTCGCCCATCCCTCCCCACCCCCAATTGCCAAATTCAAATCATAAATTTGATAGTGGAAAAGATTCTAAAGTCCTTTATAGCCAATTACACAAAAAGAAGTACGCAAAAAAAGAAAAAGAAAAGGGACATGATTATCGTTAGTGTTATTCCTTTTGAAACATTACGGAAGAGATTTTTTTTTTTTTATTACCCTCCCAAATCCCATCCCTCCTTACACCCAATTGTCAGATTCGAACTCTGAATATGGCAATGGACAAGGCTTTTAGAGTCCTTCCTTGGCTAATAGGCCACAATGATATTATTATTAATACTAATATTAATAAAATTTTTCTAAAGTGTGCCAAGTGAACATTTATTAATGCGCCTAAATGACACTAACTTATCACGTTAATAATTTAATATAGAGAGTCACAATCAACGCTACTGTATTTAGATGATTTCTCGAATTAGCTACATTTTCAAAATATATATACATTTTTTGAAAAGAAAAAAAAAAAAAAACTAACGCTCGAACGCTCTCTTAATAAGTGCCTATTGGGTACCCACCACCCAAACAGTATTAATATTGACATTATCCATACATTATTTTCATTACTGTTAATAATACTTTTAGGGTATGTTTGGTTCATGGATTGGATGAAAGAGAACCGCTCATCCTGGGTTAAGTCATTCTTGGATGAGTAATTTTATTAACCAGTGTTTGGTTGATTTTTTGTTGTTGAGACATGATGTCTTAAAAAATAACTTTATCCTATGTTTGGTTAGGATAGGATGAGCTGGGATTGCTTATTTATGAACCAAAATACCCTTTTTGATAGACTAACAATTAAGGGTGTTCAGCTTTTGACAAGCCTAGACTCAACTTAATTGTCTATGTGTATGCTTGTGTATGAGAGTTCTGTGCGCTTTGAACTGGAACCAACCTATAAGTTTTTGGTTCTGGGCAGAGTTCAACCTTATTAAATAGTTTTAAAAGTCTCAATTTATATGTCTAAACTTTTATGAATTAAATTTGACCAAGAAAATATGATCATATAATTAATTAATAGGGCCAAAATAATATAAAATTTACTCTCAATTTTAGTAGTGTTAAATCAGTCTAGAATTTTAGTAGGGCCAAATTAGCAAAAAATTTTATTTATTAATAATAAAGGTAAATTAGTCCAACATTATTTATTTCAATAAAATGGGTAAACTAGTTCAAAAAATAATTTTTTGAATAGGGGCAAATTTGTCCAAATTTTTAGTTATTTCATTCATATAGCAAATGAGTAAAAAGCCTAGTTTTGTTAATAGCATAGACAAATTAGTCCAAAATTATGGTATATCATTAATATGGGCAAATTAGTCCAAAATTTAGTTTTTCATTAATAAGGGCAAATTTGTCCAAAATTTTATTATATGATTAATAGGGACAATTTAGTTCAAAATTTAGATAATCTCATAGAGAATTGTAGATTTATATAGTTATTTGAATAAAACATTATTCTAATAGGGGTAAATAAGTCTCAATTATGATCATCTCACCTCTTATCTCGGATAACTCATATCACTTCCCCATAGGATTAATTTATCCCTACATGGGAGATTAATTCCATCAGGTAGGTTGTATCATCTCATACATAAAACACAATCAAACATGAGATGACACAAGAATAGTAATCCAATCCTATGTCATCCCATCAACCAAATGGACCCTATTTCATTAATTGTAGCATCATCATTTAAATTTATTATCACTTGTCTTAATAACCAATGTTCAACGATCGTTCTAGTCATTCGATTGGTCATTTTGCAATAACAAAAGATACATCCTCGTAATCAAATTACCGGAATATAATTGTCAATGCTTAATCGTCTTGTGTACTATGTAGTACAATGTGTGTATTTCATGGCCTCCAAAATACTTAGACCTTGTTTGGATTGTTAATATTTTTAGACAAACTTTATGGTTTTTTGGGAATTTTTTTTACATATTCCTTAATTATAATTATCTTTTTACCTTGCATATATCACACCTTAAAAAAGTGCTAAGTTATTTTTTTCGACAATTTCTTAAAAATTGCGATCCAAACTATCTTGTTAAACCCAGAGTTTGAATTCTTAACCAGATAACCCCTAGGATTTTAGAAATTCCTTTATTTACCCTTAAAAGTTTTCTAAAACACTTAATTATTCTTTGTTACAAATTAAAAAAAAAATGTAAGTTATCTTGTTACATTATGCATTTGGAAAAGCTATGATCATGGTTATTATACTTATTGTTAGTGTTTCCTTTTTTTTCTTTTTTTAATTATGGGATTTGTAAGACGACCATAATCTTGATGAAGGTTATGTAATTTGGTACCATTTCACCCTTTTGTTTAATTTGGTACTGTTTTACCCTTAGTAGTTCAAGTGTAAAGCAGAACTCTCGTTCATTTTATATGTACTAGTTTTTGCAAACTCTTGCTCATTTTATATGAATATACCTTTTTTTTTTTTTTTTTTTTTTTTGTAAATGAAAGATCTTGAACTTAACATCTTCTACTTACAATTTTTCTCATCTTACTACCCAACTAAACTCTCACCTAACTATCTGTGAACACTTGATTTTAAAAAAAGTATGAATTTTTTTTTTTTGTCTACACAAGGGTGTCTGGGCCTTCGGCCCAACTAATCTCCTGCGCTTGTGCACCCTGCCCCCAAGAGCACACAAGAGTTAGAGGGGAGACTCGAACACGTGACCTCAGGACCTAACTAGGCTACCCCGAGACCATCCGAGCTATCCCAAGGGGCTAAAAAAAAAAAAGTATGAATTAGTAGGTGAAAAGTTAGAGGAAGTTATTATACTCAGTGTGATGAGAGGAAAGAGAGGGGGAAATTACAAATTTAGCCCCCACAGGAGTGGTCCAACGGTAAGCGAACTCTTTAAAACTGTTTGATTATGGGTTCGAAACTTATCCTGAATTTGAACTCCAATAACTTGCTTAAGGCGCATCATGTGGGGGCGCAACATATTCTCCCGGTTTGGTGTGTCGGCTCGAGTCCCCAGTGACTCGCGTCGAAGTATGCTCTAAGTCACAAAAAAAAAAAAAAAATCACAAACTTATGGTTCCATTTATTTCTTTTTTGTCTCCCCCCCCCTCTTTGGGAAGTGCGATATTGGCAAGGGGTAAAGGTAATAAAATGTAAATCAACATACCTATTATTTGGAAAAAAATTATTTATTTTGACATTGTAGTACTTTTTTATAATATAAAATAAAAAATGATTTTAAAAAAAGGACAAATAGGTGAGTACTTTTTGGTACAATTGTTTGTGTTGCTCGCCTGCACAGATAAGGGGCAAAAACAGGAGGGGGGGGGGAGGGGAGGGAGTTTTAGTAATACTCTTTTCCAACCTCGAAATCTCCGAAAACCGGACGGTAGGTCTCCTGGCTGCTGCCTTCACTACTCTAATGGCAGAAAACAATCTTCAAGAAATCCTGAAACCCTTTTACCAGCGAGCTTCTGAGGCTGAGGTTTCTGATCTTTTTTAGCTTTTCATCTCCCACACTATGGATTTAAATCTTGGTGCTTTTCTTTTTTTCTAAATTATTTTTCATTGATACGTTATGCTTTAATTTTTCTTGTGTCTATTCTCATGCTTTAATCCAATTCTTGAAGGGCTTTACCAGGAGGTCCTAGACTAGTTTGATGAAGCTACTTTGACATTTCTTTTACTGGTGCATCAATCATGTTTACGAGTTCAAAATGTATGAATCAGATATCAAATTAGTCCAAATATCTAAATTTTGGAATTTTGGAATTTTGGGTACTTTTGTTTGTTGTTTTTGTTTGATTCCTCGTGATAGTTGGAATTGCACTAGAATTGGGCATGTTGTCTATAGAAATTTTACTTAAATCCTATGGTATACAATTCAACTTCTCCTTGAGGAATCAAACACACTTGTGTAGTGGAGTTCATACAATTCTTTTTTATTTCGTATGTAAATGTTGTTATAGAATTGTAGAACACTACTTTCTCCTATTCAAATACTACCTTTTACTTATTATTTTTATATCAATCATTAATATGTTAATAAAATGACAGTTTGGGAAAATCTGTCCTCGTTTCTGTTGACAATAGGGGTTTTACTGATTGAAATTCCTTTCTTTGTCATCTAGACTCGACTGGACAAACTTGAAGCTGCTATTGCTAGTGAGAGAAGTAGGTTTAACGATCAATGCATTTCAACAGATTCATTTTGAAGTTTCTGCATCTATTAATTGACCCATCCTTACCTTTTCTTCATGTGGACATGCTTTTCAGATGCTGGAAATGAGGAATTATTGAATAAGGTTCGTGAGCTTCAGTCAAAGCTAGAAGATGTGAAAGCAGAACAAGCTTTAGAGAGAGAAAAGGTGTGCTTCGTGTACTTTTCCTGATTTTTGCACATCAAATAGTGCTAAAAAAGTAACCTGGTCTCATCTCGTATCCCTTTTAGGCTCAGAAAGAGCTAAAGCAGCTAAATGCTGAAAATGCCAAGCTCCAGTACCGTATAACACATCTTCTTCGAGCGTTAAAGGATGACGATTGTATGTTACAATCTAAGTGAGGTAACACTATATTCCTACACTGCTTATTATTTCTAGAGAAATTTACTCATTCATGTCATGTGGTAAGGTTTTGAGATCCATGCTGATTGTATGTTATAATCTAAGTGAGGCAACATTATATTTCTACACTGCTTATTATTTCTTGAGAAATTTACTCTTTCATGTCATATGGTAAGGTTTTGAGATCAAGCCTGAAGAATTTCATTGCCCTAAAAACAACTGTTAGCTTTCTTTTTATTGTTTTTTCTCTATCTGGCAAGTGTTTTTAATATTTGTCATTACTACTTCCTTGATTTGAAAGACTTCTGAACTATTCATGCTGAGCTCAGACAAAGTTACTCTAAACATGAATCTTACATATTTTATCTGAATGCCCTTTTCATCTTACATAGAGAACAATACATGTCATCTCTGGGGAGTTTTACGACCTTCTTTTTTTAATTTATTTTAATTTTCTGTATTCAATCGATAATTTTTCTACTACTCTTGCATTATTTTGTACATGCTACTTTTCAGGGGCTTTTGGGACTTAGCTCCATTTATCTCTATCAAGTTGGAATGTGCAAGATGGTAAATAGCTTGCTATCTTTGTGACAAATTAGTTTGCATGTTTGAGATTATCTTTTTGAGAAGTATTTGGATAGGCATTTAATACGAATTTATGCTCGTTGACTGCTGTTCATAAATGCCATAAAAGGTTTTATCTTCATGGTTCTGGCACAGCTTAAGGCGTGCGGAATAAGCAATAGTTTTGATGGCTTTCTCTAAGTGTATTTTATAAACAAGCAGATACATTTAAGTTTGGCATTATTAACTTTCACCAAGTATACTCTGTAGTCTCCTGTTTGGGCTTTCTTGTAGTTAGCATACTCATAGGTGGATTGATCAGTAATTATAATTGATAGGTCTTTGATCTCTTCAGCTTTTCCAGGTCATAGATTGGTTAATTCAATGAGAATTGGCAGGCAAAAGTATGCTAAGGTTGTCCATAGGAAGAACAGCGCCTTCATTTGTCGTATTTGGGATATCAACTTGGGGAAGTCCAATTGCAGTTTCGCACTTGGTGCTATTGTTCTGCTGGTTAAAAGTAGATCTGATTTCTAATATGGAGAAGGTTAAGTTAGTATTTATCCTGCAGAGTAGGCTGAGTACTTTTATAGTCCATGTTGAATGTTTTAAGGACTTTTATGACCTAAGATGCTTTAGATATTTTACCAATAATATGTGCTCCGGAAATGGTTGAGGAGAACATTTTGGAGGTTACTCTAAGGAGAATATACATACTAGTTTACTATTGTCTTCAGAGTTTGAGAACTTTGATGACTTTGTTATTTCGTGAATTACACTTGCTCCTGAAATGGTTGAGGAGATCATTCTTCAAGGTTACTAGAACGAGATGTAGAATCCACTTTAGAACTTGGCTACAGAGAATTAAACTGAATACTAGGAGTTTGGATCTTCTGACTTATGATATCCACCTCCAATCCTTGTTACTTTAGCACAAGACCTAGGAGGATGTAGAAGATGCTTGGATAAGCAAAACGGGAAGATGACTTGTTAATACCATAAAAAATGTTGTTAGCAATTTTGTGGAGGGAGCAGCAGTTAGAACAAACAAGAATAAGAAACAGATAAGCTCTGCAGTTAGCACTTAGCTGCAGTTCCTTTTGACATAAACACAGTTTGTTTTTAAATGAAGAAACACATATGGTAGTCAGGGTTACATGTCAAATGAAAAACTCAATAATCTAAATGCAGGGCCATAGTTGGAGAGATCATTGTGATAAAGCATGTCAGTCACTATCACCCATTGAATGAAGTTGAATAGGGTTTCCATTGATATGTTAGTTCGCCAGTAATTCTTTCATCCTACTGTATTGTGTCAAAAAATTTAGAAAGTGGAGATTAAACTTTAGGTTTTCTTTTGTGGGGTGCCACACAAAAAGGAAGTGCTTTTCTAGAAGAAATAAATGAGAGATTTGATCTTCATATCAGACCTCTATTACTCTCAATTGACAATCCACACGTTAGATTCTTCAGGCATCTGACCTTATATCTTCTCTCACCTTTAAACTACAAAAGGACAAACATAGGTAAGAAAAGGTGAGAAGGGCAAATAGGCTGTTAGCTTACTGAAGAAAGAATTTGTTTACTCAGAATTATACAAATGATTCTGTAGTGACCAAGTGAGAGCTGACAATTATTAATATTTATATAATATGATAATTTTGTCTTCATGTTAATATGTGGCTAGGGCACTCTTTTGTAAAGGTGGATGCAACCTACACCATTTGCTTACTAGATTAGCAGTGTCCATTTTATCATTTATATGGAGAGTAGAACTGCATGCCTGGGAACTACAGTTAGCCAGCTTTAAGCACCTCTTTCGGGGTGAAGAGTTGAACATTTTGCATCTGGATGGTTGTACTGTGGGGGATGGGGGAGAATGATGTGTAGCTCTTGTTGATGTGTAGTTATGGAGTCTAGATTGTTAAGTTTATCTGAATATTAACCTATTTACTTGGAATGGAGAGAATTTGGTGGGTCTCATGCACCCCCACTTTTGTTTTGTCTCTTCTACTTACATGATTAATTAGTTATTCTTCTCTTAGATAACTTCATTTTCAAGTCGAGCTATTTTTTTATTACTAGAGTATACCCACTTTCTTGAAATGGAATATATACAATTGCCAAAATGGTATAAAACCTTAATTTGGGGGAGTCCTATACTTTGAAAAGCTTATATTGCAAATTCAATATCTCATATTTCTGAACTGGAATATATTATATTTGCAGGATACTTTTGAATGTCCAAACTTCCAGTTTGGTTATTTTAGTGATTTAGCTAATGAGTTAAAAGTCTTTACCTCTGCAAATGAGAAGTATATTGAAAAACCTCAAATAAGCTTCGTCAGAAAGATTTTTGCAAGCCTGCATGTGCGAGCTCCCCCTGGGGGAGTAGGATTTAAGAAGGGTGTGCCTAATAAGAACCTTTTTAGATACAGCAGATATTGTTGGTACTACACAAGGTGTCTCAGAAAACTGGTTCATGTTTAGGTCATGCAAAAAAAGGCAATAGAATGTTGTCAAATTCTCAAAAAGGATAAAAATGTATTAAATTTGTAAGCAAGAATATGGAGGAACAAGGAATTTCTAGATATTATGCCTAGAAACCATCCAATGTCGCACCTGATTCTTGATTGCATGATTTTTGCAACATGCTCAATGTAAACCTATATTCAAGCATTCAAAAAACAATGAAACTGCAAAGAATTCACAAGAAAGAATACGTAGGAATCAGGAAGTTCTAGAAACTATTCTGAAAACCCCTTCAGTATTGGACCTAAGACCAAATCGCATCACCTACTCTGTAACACACTAAACACCTGCAGCATGTCCAGTTTGGACCATTTGTTAGATTGAAATTTGCAATTTCTTTGGATGAGAATTACATTGTTACAGGCATCCACGCATTTTCTCACTTGACTAGATATTTTCTCCAACCTGAGTTTTGAGTGAGGCATTTTCACTGTAGAAACCAATTACTAATTTAAAACCCTAATCCCTAGATACCAAAACCATAAAATTCTTGTTAAGATTGCAAAGTTCATAAATATTCTTTCCTATTGAATGCCCTGCCAAACCTAAAAACTAAGTTCCAAGAAGGGTATAAATAAAATTTGTAAACATAGACATTAGGGTAAGCCTATCCTAACTACTAAAATGGCTTCTTAGGAATTAAGAGATAACATGTTAAAGCTTGAATTTTCAAAGTGATCTCTGCCACTTTTTTGTAAACATGCCCTAGTTGAATGCTGCCTTCTGTCTTTGTCACTCACAAAGGATCAAACAGCTTGAATGACCTCCTGTTGTCATGCTTCTGGGGAAGCAAGTAATTTCGTTGCCTGCTCAGTCAGCTCAGTAGATTTTTGACATTATGAGATTTTAACAGCATGTTTCACATTTCATCTTTGAACTATAGCATGTAGTCTTTAACTCTTCGACTGGCTTTCTTTCCATTTCGACTATGTAATTTGTTCTTTCCAATTGTATTCTACAATCATATTATGATGTTGTAGAAATGAATTGATAGTCATTTCGATTATAGTACAGTTACCTTGTTAGAAAAGAGAAGTAGATAGTTTGAAATCTCTCGTGTGCTTCACAAGCACAGAAACGTCTTTGTTTGTAGAAATAAGCATTTATCACCTCCTAGCTACTTACTTGATATCAAGAAATGGAGTGTTTGATGTTCAAGGATGGGAATTGGCATGGTTGCAACCATGTGGTCTTAAATTCTGCAATGGCAGGATATCTGATCACAGTTAATTTGTTAAAAAACTTTTTGTGGTATTTTTTCGTCTTATTCTGTTATTGTTTATATGCATTATCTTAGTATATACAATAATTGCGCTACTATTTACATTGTACAGTACAGTTGATTCTGGTGACAACATAAATCCCTAACTCCAATTGATTTTATGACCACTCAACAATAATTATAGAGAAAATCGACAAGTGATGATTGAACCTAATCTAAGGGCAGATGAGAGACTTGAGTTCAAATCATGTGGTGTACGTCATTTTTAGTATCATGTGTAGCAATGAAGACGCATGGGAGATGGGCAGTGGCAATTGCATCTCCAAAACTTTTTAAAATTTTCATGCTTGTAATAGCACGTAATTGAAATTAAATTATTTTCTTCCTTGAAAAATAAGAAAATTGCCCCCTCAATATTTATGATGAGTTATTTCCATATCCCTTTAGTTTTATTTACGAAGTATTCTTTAAGTTTCCTTCTGTTAGTAAAACTAGTTTTCCATTTATCTGTATAACTTTTATTTGGTATACAATTTATACAATAACAATAGGATACGATTAATGTATCTCTATGTTACGATTGGTATAACTGTTAAATAAACCATGAAAGTATCTTTATACAAGCTGCTCATAAAAATAAAAATAAAAAACTTTTAGTAGTATAACATATAAATCATAATTAGAGAAACACTATACAAAAACAAAAGAAAAAGGCGAACAAAAGGAAATTCAAGCACTGATTTTTTTTTTTTTTCAAAAATATTTGTTTGATGGATGTTCATTAAGCACCTATTAGAAACCTTTTCATTTATACCAGAAAAAAAAAATAAAAGAAAGGGAGAGAGAAAAGTATTTAGTCAAATCCTAACCCCATAACTAATTAATTTTGTCTGTCATCTTCCCAACTCCATTGACCCTATTTCAAGTATCAACTCTTCCAGGCAGCTCTATCAACCTAGGCTGGTCCCTGAATTGAAGTCCTGGTCCCTGGTTCTGGGTAGGTGTATTCATCGACCCAAAAACTGATAACCCAACCCAGCAACACTCACATGAAGCTATTACAACATCCACAAGTAACAACATAGCAAGAACCAAAATTAGATCCGTAAACCTTTTTCTCTTGCTATTTTTTCTGTTTTAGTCATGTTACTACGTTGAAAATAACGAGTAAATTTCCAATAGCTATTTTTACATTATCCACAAGCAATAGCATAGGAAGTACCAAAATTAGATCCGTAAACCTTTTTTGTTGTTATTTTCTATTTTTTTACTAGATCTTTGTGAAACTCTTATCACAACTTGAAAATTTTGACATTTAATTTATAAATTTATGGTTTGTGGTGTTGAATTGTGTGACATCAATTTTATGAGCTTCATTTTTATCTTTACAGGGATTTTATTAGCCCAGTCCTTCACAACTATGGTGGCGCACATTAGGGCAGCTCTTCAATTCTGTCTGTCTATTCTTTCAACTTTCAAAACAATGATGCAAATTAGTACATCTTTCTGTCTGAACAGTATATTGGTTAAGACTCTTGTTTGAAAACAGTTGATTTTCTAGCTGTATTTTTTAGAACACATTAATGGATGTGTGCTATATGGATGTTATTACATATGTGGATGGATGTGTGCACATGGAGCCAGCTCTTCTTTTTTGTCTGTCTATTCTTTCAAAACAATGATGCGAAGTAGTACATTTTTCTGTCTGAACAGTGTATTGATTGAGACTCTTGTTTGAAAACAACTTATTTTCTAACTATATTTTTGAAAACATATGGATGGATGTGTGCTATATGGATGTTATCACATATATGGATGGATGTGTGCACATTGGGCCAACTCTTCTTTTCTGTCTGTCTGTTCTTTCAAAAACAATTATGCGAATTAGTACATTTTTTAGATAGGCATTCAAAAATAATTATGTGAATTAGTGCATCTTTTAGACAGGCAGAAAAGAAGAGCTGGCCCAATGTGCACACATCCATCCTCATATGTGATAACATCCCTATAGCACACATCCATCCATGTGTTCTCAAAAATATAGCTAGAAAATAAACTATTTTAAAACAAGAGTCTCAATCAATACACTGTAGATGTACTATTTTGCATCATTGTTTTGAAAGAATAGACAAATAGAAAAGAAGAGCTGGCCCAATGTGCACACATCCATCCACATATTTGGTAACATCCATATAGCACATATCCATCCATGTGTTCTGAAAAATATAATTAGAAAATCAATTGTTTTCAAACAAGAGTCTCAACCAACACACTGTTCAGACAGAAAAATATACTAATTTGCATCATTGTTTTGAAAGTTGAAAGAATAGACAGACAGAATTGAAGAACTGGCTTAATGTGCGCCACCATGATTATGAAGGATTAGGTTAATAAAATCCCTGTAAAGATGAAAATGAAACTCATAAAGTTGATGTCACATAATTCAACACCACAACTAGAGGTGGCAAAACTATCCAAAACCCATTGGGATCCCATACCCAAATTTAATTTGGGCGGGATAGGTATCTAGAATATGGGTTTTAGGCCTTATTGGGATATACCCAATAATACCCATTTAAAATATGGGTATGTATGGGATTTATTTGGGACTCCCATGAGTATTTATTAAAATGACAAACAATCTTTCTTTTCATTTTTGTCTCAAAATTAGTAAATTAATATTATAAGATTGTAGTAGATGTTAGGTAGATTAGCACTTATGCATCATGTGTTCTCTAATAATTACAAAATTCTATTCTTGATAGAATTTTATTGAATTGGAATGGCCTTAGAATTGAAAAAATTTTTAGACTGGGTCTTGAAAGTTAAGAAATAAAATAACGTAGATGAGTAGATAGATTTTGAGGGCAATTAAATTTTGGTGATCAATAGATTTTTATTTAATCAACACGAATTCCCAAAAAGAGTCATCCACTTATATGAAGTTGGTCTTTTATAAATTTTGTATTTAGAAAAATTTATTTAATTTGGGAATTTATCGCATAATTTATAAAGAAGAGTGTAGAACTTTTACAAAGTTAAATAAACAAACCAAATAATATAAAAAGAAAAGATAATATTGAAATATTTGATTGAGAAAAAACAGAGTGTTTCTTAAAAAAAAATAAAATGGGATTAATTTGGATACTTGGGCGGGATCAAATGGGTGTAGCCCATTTTAGTCCCGCCCATTTTAGTCTCAAGACTAATATGGGACTGTTTGGGTATAACCCATATTTTCTAATCCCAAATAAATCCCGCCCAAGTCCCGCCCATCCCGTCCATTTGCCATCTCTAACCACAACCCATAAGTCTATAAATTAAATGTCAAAATTTTCAAGTTGTGATAAGGGTTTCACAAAGATATAGTAAAAAATAGAAAATAACAACAAAAAAGGTTTAAAGATCTAATTTTGGTGCTTGCTATGCTGTTGCTTGTAGATAATGTAAAAATAGCTATTGGAAATTTACTTGTTATTTTCAAGGTAGTAACATGACTAAAACAGAAAAAATAGCAAGAGAAAAAGGTTTACGGATTTAATTTTGGTTCTTGCTATGCTGTTGCTTGTGGATGATATAATAGCTTCAACCATTACATACTGTGTGGTTCTTCTATGCTGTTGCTTGTGGATAATGATTTATTTGAGATAATTTTTTGAAAACAATACGTAGTACTTTTTTGATGTGATGTATGTGAGATAAAAAGGTGGTTGGAAAATGTATTGATGATGCAATCAAATATTTTTTTTTAAATAAAATCCAATCCAAACAAACCCATAATGTTTTTGGCAACCTGTAATAATATAAATTTTAAATTCTAGTATATATGTACATGAATAAGATAACTTTGAGTTGTTCAATCCACTTTCTGATTTGCATATGTCTGAATGACATTAATGTTGTTGACTTATTAAAGTCAAGGGTAATAAGGTTATTGGAGAATATGTTAATTTTTTAGCATAACTCTTGTAATTTTTCCATAAATAGGGATTTGAGTAGAGTAATGTTCTGAATGTCAGCCTATGACTTTAGCCTAGTTTACAAAGGTGGATGTTTGATTCTTTCCATTTTAACCAATGGCTAAAGATCAAATCCAAAGTAGTTGTAAATAATCTATCAGAGAAAATTGAGGAAAAGAAACGGAGGTCAGAAATTAGTTTATCTGTCAGGAGTGGATGGTAAATGTAGACCTTTCTAAAGCAAGTCTGGTTCCAGGTCAGTGATGGGTGTACTCACTGTTTGTTTGGACCCATTAGCATGGAGGAAGATGACTAAAATGAGTGTTCTCTGCTGTTTCTTCTTTCTCGTTAGATAATTCTTGAATTTATCATGTGCAATTTTCTTTCTAATTGTAGTGCTCATTATAATATCACTCGGAATTTTTGCTTGGGTAATTTAGTGCATTACTACATCGATCTCTTTGATTTATTCTCATATTGGGTGTATACACTAAACCTCTATGCTTTGTGACACATTATTAATGTTGAGACAAAGTGGTCATAATGCCCCGTTTCCTTGTTAAGTAGATCTTATTTTGAGTACTTCAAATTTGGATGTGATAAATATCGAGTTTCTGCATCTCAACATAGAATTTTTTTGGTGCTCTTTTCTCCCCCTTTTTTTGGGGTGCGGGGTTGTGGGGGGAGAGAATGAGATAAGGAAAAAGATGAAAGAGAATCACCAACTTCGTATTTCTATCTTTTTATTTTTGACTATCGTGTATTATAAAGTTCTGGCATTGCCCATAATCTTTCAGAAAGGTGAGTTTTAGACTCTGCCTCCGAAGAGAGATACCTTTTTTAGTTCTGGATAAGTATAACTAGGGGATAGGTTGATATTAAGAAAATATTTTAGTACCAAAGCTTGAAAACTGCCTTTTTTTTTTTTTTTTTTTTTACCCTTTTCCTTTTCTAAATTTGTTTTTGTTATTTTTCTTTCTATGAATTGTTTGTTTGATTTCTTCTGCTTTAATGTTGTCTGCAGGGAAGAATGATATTCCATTTTGTGACCTTAAAGTGTAGCATGATAAAAAGCAGCAGTTGAACTCCAATGGTCTCTCTCCCCTTTTTTTTCTTTCGGCTTTCTTATATATCTTCTTTACTGCAAATACTTTTCCTTTCTTCAAGTTTTTATGTGTCAGATGGAACCATTCTAGAGCATCTCACTCAGCTGTATACAGAGGACTTATCTGCAAGTAGCATATGAAATCATTTTAGAGCTGTTCATTTATTGAGAATGAGGAACTGCAAATGGTCTCTGATTGGACTACTAAATGGAGGTAAGTCTCAGATTGTTTTGGCTTTTGATTGACACAATTTCAAAGTGATAAGATAAACCCCCAATTCATCACTCAGTAGAAGACTCCCAATCCTGACGATACGCGCATTCTATAAATTTTTCTTTATTCTGTAACATGGAATTCATCCAGATTCAGATTGATACTCTCTGAAAGCTAAAGGAGAGCAAGTGACAATTGGATCAATCCTTGAGGGAAAACGGTAATGGCTCTTTAACTAACCTGATATTGCTAACAACTAGATTAGTTGAGAAGATCAGTCTGACTGAAAAGTATTATGCCTGGTTTTTCTGTAGCTGCTAGTGATTTATCGAACACGAAAAGAGTTGCTTTTGCAGCTACTACTTATGATAAGCCAACTCAAAGAGGTTTGCCTTCGCAACCACTTTGGCCATAGATTTGCTAATAACAGTTGGCAGAGTGGCTACCACATGATCTGCGGAATTGCCTCCTGCTCTGCAGTTGAATTATAATCACCAAAACTATGGAATTTCACAGAATCCTGATATCAAGAAAGCACCGTCACGAATAATATCCATATCCTGTAATCCAGGTGAGTAAATCACCAGCAACATTATTGCCCAGTCAAATATCAAGCTCCATGGCAAAAAGAAACTAACAGAGTGCCCAAAATTATCAAAATTTTATCCAGATCAGTCGCACATTATTAAAGTTTATAATGGCATTGTCTTTAAAATGGCTAAAAACCGAAACAAAAATAAGTTCTGCAACTTCTATAGTTAGTATATTTGCAATCACAGCGGAAACTAAATGATAGAAAGCAGATAACAGTATCGGACGACCTTCTCTAAAGTGACTCCTCAAGAAGCTTGATCAAGTCGCTCTTGTTGAGTTTAGAGTACCTTTTGAGCTTGCGTTCCTTTGCCATGGCTTTGAGTTGAGCCATCGGCAAACACTCGAGCTTTATTGTGGCCACTGATCTGGTAGGAGAGAGTAACGTGAGAGACTTCTTAACTCCAAATTCATTCGGTGCATGAAAGTTGGAGATCGGATCGATTTCCTCCTCGACCAAAGCTTTCATCCTTCCCTCGTGCATCTTCTGAGTGGCTTGGAGATTGCTCAACTCTTCACCTTTCTTGGTCAAGGGGGCAAGTACACATTTCTTCATTGCCCCTGGTGCCTGACAAGCTGGGTTTGGGCTAACAGCTGAAGCAACATCGAAACTTTTCTCTCGACTAAAGTCTTGATGAGCCTCTTCTTTTATTTTTTTGTTCATAGACTTGTTCTCATCAAGGATCCTCTTGAAATTTTTCATGGAAGAGGGCTTGTTCTCCATTTCTGCAGCAAGAGGCAATTCTGGAAGTAGTCCTGACTCAAATGTGGGGAAGGGCATGTCTGGGAGTTCAGGAATCCCTGAAAATGTTGAGTTTGACTTGAATGGTTCTGTTCCAACTCCTTCCGGATGCTGCATTTGATTCAAGAGTAATGGATCCTGTCCCTCCTCCATCAATGGCGTTCTTGTCTCCTTGGTCGTGCTGCTGAACAGCTCTGAAGATGACTCTCCAAATGCGCATTTGAAATCAGAAAGCCATGAATCTTCTTGCTTCATCATCAGGGGAAATTCCTCTATCCAGTTGGTTGTATCAGTATCTGCAATCATTTTAAGCTTTTGCCTTGGAAAGGGCTTTTCATCCTTTTGTTCTACGGGATCTGTCATGCAGACTGAAGCTATATCTGCGAGCTCAAACATGCTCTGAAAAGAAAAGAAAAGATACAGTTTTTGAGTCATATAAGAATCATCTCTGAAATGAAAATTAAGCTTGCAGATGTTGAATCGTCATACTTTATAAGGAGAAAAAAAATGTCAAAACCTAAAATCCTGTTTTAGCCAAAAGTCTCCACTGATTACGATTTTAACAAGTATTTTTATGGAAAAAAAAAATCTTTCTTTACTAAATCAGAATATAAAAGTAATAGACAAGAAAATCAAGAAAAGAAAAAAAAAATACATTAAAACACATAATGTCGTTCTACAAATCATGCGGATGTCCTATATACCCGTTGAGATATTTAGGCATGATATATCAGTACTTCAACCTATACTAAGAATTTCAAATTGAGTGGCTAATAGAACTCACAAGAATTAATTTTAACTGTAATTATAATAAGATATGCTAATTTATAATATAATAACAGGTCCAGCTGATGAGGTGTGCACTGAGAATTTCAAACTGAGTTGTTAATAGAATTCACAAGAATTAATTTTAAATATAGTTATTATAAGATACGTTTATTTATAACATAATAATGGATACGGCCGATAAGTCATGTCTCACAGAGTTAAACAATATGAAGGTGCTCAAAAGGGATGATACATTGCTGTCGCCTCTTGAGCTTGCAAAAAAGTTTAGTACATTCTCACATCAAACTAAAGAACCCAAAAATCAAGTGTCTTATCAGTTTGAGTACATAAGAAATGTCTCATACCATATCAATATCAGTTTCTGTAATATTAGTGCCCTCAATTCCGAAACTCTGTATTGCAGCTGCCCCGCTTGTTTCTTCAGAAAGATTGCAGCCCACTGTTCCACTGCTTGAACCAGCTATGTGGCTCAGGGCATTCGCACTGGCATCCATCCTCGTAGCAGTTGGTTCCTGTTTGTTGTATGAGGGTAGCAAAGTCAAAAGAAAATTTTGTACATTTATAACAATTGATTCCTAACTTTAACACTGATTAGCTGGTACCTTCTGAATGTATGGGGTATACATCCTCTTCCCTGCCTTGGTTGTTGAGTCATGTATTCCTATTCCATGTCCTATCTCAATGCTTGAATTGATCTCTGTCATTTTTCTCTTGGTGGACACTTCACTTGCATGTTCAGAAAAATTTGGGAGCGAGTTGATGATTGTGGTATCTCCATTCTGATCATTGTTTGGAGAAAACCAATGAGAAAATGTAACAAAAAGAGAGGACATCTTCTAGTTTACATGAGTCACAAGTTAGAATTGCGAATTCAATTCCAACGCTTGACAGATTTCACAGGGTTACAATGCTAGGAACTGCAAAATAATGTAAAGAGGTTGTTTTTACCTGGGCTTTCTCTTCCACATCCTTTGGAACTTCCAGATTAGATGGTATAACAATCTCTTCCAAGGACTTAGCAGCACAGCCTATTGCTTCAGCGTTGCTCAAATTGGTCTCATCTGTGGACTGGCGAGTGGCGAGCTTCTCAGCATTGAAGCTTGAACTCTATAATGGAGGTTTCCACAAATGGGGAAAATGTGATCACTACTTGAATGAGGTCTTCCAAGAAATAAATATTAGGCCCAAAGCACCAAGATGGCATCAAATGTCCAATGATACATACACGTAAAGATGGTTCATTTAACATCACATTTGCCACCAATGCCATATACAAATAGTGCACAAAATGTTAAACTAAAGATATAAGAAATTACAATTCAACTAGTGCACATAATGTTGACATGCAACGTCAACATTATAATTTAAATCTGCAATAGCTGGTACCGTTATTCCCCAAAAAACATGATGAACAAGAGGAATAGAAAAATGATCTGGATCCAGTTCATGTAATCAATGAAGCTGTTTTACTTCCTTAATTGTTAAGAAAATGTTGATTGGTCCTAGAGCAAAAGAAAAGGTTTTCTTTCTCTGAAAGTTACTTTGACTAAGTTCCCAAATATCTCACCCGATAATGTACATTCAAGCTCAACCCTTTCAGTCATATATCTATCTGGCTTTTGAGTTGCTTAACACCAGTGAACATTTTGATTAAGCATTTAGCAGCTAAGGTCTCAGATATCTTCAGGTACTGGACAGGAAATTTATTCATATTCTATATAGTGACATGACATGTTATAGAATAACCAGACCAGAAATTATCCACAACAGGTTTTCAGCCGCTTCACATCAACTAGTGTACTTATTTTAAAAACAAGAAAATTCAGGGGATAGTACAGGGTAATATGAGAAACTATGTCTAATCAATTAACCATACCAACTTGCTTAGTGGGGCAGCAGTGCAACGGAATAAAATTCAGCTCCTACACAAACCTGCTTATCTCTGTTTGGAAAGTAGCACTTCTCCAGAAGAGCTTTTAGTATTTCACTCAGTTTTGGAGCAGGTTCTCCATGTTTGTGGTGAGGGACACACATTTCATGTTCCATTTTTAGTGTTTCATCCTGTGCAGGATCTCCATTTGTTGGAAAATTAAAATCCAGCTCGTGTTCTACTTGAAGGTTTTCAATCTGCACAGGTTCTGCATGTGTTTGGTAAAGGACACCCATCTCATGTTGCAATTGTAGCTTTTGGTTCTGAGCAGGATCGTCACATGTTCGGAAATGAAAATCCAGGTCATCCTCTGTTTGCAGGCTTTCAATTTTTGCAGGATCTCCATCTGTTTGAAGACAAACATCCAGTTCATCCTCTGTTTGTTGTTTTGTATTCTGAGCACGATCTTCATCTGCTTGGAAACAAAAGTTTAGATAATTTTCTACTTGTTGATTTTCATCCTGAGCAGGATCTCCATGTGTTTGGAAACTAGACCCCTGTCCTTGTTGCTGTTGTGCTTTTTCGTTCTTCAATCTCTGAATCGAGATTTCTAGTGCCTTGGTCCTCTCTGTCAAAGTATCAAAGCATATCTTAGCCCAAGCATCATCTTCCAAAGCCACTTCAGCCTGAAGAAATATAATTTCTTCCTCAAGTTCCTTTATTTCAGCATCGGCCTTGGATATCTGTTTTTTCAGCACTTCGACATAACAACATTCATTTATAGCATCTTCTTCTATGACATCTATGACATACATATAATGGAGAAGATGGGAGCTTAAGTCAGTCCAGTTTAAGTGCCTAAAGAGACTGATTAGCAAATATTGTAAAGGGAATAAACTAACCATGCCCCAAACCAGAGGAGAAATCAGACTGCCAATTTCCTTTAAAATCAGCACTGTCATCTGTAACCAAAAATTACAAAAACGAAAATAAAAAGTCAGCTTTTGTGAAATAGAAAATTTACATCTTGCAAAATTGAATCTATACAGAGTTCCAGTAAATTTTTCAATCTAAACAACCACCAGTAGTAACTTGAATCGTGTTAGCTAATAAAATAACAAGACAGAGCAACCTTCATAAATTGGTGGATCCCAGAGAGATGAATCCATAGTCTTGTGCAGTTTCAACCTGCAATATGAGCACGAAAACATTATGGTAAAAGTTTTTGGTGACACAGAGAAAAATGTTTCCACCATGTATCTGTTGTTGAATCTGTAAATAAAGCAGTATTTGCACTATGCATATACAGATTCTTCAAAGGAGAAAGTTGATTAACAACCATCTCAGTGTTAGTTTAGAACAAGATAGTTCATCCCATGCAACAGTGATCCTACCAGGATGTAGATTAGTTATTACCCTGATAGCATGAAGATTACAGTTGAAAAATCTAATCTAAAACTGATTCTTTGATTGAAAGGAAGCTTTCATGCTGTCCATCATATCTTACTAAGTTCTCATAGAAGGAATCTTTCTGAAACATGGGAGTCATTTCATGAATTCTTGTGCAGTGTTTCCACCATTAATTGTGATTGCTCAGCATATAGTAAGAAAAGCTTTATCTTCTGGATCATGAGAGCTAGTATATCTTCTCATGCAGCAGTTTGGAAACAATAGATATGAAAGGCAAGTCTCATCCAAATATTCAGATGCGGTGAGCAACCTCAAGTTATCTTCTAGCGACAGCGTAGATAAGACAAAAGCAGGTCTAAATCCAGCATTATACCTTGGTTTATGTAGCATGTTAGGAGTTTCATTTTTCTGGATTACCCTGATCTGATTTTTTTTTTTTCAATAAAACTCATCCCTAGAATCATCAGAAAATTGATTAGTTTAAGCTGGAATTTACATTTTTCCAAGGACCAAACCATATTTGATAATTGATACCTACACACATCATAAGAATACATCTCAGAAAACTCTCCACCATCTTTCGTGTACATACACGCACATATGTGTAACATTTGTATCCAACATAGACATAGAAAAATAAAATTTAAAGAAAAGAAAAGATAATTTTACACGTCCACTTATACATTTGCACATTATTCACAAGCATGCACAAATTTAATTGCTAGAAAAAAAAAATGAAAATCTGGAAAAGCAATCACTGAAGGGAAAAATGCAGAAAAATCCCCAATTATATCATTCATCTAGGCAGCCTTGATCATATACACGCAACATCAGAGAATTCAGCAATGCAGAACCATGATCACTCATTCCAAACTAAAGAGACCAACAAAAAATTCATTAGTTGGAAGAATTTCATATTGCACTCACACAGCCAGAAAAAATCCGAAAAACAAAATTCCATGCTTCCTCAGCTACTCCAACAACAGAGCTCGATTGAATAATTAAATAACAGTAAAAAGTTGAAATTTTGGGAAGTGAAGACCAAAGCATTGTACCCGAAAATGGTCGAAACGACGACGGAAGAGCTCGCACACAGTCCTGCACTGAAATTTGGGAGAGACTGATGGTGACAGCAACGAGGAAGGGGAGAGCTTATAAGAGGGACAGAGTGGCTCTTTGCATGCAGAGGAAGAGAGAGGCACCAGTGGCACTGTTGTGATTATTGGTAAATGGAGGGGTATAATTGGAATGGAAATCTTGTCCATACTCGTCCTGGAGTTGATGGTAGATGGATCCCAGTTGAACTTCCGTGACTATGAGTATACGTTTCTACTTTCTTAGTAGGATAATGACCGTTACACATATTTTTCTTGGCATTTTGTTCTTTTTGAACTTTGCTCTTATTTTCTTTGAATTTTTCTAATATTTGTTAGTTTGTTTTTGGACTTCTGTTTGACCATAATCAAATATAGTTAAATCTTCACATAATTAGGTATAATTGAAACTTTGCATAATTAAGTATAACTGAATCTTCACATAATAAGTATTATTTGGACTTCCCTTCGACTATGTAATGGTCACTCTAAACTAGTTTTTAACCCGTTTCTCGAACACACACACATATGTATGTATGTATGTAGAGTATGCTAAAATATTTAATTTTATGTAAAAAATAAATGTGATTATTGGAAAATGAAAGGGTATAATTGGCATGGGAATCTTATCTGTACTCGTCTGGGAGTTAATGGTAGATGGACCTCAGTTAGATTTTTATGATTATGAGGTCACTGGGTACTACTTTTTTAGTAGGATAATGGCAGTTATGCATATTTTTCTTAGTATTTTGTGCTTTTTGAAATTTTTCCTTATTTTCTCTTGATTTTTCTAATATATATTAATTTGAATTTGAGACTTTTTTTTTTTTACCATAATCAAGTATAGTTAAATCTTCACATAATTAGGTAAAATTGAATCTTTGCATAGTTAAGTATAACCAAATCTTCACATAATAAGTATTATTTGGACTTCCCTTTGACTGTGTAATGATTACTGTAGACCAGTTTTTAACCCGTTTCTTGAATATATATATATAATATGCATGTATGCATGTATGTAGAGTATATTAAAATATTTAATTTTATGCAAAAAAAAATAAGTGTGATTATTGATAAATGGAAGGGTATAATTGGTATAGAAATCATGTCCTTACTCATCTAGGAGTTAATGGTAGATGGACCCTAGTTGGATTTGTGTGACTATGAGGTCACCAGGTCCTATTTTCTTAGTAGGATAATGACGGTTACACATATTTTTCTCCATATGTTGTTCTTTTTGGATTTGGAAAAAATGCACTTTTCATCCCCATTGTTTGAAGTGTTGGACAATTTCATTCCTAAATTTTCAATCAAAAAAATTTCATCCTTACAATTTTATAATTTTGACCAATTTCATCCCTAAAGTCTCGCGAAAGCATATTTCATCCTCATAATTTCATAGATTTGACCAGTTGTGGACAATTGATAGATTGTCAAGTGACTTGAATGGAATATCATGACTTCATCACAACATGCCCTTTAGTTTTAAAAAAATCAACCAAAACTTCAAAAATCATTTTTAAGTTCACTTTCTCCTTTTCTTTAAAAAAAAAAAAAGAAATTTTCAGTCACCATTACTCTAGTCTTAATCACAAATTGAACAAAAAGATCAAGAGGGAAGCCGTGGAATAGAAACAACCCCTTTAGAGCCAATTGAAGAAAAATTTCAAACAATCCCATTGCAACCAATTGGAGAAAAATATTAATGTTGAAGAAAGAGTTGTTTGGATTGTCACTAATTTGCAAAATTTTGTTTTGTTGCTTATACATGTTTTTCAAATTGTCTATCTATCATCCAATCTATTTTTTTTATCTCATATACATCATATCACAAATTAAAAAAAATAATCTCCTATCCAAACACACTCATTATTATTTATATAATTTAATCAATGACCGAATTAAGTATTAACAATATAATTATTAGCAGGACATGGTAATCATGTAATGATATTCCATCTAAATTGATTAACAATCATTCAATTATCCTCAATTGGTCAAATTTATAAAAGTATAAGGATGAAATATGTTTGCATGAAACTTTTCGGGATGAAATTGGTCTAAATTATAAAATTATGAGGATGAAATGTGTTTTGATTGAAACTTTAGGGATGAAATTGTCCAACACCCTAAATATTTGGGATGGAAGGTGTATTTTTTTCCTTTTGAATTTTGTCCTTATAATGTATGCTTTTAGAAACATTTAATTTTATGTAAAAAAAATAATACACTATTAATAGAGATGATGCTTCACATTTACATAAAAAAAAATTCTTCAGTTACAATGATTTGTAATAGGGCTACAATACTAACCAAAGTATATTTAATAGCTCAATGCAAGATTTAAACATGAATACATACCAATAAACAATCCACAGAGAGTATATCGATAAACAATTCATACAAAACAAAAGAAAAATAGAGTAAGAAGAACATATTAGCATGAAAAATAACACTAAAACTTGAAAAGTAGATATTCAAAAGAGCTTGTGGATATGCTTCTCGAAAATGAGAAAATAAAAAGGGTTTAGTTTTGATTTAACCCACAAATATAAACTACAAAATTAACTTGTCAAATTTTTGTGTAAAAATAATTAAATAGAAGAACATACTTGCACATGTAATAGAAATTCATATAAAAAGTGCAGGATTGTTACGGGGAAAGAAAGATATTGATAGCAATTGATATTGAAAAAAGCAGGATTGCAGTGGGAGGAAGAGAGATTTGTATACATAGACACCAATATCGTTTCAGTAATATGCTAAAATTAGGAATTGAATAACCAAAAAGATTCAAGGTTTCTAAATTTTATATAGAAGATAAATGACCAAACTAATTGTACATACAGAAAAATGAAAATGTTAGGGCTACTTTATTCTTTTTGACATATGTATTGAAAACTATACGGTGAAAATTATAATGGGCATGCCATTAATAAAAAGTGGAATGCCATTAACAATTCCCCTTTTTAATATAGATGTTTCTGTTTTACTTTTATTTTTAGATTGTGGATGTTTTAACAGTCAAAAAAGCTAAAATCCAAAATCTGTTAAAGAGTAACTTTTGTTGATAACAGATTATTCTCTGTAATTACTTTCTAAAATTGGCTTTACAAAATCTAATTATTCTCTACAATTACTTTCTAAAATTGACTTTGACTATTCTCTGCAATTACTTTCTAAACTTGACTTTTGCGAAATCTATAGTAAAGGAGAAGGAGGCCTATCTATATATATTATATTTATATTTGAAGACAACTTTTAGATTCCATCTCTTAGAGAGCTTCCAACCTCCTATCTTTTTTTCTTACAAATTTTGATTTATTTTAATTAGAAAAAACTTTTTTAAATGCTTCTCACTACATACTTGTTATGTACATCTATTAATTAGCATCATTTTCTAAAACCAACACATTAAAAAAAAAAACCTAACATGCTATCTCAATTTAAAGAACCTACCAAATTTATACATGACTAAAATTGAAAAAGACATAAGTTACTATGTTGAAAAAAGAAAGAACAACATTTTAAATCATTCAATTTTGTCAAGAATACAATTAGAACAATAGATTACCAAATTTATAAGGAGTACTAATTTCGAGAAGGAAACACCATTAATATAAGGAGTATTAATTTTGAGAAGGAAACACCATTAATATTCAAATCCTTCTTTTCATAAACCAACATAAATATGTAAATACTATCCAACACAAAGTACAATATGAAAACCTACAAAATTTATGAATTTTAATTAAAAATGTAACAACAATAGTCCAAATCATTCAAATTGAAAGAATTTAATAATAAATTAAAAATAAATTTTGAATAAAAATAATAATACATTAGTCTTTTGATTTAGGCACATGAAACTTTTATTTTATATTTCGATATTTCGAATACGTAGTATCCAAAATATAATATAAAAGGCAGTCATTCAATAATTCAAATAAAGAATCATAATGTAAACAAAATACGATGAAACTTTTATTCTTATTTGTATATTGAGACATATTAAGCAAACTTCTTTCTTTGTCTCAAGATCTCTACTATAAATAAGCACACTTATCTCTTCTCCTGATTTTTAAATTTCATTTTTTTATGCATATGCCTTTCAGTGAAAAATAAGAAAATATCAAAGTAAAAAACACACACTTGACTTTTACCTTTGTATTATTATGCAATTTATACTATGAGAAAAAAGTGACAGAGTAATATCAAAGGAATGGTTGCATGAGGTTAGGCATAATTTACAAGTCCTTTCAAACATCATACTTTTTTAATGACTAAATTCTAGAATTTTTGTTCAATATATTTTTTTTATAGTAGTAGGCATACTGGGAGGGATGGTATGTAAATGAGAGATCTTGGGTTCAGTATTTACATATTAAAAAAGATACCAGACATACTATAAGAAGAGCTTGAAAGGGAATAGCAAAACAAACAAATGGATTCTGGGCAGTAATATTTATTAATTATTTTTCCTACTTATCTTTTTTCTTCCTCTTTTATACACAAATATGCAATACAATTCAAAGGGAATAAAAAAAAGAAACAAATGGATTCTGAGTAGCAATGTGTATTAATTATTTTTTTCCTACTTATTTTCTTTTTCTTCCTTCTTTATAAACAAATATGCAATACAGTAATGCAACTTCTTAAATGTAAAAATTAGATATTGTAGTTTTTTTTTTGGCTTTTGGATGCAATATTGACTTGCAATTGAAAGATAAATTTATTTATTTTATTTTGTATTGGTTTCATATTATGATAGTTAAAGTTAAGCGTGTATTGAAAATGAAAAAACAAATTCAAGGTCATGAGATCTTTTTATAATTCAAAATTTAACTCTTGAATTTTGAGGTTGAGGATGGAATAAACTTCTTCCTCCAACAATTTATCACCATTAAATTGAAATTTAATATATGTTTTTATTTTTTGCATTACCATTTTCTCAATTAAATTTCTTTACAACAATATGAGAGTGAAAATATGTTTACTTACAATTTAATCAAATATTAGAGAAGTTAGGACTCTTGGATCAGGGGTAGCAGTATGCGGGTCACAATTACTTTATAAATATCATAAACATATTTGTTTGGGCAAAAAATTTTTTGGACAATATCATAACCATATTAATTTAAAGAATTTTATTGGTATATAAGAGTAAAATTAAAATATTTAAATTTATAATATATCTCAATAAAGAGTTTGGATTAATGACCATATGAATAACTATTACTTTATTTATGGTAGATAACCATTAAATATAAGGACCTTTTTAGATTGTGAGTATTTTGAAATATTTTGAAATATTTACTATAGATTTTATGTTTTGAGGATTTTGTGTTTTGAAAATTTTGTGAATGAGATGTTTTTAAGTTTTTTATGTTGCTTTCAAAAACTATCACCCTTTTCCATTCCTTGACATGCTGGTGAACCAATGCCCTATCACCTCTTTAACTCTATCGATCCTCCTCATTCTTCCTTCCTACTTTTCTCCCATCCTTACTTCTTTCTCTCCAAATTTAGTTAAGGGAGAGTAGTAAGGAAAGAAGCAATATAGTTGAGAATGATAGGGACTAGCATAATAGGGGCAGTAACAGGAAAAATAAGGGATGTAGGGAAGGGAGGTTGGCAAGATGGAGGAAATGAAGGACAAAGGATGATGGTGGGGGTAAGAGTGCTGATGAAAGGAAAAAGGGAGGAGAGGAAAGAATTAATATTGGGCTTCTAAGGGGAGATGCAATGAGATAATAATGGAATGAGAGAGAATGAAAGTGTAGTAGAGGTAGTAGTGGTGGAGGTTGAAGGGGTGACGATATGGTAGAATAGTAATGTGCTATTTTGAATACCTTTAGATTTTTTTTATATGCTTTTGGGATATTTTTTAAGAGGTTAATATAAATTTTTACTTAGAAAAAATATGTTTTTTTACTTTATTTTTATAATATATGAGGTGCAAGTACCAAAAGTTTCTCATGAGCATAAAAGAGTAGATTGTTAATGTTTGACTATATAATGTTTTCAAATAAAAAGTTTTAATATTTTTTTATCACCTTTTACTCTTATTTTTTTGTTTAAAATAATTTAAATTCCATTAGTTGTTCAATCAGTTTAACATTTTTAAATGTATAATATGAATATTAGCAAACTACACTTATATTGGTGGATCGAAATTTCATTTAAGCATGTTAACTTATTTTTTAGTATTATACTTCTTCTCCAACTATAATCATAATGCCTATGGTAGGAAAATTAACCTAATATTAAAAAATAGATTAACACATTCAAAAAAATTTTATTTATAAAAAAATACTTTGATAGAAATGGACAACAAAATCTTTTTTATTTTACTTTTAGTTTTTTCCTTCCTTTTTTTTAAACAAAATGTTATTAGTTTTTTGCTTAAAACATAATATGCATGGGTCAAAATGCTAATGCGTTTGGTTCACAGATTAGATGAGAGAGAATTACCTATCCTCAGATTACTCATCATGAATTGGGTTATCCTTGGATGAGTAATCTTATTATCCAATGTTTGGTTGGCTTTTCATTGGATAGGATGTTTCAGAAAATAATTTATCATGTGTTTGGTTGGAAATAGTATGAGGTGAGATTACTTATTTATAGACTAAAATACCCTTTTTACTAGACCTAAAATTAGGAATGTTTGAATTTTAATAAACACAAACTCAACTTACAAATACACACACATACACATACACACATGTGTATGTGATTATAAGCAGAGTTCAATTAAATGTGTTCACAAGTTTCAATTTATATGTCTAACCTTTTATGAATTAAATTTGACCAAGAAAATATGATTATATAATTAATTAAGAGGGCCAAAATAATATAAAAATTTACTCTCATTTTTAGTAGGGGTAATCAATTTAGAATTTTTAGTAGGTCCAAATTAGCCAAAAATTTAATTTATTAATAATAGAAGCAAATTAGTCCAAAATTATTTATTTCAATTAAATAGGTAAATTAGTTCAAAACATAATTTTTTTATTAGTAGGGACAAATTTGTCCAAAATTTTGGTTATTTCATTATACAAACAAATGAGTAAAATGTCTAATTCTGTTAATAGCATAGGCAAATTAGTCCAAAATTATGATATATCATTAATATGGACAAATTAGTCCAAAATTTAATTTTTTTTTAGGAAGTGCATATTGTCAAAAATTTTATTAAATGATTAATAGAAGCAAATTACTCCAAAATTTAAATAATATTATAGAGAATTGTAGATATTTATAGTTGTTTAAATAAAGCATTATTCTGATAATACGGTAAATAAGTGTCAATTATCATCATCCTACTTCCCCGAAATAACTCATACCACCTTCACCATAGGATTATTTTATCCCTAATATGGGGGATTAATTGGGTTAAGCGGGATGTATCATCCCATACATAAAATACATTACACAAAATTAGTAATCTAATCCTATGCTATCCGATGTACCAAACGGACATAACTCTTAATTTTACCCTTTGACACTATATCCAATAGGAGGGGGGAAAAAGGAAAAACACTACCATATGTATCTATTACTTTCGCATTACCATATATGTCAAATCCATGACCAAAATAAATAAATAAATATATATATATATATATATATATATATATATGTCAAATCCATAATTACCAACAAAATTCAATTCTCAAGAAATTTCACTCTTCTAATCCATACATAGGGTGTGCTTTTTTCACTTATCTCTTTAAATAACTCTTATATGTTGCTGCGCGTTGAGTAGGCAACTCACATACTCATTAATTAGACAAACCCCCTCATATTAAAGATTACCTGACAAGCTTTATGATGATCATTAGGCCAATAAATGCATGAACATGCTCCCAGGCAGCAAATTGCATGCTAAGCAAAACTAAAATGTTCCTTTTGCTCATTTAGTTTGTTGGCGCTTAGCTTCGCTCATGACGCACTATCTGCTCTATAAAACTGGAATCACGGAGAGACTACGTCCAAGGCAGAAAAGAACGTCACTAACCAAGCATGAATACTCCGTTAAAAGACAGAACAAAAAATGATAGTAATGCAATTGAGCAACTTTAAATAACAGGCACAGAAATAAAATGTTCTAAATTTTATAAAACATGATAACACCACCATAATTCCTATATCACAAACATCCAAGAACACCACCAGCCAATCCTGAAACACAAGAATTTCTGAAGCTCTAAGAAGCCGTGCCAGACACACAGTAGCAAAGCATACAGAAACAGAAGCTGCGTTACTTCAAGGAGGCAACCTCCAACTTAAAAGATGCAGAACATTCAGAAGCCACCGCGGAGTCGAAGGACAAGGTGAAGAGTGGACTCTTTCTGGATGTTATAATCAGCCAGAGTCCTTCCATCTTCCAATTGTTTACCAGCAAAGATCAACCTCTGCTGGTCTGGTGGGATCCCCTCCTTATCCTGGATCTTAGCCTTCACATTATCAATGGTATCTGAGCTCTCCACCTCCAAAGTGATGGTTTTTCCAGTCAGAGTCTTAACAAAAATTTGCATCCCTCCACGTAACCTGAGCACCAGATGAAGGGTTGATTCCTTCTGAATATTGTAATCTGCAAGGGTCCGGCCATCCTCAAGCTGCTTTCCGGCAAAGATCAACCTTTGCTGATCTGGAGGGATACCCTCCTTGTCCTGAATTTTTGCCTTCACATTATCAATTGTATCAGAGCTCTCCACCTCAAGAGTTATGGTCTTCCCTGTCAAAGTCTTGACAAAAATCTGCATTCCACCCCTCAATCTCAGCACTAAATGCAGTGTAGACTCTTTCTGAATATTATAGTCCGCAAGAGTCCTGCCATCCTCGAGCTGCTTGCCAGCAAAGATCAGCCTCTGCTGATCGGGGGGAATTCCCTCCTTGTCCTGGATCTTAGCCTTCACATTGTCGATTGTATCTGAGCTCTCAACCTCCAGAGTTATAGTCTTTCCAGTGAGGGTCTTCACGAAGATTTGCATCCCTCCCCTCAACCTAAGCACCAAGTGAAGGGTGGATTCCTTCTGAATGTTATAATCAGCAAGCGTACGTCCATCCTCAAGTTGTTTGCCAGCGAAAATCAGCCTCTGCTGGTCTTGGGGAATACCCTCTTTGTCCTGAATCTTAGCCTTGACATTATCAATAGTATCAGAGCTTTCGACTTCAAGGGTAATTGTTTTACCGGTGAGGGTTTTGACAAAGATTTGCATGCCACCCCTCAGGCGCAGAACCAAATGAAGAGTTGACTCCTTCTGAATGTTGTAGTCCGCAAGGGTGCGCCCATCCTCCAGCTGTTTTCCAGCAAATATCAGCCTTTGCTGATCCGGAGGGATGCCCTCCTTGTCCTGAATCTTGGCTTTCACATTATCAATTGTGTCAGAGCTTTCAACTTCAAGAGTGATGGTCTTGCCGGTGAGGGTTTTCACGAATATTTGCATCTGTTAGAATTACAAAAAGCACAAATCCAAACCTAATCAGATTTGATTATGAGATGTTCTTCAACCAACAAATGCATAAAAAAGAAATCACTTGAAGAACCAAAATTCCTAACCAACTAGGGGGTCAAATGATAGGTATTATGCTTAACTCAAATGCCTCAACCCTACATCTGCATAACAACTACGACATCAAAGATTTAATTTTTTACATAAGAAGCGGCATCAATCAAATTCTTGAACCCTAACAAACAAGGCAAAAAAAAAAAAAAAACCGACCAATTCCTCTCTATCCTTTCTATAGGAAAAATGGCTTACACCTCAATGTAACAGTAATCAACAAATTACCAAAAATATTAAAGGGAAAAATTTTCTCGTTCAACCCCAGTAATCAAATCAAAACAATCCGTCAAATATAACGAAAGTTAAATTATAAATCCCAACTCCGACTGCGATCTCAATTGACCACCCATCTAAATTATAAATCCCAACTCCGACTGCGATCTCAATTCACCACCCATCTTAAAGTCAAGCATCATGTATATAATCAACAAAAATTCACGTAATAAAGAAGCAAAATAATCGAAGAGAAAGCAAGTTACCTTGAGAGAAGAGACAGAAGGCGACTTTCGATTGAACGAAGAATTGCAGAGAGTTATAGAGGAAGAGATGTAGACACTAACGAAGAAGCTGAATAATAAAGCAAGGGGGATTATCGGCTTATTTATAGGAGCGATGACCGACTAAAGGTGGAATCGGTTTCTTTACCTCTCATTTGGTACGAAGGAAAGATCTAGAATGCAAACCTTTCCACCCATAATTCTTTTCCTGCCAGAATGGATAGAAAAATATTTATCACTCTAGTGTTTGGTAACTAAATTAGAATGGAATCTTAATTCCTTTTCTCATGTCTAGTATAATCATATTGACAGGTCAGAATGAAATGGAAGAAACTATTATATTGACTTAATTGCCCCTGTGTATAACATTCTGTATATATATTGATTTAGAGACAAATGAATTATTAATTAATAAAGAACTTTTTAATAGTATAAAATCACAATAATTTATTAAGTAAAAATATAACTTCTTAATAGCATACAATTACAATAAGTGAATACTAACTGTAATACAATTGCAATAGGTGAACACTAGTTGTAACTAAATTAAATTTTTAAATGCATGCATGTTGAATCCCATATATTTTTCATGCATGTTAAATCCGTCCTTCATGCACGTTAAATCCTCTACCCTTGATTTTGCATCTGAAGGGTTTTAAAAACTATTTGTAAATAGGAAATTGTAATTTGCTTAGTAGATGATCTAGTGGGTTTTCCCTTTTTTTTAATTTTTAAAAATTCATGTGAATGTATTTTGGCATGTTATTGGTCGTTTGAGTTAACAAATATTATCATATAATCCAATATTTTGAATAAAAATATTTTAAAAATGTCAACTGAATATTTTATTTCAAAATAAAAAGAAAGAAAGGTCATTAAATAGAATTCGAATTATTCCTAAGTAAAAAAGTAATAGACTTGATTAAACTCACAAAATGGACCTAATATTTGATAAAACAAATGACAAATGAATAATAAGAAAAACAAACTCCAAGTGCAACTTTGGCTAAGAAATGACTGATTTCACCCAATCAACTTTCTCATCATCACTGATGGTGAAAAAAATTTGAGTTAAATCACGATCATGACCAATGGCTATAGTTGCCCTATGCCTATCTGACTTGCTTAAACTTTGAAGATGCTCAACTAAAAACTAGGTCAGTGTTCCTACGGAAAAAAGTCAATGCAAAATCAAAAACAGTAAAAAGTAAAAAAGTTCCATCCCAATATGATACATAAAAATTTATTTTTAATAATAACAGTATTGGGTATAAACATACCTGAATTAAGAAGAGATTGTTGTAAATTTTTTTGAGTGTTTGCAAGTAAGATGAACAGAGAGAGATGTTTACAAGGAGAAAAAAATAGACATATGATAGAAAGAAGAAGAGCTGTATGATATATATGAAAGATAAATACGTATAGGGGAGATAGAGATATAAAATATAGGAGGGTAATCTTGACTCCTATAATTTAGGTATTTCCTGGATAGAGCGGGAATAGGCTTTCCCTAGATTTTTTTGAGGAATAGAATTCCAGGAAAAAGTTGGAATAGGCTTTCCATGGGGAAAGGCTTTTCCAACAAAAGATGTCCATACCAAACACTAGAATGGAATGAAGAAGTTGGAAAGGTCTTTCCATTCTAGACCTTTCCAATGTACCAAATGAGGGGTTAGAGGAATTGATCAGTCATGACGTCTGCGTACCAATTTGCCAGTTGCCTACCTTACCCACACACACGGACAAAGGCGGTTTGGTTCTTTTCTGAAGGAGTTGGACTCTTTAGTCCTTTGGATGGTGAGTTTTTTAGGTATTTAAATAAAACTTTACTGTAATTCATTGTACAATTTATGAACAAAACTTTGACAATTTATGAACAAAACTTTTATACATTTGAGGATTTGAAAAAAATTAACATAAAAATTATTTATTTTTCCAAAAAATTAAATAAAAATAAAAAATTTCCTCAAAAAAAAAAATAAATAAAATTTCACTTTTTCCGTTTCTTTCATCTCCTCTTCTCTACCACCACCGTCGCTCCAACCTCAAACCTTTACCATCGACTACCAGCAATTTCTTTTTTCCATTTTCTCTCCCTCCCTCTTGTCCCTTCTCTTCCCTCCTCCTCCTCCTCCTCCTCTCCCTCGCTACTCCTCCTCCTTCTCTTCTCCCCTCTTCTTTTGCAAATGCCGTATAACTTTCCTCTTGGATGAAATATCACGTTAAGAACTCCATTTTTGGACTAATAATAGTCCACTTTTCACACTTTTGACTTATTTTGATTTCTACGCAAGTTTTTTTTAATTTTATTTTTATCTTTTTTTGTATATTTTGGATAATTATTTACCCAAAATAATTATGTTATTGGTCGATAAATAAAAATTATGGGTAAAATTCAACATAAGTCAAAAGTATGAGAGGTAGTATATTATTAGTCTAAAACTAAATTTGTTTCACGTGAATTTGTATCTTTAGGCAACTTATTGATTTCCGAGTTCATAAAAAAGCAAATAACCTGGTGGGAAATCGAGAGCCGCCCATCAAGTTCAAGTTTGGTATTGATCCAGATCAATTTCATGTTGGAAGTTGCCAATGCAAGGTTGCTATTTCAAACGCAATCAAAATAAGCCGTGACCTTTGCTGTAAAATTGAAGTTCAATTGAAGCCAATTAAAAATGGTTCGAAATTGTTCAAACTTCGAGCAACTTAGGAATTCAAGTTGTTTGCTTGTGACTTAGTAGAACAAACATTCGGACCGGCTAGGAGTTGTCTTGATTCGAATCAGTTGCTAGTTTCCATAATCGTTTTTTATCCTAGTTTAAGTCGGAAATTCGACCAGCAAACTACCTATTCCTAGGGCCGTTGATTTAGTTGATTTTTCCTAGTGTTAGTTGGAATTTATAAGGTTAAAAATAGCCCAAGTCGTCTCTTGTGTAGGACAATTTGTGAGTTTTAATTAAAATTTCCAGATTTGCGTTTTCCTTGTGGAACGTTCTTTTTGTCTTGTAAAAGCTTTTATTGAGCATCATCGAATTGTCTCTAGGTGATCACCGACTTATCAATTGATCAATACACTTGATTGTGGCGTCATTCTACCCTTTTGAATAATTCTTGTGCTGTCCAAGTTTGGTTTCGAAACCTGCTAAATCAAACTTTGATAACTTATTGGTAGATCGTGGGTTTGTGAGATGTTTTTGCATTCTCTAAAGGCATAGTAATCGTAGCATAACCCAAATCCAAAGATTTCAAGGGGGCAAAAAAAAAAAAAACAATGGGTAATTAATTTAAAAAAAATAGAAAGGATTAGGATGGTGAAAGAATGTGGCCTATTAATGAGATATGAATTAAGTGGGATTTTATTAACATGGAAATATGTTGTCATACTTTTTACTCAATTTTCAATGCTTAATTGTCTTGTGTATTATGTAGTACTATGTGTTTATTTCATGCCCTCCAAAATGCCCTTTTTTTTTTTTTTTTGCTCTCCTCCCCCTCTCAACATCCTTTCAATTATTAGACTCAGTATTTGAATTTTGAACCTAATCTTGAAAAAAATTTTTGTGCCTTCCCCTGATCACAGCCTTCAAAATACTTAGACCCTATTGGGTTGTTAGTTCTTTAAGAAAAATTTTATGGGTTTTTGTGAACATTTTTGCAGATTTTTTAATTATATTTTTACCTCACATACATCATATCCTAAATAGGTATTAAGTAATTTTTTCTCCAGGGAAAGTTGGGTTGAGTGGTAAGGTAGGCGGGAGTGTAAGTAGAAGTTTCTAAATTCAAGACCTTTCACCTATCAAAAAAAAAAAAAGATAATTTTTTCTCAAAAACTTTTCAAAAAGTGCCATCCAAACAATCCGCAACGGATCTTCTGTCCCACTCCCTGTGCCATTCTCTGTCCCACATTTTATTATATTGCTATTTCTCCTTCATAAACATCATATTTTAATTCTCTTTTGTTCCCTTGCTATCAAATAACTACCAACACAATAAAAAATAAATATAACAATCTCAAAAAAAGCATTATATAATAGAAAGTTCAAAAATACATAAGAAAATTCATAAAAAACTTATTTTTTGTGTATTTTAATTTTTTGAGTTTGTTAAATTTTGTATATTGCTGTATTCTCCTTCATTTGATAGCAAGGGAACAAAAAAGAATTAAACTATGATATTTATGAAGGAGAAATAGCAATATAATAAAATGTGGGACAGAGAATGGCACAGGGAGTGGGACAGAAGATCCGTTGCACAAACAATCTCCTTAAGCCCAAAGTTTGAATTTTTAACAAGATAACCCCTAGGATTTTAGAAATTCTTTTATTAACCCATAAAAGATTCTAAACTACTTAATTGTACTCTCTTACAAATTGATAAAAAAATGTAAGTTATCTTGTTAAATTATGCCTTTGGAAAAGCTAAGACCATGTAATTATACTTATTGTCAATGTTTATTTTTTAATGGGATTAGTAAGTTTGCCGTATTCTTAATAGCGGTTTTGTGATTCGATACCGTTTTTACCTTTAATACTGTAGGCGTAAAAGAAATTTTAAAATATTATACCACATTGCTCACACTCTCTCTCTCTCTCTCTCTTTGAGGTGCTATAGTGTCAGGAGGGAAAAAAAATAAGGATTAATAACACTTTGCCCCTTGAACTTAGAGGGTAGTCACATTTTATCCCCCTCAATTTTAAATATATACACTTTACCCCGCATAAAGACTAGTCAAAGTTAAAAATATATAAAGAAAAAATGAGTGTAATGACATTATTGTCTATTTATTCATGAAATTATCTATAACTTAGCATTAATTTCATTCACAACTAAAAAAAATACATCTCTCCACTGTACCAACTATACAAGAGTATCAAACTGAAAAAGCTAAATAAAATTTAAATTTATTTTATATCCTTAAAAATTTTCCCAATAGTTAGTATTCACTTTTACATATGCGTCGATCAATTTATTATAATTTAAAGATATAAAAAATAATAGATTACTAAAATTAACATAGATACCAAATTTCTTTTTGAAAATGAGATAATACTAAACCTTTTTGTGTTTAAAAAAAGTAAACTTTATTATTTTAGTTATATGAACTTTTAGGTTAATACTATTGTCATTTTCTATTGATGTATTTACAACCTACTATTATTGATATTTCTTCAAAAAAATAAAATTTGATCTAATCTCGATTTTCCTTCTCTTATTTAAAAAATGAGGCATGTCTCCTTATTTCATTCCATGCATGTTTGAGGTCAAGTTTGGTCTCTTACGAATACTGGTAAATTACTGCATTTAAATTGAATAAAATAAGTAAAGAGAGACACATTGATCAATTTTTGCAAATTTGATTAAGAATTTCATGTCAGACTAATTTGATAAATAAAAAATATTAGTTTAAAAGTTTAAATAATTAAAATGCTAAAAAATGAGTTTGCATTACCATTTTGCATAAATTGTGGCAATTATACTTATTTTTAATATTGTGTTATTTATCATTTTTATTTGACTTAAAGTCTAATAAATTGAATAAAACAAATATAGAAGTAAACATTAATCCAACAAGAAAAAATTGAAGAATATGAAATAAGTATTAACTTTCTTTAATTTTTTTAACTTGATATTTTTGTATAATTGATATAGTAGAGAAGATATACATCTTTTAGAAATGAAAGGAAATGATATTAAATTACAAAATAATTTCATCAATAAAAGGGCAATAATATCATTGTGCTTTTTCTGTATTTCTAACTTTGACTAGTCTTCATGAAGGATAATATATATATATATATATATATATATATTTAAGGTTGAGGGGGTAAAATGTGACTATGGCAATGTGTTGTTAACTGTAAAAATAATAAAATGTAAATCAATATACTAGGGTTTTTTTTTTCTGGTCAAACCAATTGCTTTCATATTCATATAAGTAGTGAGAACTTTACACTTTACAAAGGGTAACTACCCAATAAGCTTACTGTGACTTGTTAGCAAGCCACAGGGGGTAAAAATTTTCACACTTGACATCTTTGATTAGTTTTATAGCAAATTATGCTAGGCAATGACTAATAGTATTAACATCCATATTGGCAAAAATAAAATGACAGATCCAAAAGGAATATTTAACCTTTCTAATATCTCTGGTGATTATAGAAAGTCAACATTCATCCTCTGCATACTTGTTAATACCTTCTATGACTACTTTACTATCCGACAAAATATTAATCACTGTAAGCTTCAGCTCAAGAGCCAAATGAAGTACAGCTCTGATTGTCATAGTTTCAGCCAAAGTTGCATCCAAGCTTTGTTCGACCGGGATAGCCAAGTAGTTTTGAGTTTTTTGTCCTCTGTCTGTAGACACCAAATTTTGACTATTTCAATTGTTTTCTTATGTTTTTATCTATTAATGTTTAGTTATTTATTTTTGAATATTCTAACACATTTTTCTTATTTTTATAGGTTTTTCTTAAAAAAAAAAAGTCAAAGTCATAAAACGCGGACCAGTTACGCGGATATGTCCGCGTAACTAGTCCGCGTAACCTGATCAGAAGCGAAAAAAATTACGCGCGCATTTTTTCCAGCCTATCCTTCCTCATTTCCAGCTGTATTTTTTGTGTCTTTGGCATCAAGTAATCGTTTTAATTAATGCCCAAATCACCCTTGATTCTTAAGACACAAATAAAATGCATCCAATGATCAAGATTAACCCAAGAAAACCCTCAAAGTATCCAAGCCCTTGGTTGTAGGTTTTAATGCCTATAAATCACCCATGTTAGGGTTTTCTAGAAGAGGTTGAAAACTGGAGAGAGAAAGAGAGAAGAGGGAGGCTGAGAGAAAGCAAAAAAAGAGAGAAAAACGATTGAAAATCAAAGAGAAAAAGAAGAAAAAGAGAGAAAACATAAAAACTAGGGTTTCTTTTTAGGGAAGATTTCTGGAATTTTGGTGGTTATTTTTTTTGTTCTTCCCAAGTTTCCGAATCAGGTAATCTTTCTTTACTCTATCTATTGTTTTTTCCTGGTCGAAAATTGCTAGAAATCAGACCTTTTGGTGGAACCAAGGTCTTGACTATGTTTTTGATGTTTTATAATAGTTGATGATGTTTATTTGTTGTTATATGAGTATGTTACGTGTATATAGCCTTGGTAAGGCTAGTAGATTTGTTTTTACGTTTAAAATCAGACGTTTGATGCTTCTGTGATGATTCTGTTGGGTTTTCTGAAAAATTTCTGGAAAAATGTTCTTCACGTTTTGAAGATGTGAAGAAACACGGACCACTTGCGCGGGCAACTTCGCGTAACGATCCGCGTTTCCTCTTGAATGTTTGAAGATGTGAAGAAACACGGAGCTCTTGCGTGGCTTAGCTCGCGTAACACTCCGCGTTTCTACTTGAATGTTTGACAATGTGAAGAAACGTGAGGTTGTTACGCAGGCCATTCCGCGTAACTTCCCGTGTTTTTACCCTGACAGTTCTCCCCTTCCCCTTTTTTGTCTATTTGATCATGTTGATGCTTAAGATTTTGCCTTTTTCGGTTTTAGCTTATTTTGACATGATCTGAATGGTGATGTTTAATGCTTTAAATAGATCCCCTTGCTTTTGAGGATTTTGTTTGTGTTATTGTCTGAAAAATTGGAAGCAATCTTCCTGATATTTTGAAGATGGGAAGAGATGCGGACAGTTACGCGGCTGAGTCCGCGTTTCCAGTCCGCGTTTCCCCTCTGAACTTTGATTTTTGCTTGTAACGCGGACCTAGTTGCGCGGCTCTACCCGCGTTTCTGATCCGTGTAACCTCTCTGTTTCTGTATTTTGTTGCTGTTTCCTGTTCTTTTGTTCCAGAATCTTACTCTATTTCCTAGTCTTGTCTATGTTGTTTGCAGAATCTGTTTAGATACCTTTTCTTTGAATTTTTGATTGATTCTTCCTTTAAATTGGTACCTTGATCCCTTTTGTTGACATTGAGTCTTAGATAGCCGTTCCCATCATTTAAGGATTCAATTAAGGCATCACATCAAAGGATGGTAACTTCTTTCCCCTATTATGTGCTCTCATGTGTTTTTTGCATGATCTTGCATGCTTTAAATTAAAGTTTCCCTTGCTTTTTATTCATGCCTAGTCTTTATTTATGTCATTTAATTTTTGGATAAATCATTTGGAGGCCTTGGATGCCAAGTTGTAATAGATAGGTTTAATTTTGCAAAAAGTGTATTTATTCTAGAAAATGTAATAGTTAGATTATTATTTCAAATTTCTTCCCCTTAGAATGTATTTAGGTTCCCCCAATGTAATAATTAGGTTTTATATGCTTATTTTGCATGCTTGCATGATTATGTGTTTACTTGCTTTCCTAGGGTCTTGCATCTAGATATTATGCCTATGTGTTATGTGTTTATGTGTTTTATGTGTTTACTTGCTTTATTATCATGTCTACATGTTTATTGTGTAAATATATTGACGTCACCACACTAGTCCAACGCTAGTTGTGGCCCTTCCTTTTGATTTCTCACTAATCCAATGTTAGTGAGAACTTTTTGACGAGGGCTAGTCCAATGCTAGACTCTTAAACGCCGTTCATGCATTAGATACAAATTTCACACACTTTTCACTTTTAGAGTTTCTTTCCCATTTTGCATGTTACTATTCTCCCATCCCGTATGCGAAACATCTCATTTAGTTTTCTTTTTATTAGATTAGTGCATTTAAGGCATTACCCTTTGAATTAGGGAAAAGAGCGAGTATGGTTTCCTAGCCTTAGCACGCTTTTATTTCCTTTTATTAAAAGGAAGAATTAAAGTGACGAACTTAGTCCCCCGCACTCATTATGTTGCATTATCCCTCTTTAGGACATACATGTGTATTATTTTAAATTCTATCAAAAATCATTCTTTAAAAATCAAGTTTCTTCATGTTTAGCAATTCAAAGTCAAAAAACTGTTTTTCTTAAAATTGCTTTTTTTTGAAAATTCAAGTTCCTCTTTGCACTTAAAATTGATCTTTTCAAAATCCACTTTCTTTTTTCTTGATATTTTATAAAAATTGTATTTTGAAAACCCTATTTTTCCGTTTGTTCGAGTCTCATCATTTGTATTTTTCGTGACCTCCTCGAGGGATCAAAATTGGATGACACAACTAATGTGATCAATTCCAATCACACCTCAAGGAGACATTTTGCCCCTCTCGATCCAACATTAGGTTTAGATTTTGCATCCATATAGACAACATCCAAAATGTGATAAATTTTAAAGTTAGAATTAGGAAATTTTTAACTAAATCTTGCAATTAGCTTTGGCTAGGTTAGAAGGGTGCCTTAGGGACGAGTAACATCGAATCTTTGCCTTCCCTTCTTTCAACCGTGACCCCCGAACCTTTTTTTCTAGTTTTTCAAAGACCTGGAGTCGTCTAAAAAAGGGTTTTCTTTGTTTATTTTCATTAATTAAAACTTTTGGGTGACTTGGTACACCTAAACTCTATACCAAGTGGCGACTCCAAACTTTTTCTAAAAACCCTTTTCTAGACTTTTGTTTTTGGGTCCAAATCGTCGCATTTTTGTAGTCCCATGACCCCTTTCTTTTTTCAAAAATCGATTTTTAACTAAAAGCCTTTTTCAACTAAAAACCCGAAGCGACGAGGGGTGGTCTCATTCCCCCTCTTCCCTTTTTCCAAAAAATGGGGCGCGACATTGTCCATACTATAACTCCAAGTCCTACTCTGTTGTTTCTTTTATCAATTGTTGCATCTATAAAGATATTGACTACATATGGATGCATTAGACCTCCAGTAGCCTCTTTATTTTGGTCTTTCTCACTATTTATTATAGTTTTGTCTTCAGATTTATTTGCTTCCTAGAATTCCAACCACTCTGCTACTGACCTTGTAGCTACCCTGATGCTTGATTGGGAATTTGAATTGAAATTTGCCTCATTTCTATGCTTCCAAATATTCCATAGCAGATTTGCTATCATGGCTATATGGTTCTTGCCTTCCTTCCTGTTATCTGCTTCTTGGAGTTTTGACCACCACTTCCACATATTCCATCTTTCCTCTCGCAGCCCATCCCACTAAATTGGGAAGGCTTTCTAAGTCTCTTGCACCTTCCTGCAGTAAAAGTCTAAAAGAACATGTGCTCCACAGTTTCTACTTGCTCACCACGTCTCTTACACATAGAATTCCCTTTGTTTGTTCTTCTGAATACTGCTTCATTGGTTGGGAAGATGTGGTGCAAACATTTCCAAATAAAATGTTTAATCTTGAACTTGATATTCAGCCCCCACAGCTTTCTCCATACTTGTGAATTTGTTTCTTCTCTACTTGAGCTTCCTGTTTGTCCTTCTCTTTTTCCTTCTCCATATCTGTTTGACTTCAGGTAATTATACCCAGATTTCACGGTATAGATACCTGTTTTGGGATGGATCCATCTCATTCTATCTTTTCCTCCATATTCTCAGTGGGATGCTCTTGATATTCTTACGATCTTCCTCATTGATCAGGGTTGAAATCAATTCCTGCCTCCATTATGCTCCTTGAATAAGTTGGTTCACACTAGTGTAGTCACACGATTTTGCTCTAGGAGTTGTAACTTTCCCTAAGTTTGCTTCTAGAAGCCACCTGTCAGACCATATAGCTATGCTTTTTCCATCACCAACGTTCATTCTTGTTCCACTTTCTATTACTAGTGTTGCTGCCATCAAACTTTTCCATAACCAAGATGAATTGGCTGTCTTTCTGGCTTTAAGAATTAATGAATTTGGGAAATATTTTGCCTTCAGAACATGACACATTAGTAGATTTGGTTTTGGGAGAATTCTCCAAATTTGTTTGGCTAGCAAGGCTATATTGAAGAATTGAATATCCCTAAACCCTAATCCACCCTCCTTTCACCATTGACAATTTTTCCCAACTCATCCAATGGACTTTCTTTCCATCTTTGTCACCCCCTCACTAGAATTGTGCCATTGCTGAGTTCAAGCTTTTGCAAATCCCAACAAGAATTTTAAACAGTGACATTGCATAGGCTGGCATAGCCATAGCAATTGATTTGAGGAGAATCTCTTTTCCACCTCGATTGAGTATCTTTCCTTTCCATTCTTGAATTTTGTTTGCAACCTTTTCTTTGATAAAGTTTAGGACCTGGTTCTTTGGCCTTCCTATCCCCAATGGCAAACCAAGGTATTTCCCTTGTTTTACCACTTGAATATCCTTCAAACTCTGCATGACTTCTCCTCTCGTGGCATTTTGTGTGTTTTTGCTGAAGAAAGCTGTTGGCTTTTCCATATTGATTTGTTCTCCTGATGTCCTTTCATAGCACTAAAAATTCCTTGAATTGTTATTACTTTCTCCTCCTTTGCTTTGCAAAACAATAGTGAATCATCAGCAAACAGCAAATGGATTAATGGAGGTCCTTTGCTCGAGATCTTCAGACCTATAATCTCTTTTCTTTCCGAGGCTTGGTTAATGAGACTGGATAGACCCTCTGAACAAATGAGAAAAAGAGAAGGGGAAAGGGGATCTTTGTGCCTAATACCTCTAGTAGGTTGAATACAGCCTTTATTTTTTCCATTAATATTAAATATATAAGTCACGAAGCTAACACATTTCATAATTCATCTAATCCAAAGAGGACACCATCTTATTCATTATCACAGATAGAAACTACCATTCCACCCTATCGTATGTCTTAGACATGTCTAATTAAGGGCCATAAAACCATCTTTTCCATGTCTCTTGTTATTCAGAAAATGGATGCACTCATGAGCAATGATAATGTTGTCTAATATTTGTCATCCAGGAACAAAAGCTGATTGGACTTGACTTATGCAATGACTCAAGACATGTTTAAGCCTATTAGCTAATATTTTTTAAATGATTTTGTGCACAACATTACACAAACTTATAGGCCTATAATGCTTGAGTTCTGTGGGGGTGAAGATTTTGGGGATTAAAGTCACCAAAGTCTTATTTGTAGCTTTTGGCATGCACGAGGATTGGAAAATTTTTTTGATAAAATCAATTACGTCTTTGGAAACAATATGCCGTACTTCTGGAAAAAGAGAGGGGACATACCATTTGGGCCTGGTGCTTTGTTAGAGAACATCGAGAATAGGGCCATTTTTATTTCAGATTCACTAACTAATCTGGTCAGATTCCTATTCATTGATTCTGTAATTGTTCTTGGAACTTCACTTTAAATTTCCTTATAACCTGATGGATTGCTAGTGGTAAAATAACCCTTGAAATAATCCACTATTGCTTGGCTAATTTGTTCCTCAGTTTCTCACCATTGCCCTTGCTGATTTTTTATCCTCTTGATTCTGTTTCTTTTCCTTCTTATAGCCGTGCTTGCATGGAAAAAGGCTGTATTTTGTCACCTTCTTTCAACCATTTTATCCTAGCTTTTTAGCTCCAGAATTTTTCCTCCCTCGTGTAAGCCATACGTAGCTGCTCCTTTAGCATTGAGATCTCATTTGTTGTTTGTTCTTGTTATCTGACTTCTGTATTCACCTTATCACCTCTTTTAACCTTTGGATATCCAGTTTTGCATTTCCATTCTGCTTTTATTCTAGCTTCTGAGAGCTCCTCTACATTCTCTAATCTTTTTTGACAGTTTGAACATTCTTGGTCCCTGTTGTACCTTTTCCCAGGCTTTCATTATTACAAACTGTGTTTACTCATCTTTGATCCAACTGGAATCTCTTTCTAAATCTCTTACACTCTGTGGGGTTCGAATCTAGGAGAAGCATGCAATGATCTGATGCTTCAGTCTCCAAATGATTGAGTTTGGCATCCTGGTAATCCTAAAGCCAGCTTGCTGAAACTAATGCTCGATCCAACCTCTCTTTGATTTCCTTTCCATCTTTCCTTAGACACATCCAGGTCCATGGGTGTCCTTCATATCCCACATCTATTAGTTTATTAGTCCTTATGAGCTTTTTGAAGCTTCTGAATTTCCATGGGTTTCTTTGACTTCCACCCCATTTTTCTTCATTTGACACCAGCTCGTTAAAATCCCCAATGTATGCAAAGTTATTGCCCCATTAACGTCTCCTATCTGATGACATTTTCCACTACTCTTTTCTCTTCTTTTCATCTGCATTTCCATACACACAAATGCACCACCACTTACATCCTTTATCTTGATCTTCTTTTCTGATTTCAATAGAGCATTCTGAAAATTGAACTTTGTCAATTCTTTGAGATTCTTTCCAAAACATTACCAATCCTCCTGACTTACCTAGAGGATCTACTACTACAACCTGATCATAACCTATTTTCCTCTTTACCTTTCCTAGAACTTCCACTTTGTTCATGGTTTCACAGAGAAAAATTACTTCTGAAGAGTGGAGCTGGATAATCTCCTTAAGTTGGGGAATTGTCAAGGCGCTCCCCACCTTGGCAATTCTACGCCAGGACTCTTATTGAGATGTGGGGAACCAGTTAAGCTTGGTCCCCACCCCCTTCAGTTCCAGTATAGCATTAGTAATCCTTTTTGTTTTCTGTTTCTTTTCAACTGCCTGGCCTTCCATCTCAACCTGCATTGGTTCTTCGTGCTCACAATGCTTTCTCTTCATTTGGTAATCTCCTTGTACTATGTTCATGTCTAAAGGAGAAAGAACAATCCTAGGTCCTTGGTTTCACTTTTGCCATTTTCCTGGGTTTTTTCTTTACCTTCAAACTCCTCCACTGTATTTCTAGATTTGTCGATTATCATCTCTGCTTCCTCCAGCTTACCGTCCTTTTTCTGTATGATGGTTCTCTTTTGCTTGCCTGACTTCTATTGGCTTATGTACCTCTTCCTTGGCCTCCATGACATCTGTGCTTAATTTCTCCATTCTTTCTTCTTGCGCATATGATTCCAGGATCAATGGTGAATTCTTTGTTGTACCCAGATTCTTTGATAACTTCCTATGCTCCTCCACTTTTCTATGAAGATCCTTCTGGTTTCTTGATTTTATTCTTAATGATTCGTTGATCCCATCAGCATTTAAATTTTCACTCTCTTTGGATCTGCTCTTTTCTGTCATTATCCTCCCAATCACTTGTTTCTTCTTCATTGGGTCTTCTTTCCTTTTCCTCTATGGGATTGGTAGGGTTGCTTGAGTAGCTTTCCTTGATGAGCTTCGGATAACTTGAGCTCTCATCCATTCCCCATACTGTTTCTTTTTACCTTCCAGAACTTCCTCCATCTCCACTTGGCATGTTCTCTCACCAATCACCATGGCCAATTATTCAACAGTTGTAGCAAAAATCTGGAGTTCTTTCGTATCTGAATTCTACCCATTGCACCCTGTCTCCTATGTTAACTGTGGTTCCCCTTAGGAGTGATTGACTCATATTTAATTCACAGAGGATTTTCATATGCTTGTCCTCCTTGCTTCCCCGTTGGGGTAGTAGGACCTCCATAACTCTATTATAGAAAGACCTAATTTTCTTCCCAATTTCTTTTGTGATACAATGTACCAGTAGTCTCCAGATTTGAATCCATACAGGGCTAAGATAAATGCTGATAGATCTTTATCAATACCTACCTACCATCTTCTTAGGTTTAAGATATGATTATCCACCAGGTAGGGTCTTCTGTTCATTACCTTGTTTAAGTCCTCCTCTTCAGTGAAATTGAATTGGAAGAGATTCGAGCCTATTTCCACAACCTCTAGCTTATTTGGGTATCCCCACAGCTGGTTAGCTACATAACTCACTCCTATGACATTCGCAATTTTTTCCCCAACAATTCTTCTGCATAGACTCAGCTTACATTCCTCTAATGCTTTCACATATTTTTCCTTCTCTACTAGAATTTCATTACATTCCTTATTCGACAAAGCAAACCTTTGAAGAATTGCCCCTAGTTCCTCCGCCATGTTATTCAGGATTTAAGTGGAGTTCCAAGAGCTTTACCCTATCAAGTGACAGGGTCTACACCAGATCTGCAAGTGAAAACAAAATAAATTAGTCCTCAACTCATATTGACGAAAAGTGGATTCTGAGTTCTTAGTGTAGAAGCTTTCTCAAAGAAAATACAAAGCACCCAATCTACATCTGGGCCGAAAGTACTAAATCTAAATCTAGAATTTAAGCAGAGGACTTTTGAATGGTAAGACTTCAGAATCCTAATAGTATTACTGTAACTGGAGTGGCTAAAGTATAAATGAACTGACGATTGACTATTAGATGCACGAAAGTAAATAAAAGAGTAAATGCTCTCACAAGGAGAGATGAAACCCTAGATTTAAACAAGAGACAGAGTCTCTCAAGGAGAAAGAATTTAGTACACATAGTGGACATTTGGATATCCATTATTTGAAAAAATTTATTTGTTCTGATTTGCAGTACTTCTTCATGACATAAGATAAAAACACAATTAAACAAAATAAATGGACGATCACAAAATATGCCTTTTGATATAATCTATATAATTATTTCATGTAATGGGATATCCAAACACTCCCAATTTTAACACTAAAAAATACCTCATACTTTGTATATAAAGAGATAGTAATTTATACATCATTTGTGTGAACGTGCAGATAGATTTCCAACTTGCATCCAAAATTCCATTTGTATACTTGGTATCATAAAGTTACTGACTAATTTCAATTACTCCTATTGTGCATGTGTTTCTAATTTTATTTTTTCAACTTTTTTTTATGGTGGCATGATGAATAAATAATTATTTAACCCCTTGTGTACCAAATTTTTTTTATTGTGGCATGATGAACAAATAATTATTTAACCAGTGGTGCAGTACATTTTGGTACAACTTGAGTTGCTCCTCCGCCCAGATTAAAAAAAAAAAAAAAGAAGAAGTTTTCGTTGTACTATTTTTCCAACCTCGAACTCTCCGAAAACCAGACACTTCCATCTACTCTAATGGCAGAAAACAGTCGTCAAGAAATCCTGAAACCCTTTTACCAGCGAGCTCCTGAGGCTGAGGTTTCTGATCTCTTTTTGGCCTTTTAAATTCCTCCCTAAGGGTCTAATTCTTGGTGCTTTTCTTTTCTTTTCTTTTTCTTTTTTTTTTAAATTTACTTGTCATTGATACGTCGTGTTTCAAATTTTCTTGAATCAAATCTCATGCTTTAATCCAATTCTTGAAGCGCTTTACCAGGAGTTCTTAGACTAGTTTGAAGAGTTTATTTTGGCATTTCTTTTACTGTTGCATCAATCATGTTTACAATTAAAGTATATGAATCAGCTATTAAATTAGTCCAAATATCAAAATTTGGAATTTTGGATTCTTCTGTTTGTTGTTTTTGTTTGGTTCCTCGTGAGAATTGGAGTTGCACTAGAATTGGACTTGTTGTCTATAGAAATCTTACGGAAATCCTATGTTATACAATTCAACTTCTCTTTGAGGAATCAAACACACCCTTCTGTAGTGGAATTCATACAATTTTTTTTATTTGATATGTAAATGTTGTTACAGAATTTTAGAACACTACTTTCTCGTATTCAAATACTACTTTTTTCTTATTATTTTTATATCAATCATTAATGTGTTAATAAAATGACAGTTTGGGAAATCTGTCCTCGTTTCTGTTGACAATAGGGGTTCTACTGATTGAAATTCCCTTCTTTGCCATGTAGACTCGACTGGACAGACTTGAAGCTGCTATTGCTAGTGATAGAAGTAGGTTTAACGATCAATGCATTTCAATGGATTCATTTTGAAGTTTCTGACATCTATTAATTGGCCCATCCTTATCCTTTTCTTCATGTGGACATGCTTCTTCAGATGCTGGAAATGAGGAATTATTCAATGAGGTTCGTGAGCTTCAGTCAAAGCTAGAAGATGTGGAAGCAGAATAAGCTTTAGAGAGAGAAAAGATGTGCTTCATGTAGTTTTCCTGATTTTTGCACGTCAAATAGTGCTACAAAAGTAACCTGGTCTCGTCTCGTATCCCTTTTAGGCTCAGAAAGAGTTAAAGCAGCTAAATGGTGAAAATGCCAAGCTCCAATACCATATAACACATCTTGTTCAAGCGCTAAAGGACGCTGATTGCATGTTACAATCTATGTGAGGTAACACTATATTCCTACAGTGCTTATTATTTCTTGAGAAATTTACTCTTTCATGTCATATGGTAAGGTTTTGAGATCCGTGCTGATTGTATGTTATAATCTAAGTGAGGTGACATTATATTCCTACACTGCTGATTATTTCTTGACACTGATTATTTCTTGAGAAATTTACTCATTCATGTCATATGGTAAGGTTTTGAGATCCAGCCTGAAGAATTTCATTGCCTGAAAAACAATTCTTTGCTTTCTTTTTATTGTTTTTGCTGCATCTGGCAACTGTTTCTAATATTTGTCATTACCACTTCCTTGATTTGAAAGACTTCTGAACTATTCATGCTGAGCTCAGACAAATTTACTCTTGACTTGAATCTTACATGTTTTATCTGAATGGCCTTTTCATCTTACATAGAGAACAATACATCTCAACTCTGGGGAGTTTTACAACCTTCTTTTTTTTAATTTATTTTAATTTTCTGTATTCAATCGGTAATTTTTCTAGTACTCTTGCATTGTTTTGTACATGCTACTTTTCAGGGGCTTTTGGGACTTAGCTCCATTTATCTCTATCAAGTTGGAATGCACAAGATTGTAAATAGCTTGCTATCTTTGTGACAAATTAGTTTGCATGTTTGAGATTATCTTTCTGAGAAGTATTTGGATAGGCATTTAATACTAATTTATGCTTGTTGACTGCTGTTCATAAATGCCATAAAAGGTTTTATCTTCATGGTTCTGGTACAGCTTAAGGCGTGCGGAACAAGCAATAGTTTTGATGGCTTTCTCTAGGCGTATTTTATAAACAAGCAGATACATTTAAGTTTGGCATTATTAACTTTCACCAAGTATACTCTCCTTTTTGGGCTTTCTTGTAGTTAGCATACTCATAGGTGGATTGATCAGTAATTATAATTGATAGGTCTTTGATCTCTTCAGCTTTTCCAGGTCATAGATTGGTTAATTCAATGAGAATTGGCAGGCACAAGGATGCTAAGGTTGTCCATAGGAAGTACAGCGCCTTCATTTGTCGTATTTGGGATATCAACTTGGGGAAGTCCAATTGCAGTTTGGCACTTGGTGCTATTATTCTGCTTGTTAAAAGTAGATCTGAAATCTTAGATGGAGAAGGTTAAGTTAGCATTTATCCTGCAGAATAGGCTGAGTACTTTTATTGACCATGTGCCAAGCATCATCTTCAATGTTTGAAGAACTTTTATGACCTCAGATGCTTTAGATATTTTACCAATAATATGCGCTCCGGAAATGGTTGAGGAGAACATTTTGAAGGTTACTCTAAGGAGAATATACATACTAGTTTACTATTGTCTTTAGAGTTTGAGAACTTTGATGACTTTGTTATTTCATGAATTACACTTGCTTGTGAAATGGTTGAGGAGATCATTCTTCAAGGTTACTAGAACAAGATGTAGAATCCACTTCAGAAATTGGCTACAGAGAATTAATCTGAGTACTAGGAGGTTGGATCTTCTGACACATGATATCCGCCTCCAATCTTTGTTACTTTATCACGAAGACCTAGGCAGATGTAGAAGAATATGCTTGGATAAGCAAAACAGGAAGATGACTTGTTAATACCATAAAAAATGTTGTTAGCAATTTTGAGCAGGGAGTAGCAGTTAGAGCAAACAAGAATAAGAAACAGATAAGTTCTGCAGTTAGCACTTAGCTGCAGTTCCTTTTGACATAAACACTGTTTTTAAATGAAAAGACGCAATATGGTAGTCAGGGTTAGATGTCAAATTAAAAACTCAAAAATCTAAATGTGGGGCCATAGTTGGAGAGATCATTGTCATAAAGCATGTCAAAGTCACTATCACCCATTGAATGAAGTTGAATAGGTTTTCCATTGATATGTTAGTAGTTCACCAGTAATTCTTTCATCCTACTGTATTGTGTCAAAAGATTTAGAAAGTGGAGATTAAACTTTAGGGATTCTTTTGTGAGGGACCCACACAAAACGGAAGTGCTTTTCTAGAAGAAATAACTGAGCGATTTGATCTTCATATCAGACCTCTATGGCTCTCAATTGACAATCCACATGTTAGATTCTTCAGGCACCTGACCTTTTATCTTCTCAGGCACCTTTAAACTACAAAAGAACAAACATAGATAAGAAAAAGTGAGAAGGATAAATAGGTTATTAGCTTACTGAAGAAAGAATTTGTTTATTCAGAATTATACAAATGATTCTGTGGTGACCAAGTGAGAGTTGACAGTTATTAATATTTATATAATATGATCATTTAGTCTTCATGTAAATACGTGGCTAGGGCCTCTTTTGTAAAGGTGGATGCAACCTACACCATTTACTTACTAGATTAGCAGTGTCCATTTTATCATTTATATGGAGAGTAGAACTGCATGCCTGGGAACTGCAGTTAGCCAGCTCAAAACACCTCTTTCACGGTGAAAAATCGAACATTTTGCTTCTGGGTGGTTGTACTGTGAGGGATGGGGGAGAATGATGTGTAGCTCATGCTGATGTGTAATTATGGAGTCTAGTTTCTCAAGTTTATCTGAATATTAACCTATTTACTTGGAATGAAGGGAACTTGGTGGGTCTCATGCAGCCGCACTTTTGTTTTATCTCTTCTACTTACATGATTAATTAGTTATTCTTCTCTTAAATAACTTCATTTTCAAGTCGAGCTATTTTTTTAGCACTAGAATATGCCCACTTTCTTGAAATGGAATATATACAATTGCCAAAATAGCATAAAACCTTAATTTGGGGGAGTTCTATACTTTGAAAAGCTTATGTTGCAAATTCAATATCTTAGATTTCTGAACTGGAATATATTATATTTCCAGGATACTTTTGAATGTCCACACTTCCAATTTGGTTATTTTAGTGATTTAGCTAACGAGTTAAAAGTCTTTACCCCTGCAAATGAGAAGTATATTGAAAAACCTCAAATAAGCTTCATCAGAAAGATCCTTGCAAGCCTGGATGTGCGAGCTCCCCCTGGGGGAGTAGGATTTAAGATGGGTATGCCTAGTAAGAACCTTTTTAGATGCAGCAGAAATTTGTTGCTACTCCAAAAGGTGTCTCAGATAACTGGTTCATGTTTAGATCATGCAAAAAATGGCAATAGAATGTTGTCAAATTCTCAAAAAGGACAAAAATGCATTAAATTCGTAAGCAAGAATAAGGCGGAACAAGGAATTTCTGGATATTATTCTGTGAAACCATCCAGTGTTGCACCTGATTCTTGATTGCATGATTCATTTTGCAACATGCTCAATGTAAACCTCTATTCAAGGGCTCAAAAAACAACGAAACTGCAAAGAATTCACAGAAAGAATATGGAGGAATAAGGAAGCTCTAGAAACTATTCTGACCATTCAGTATTGGACCTAAGACTAAATCGCATCACCTACTCTGTAACACACTAAACGCCTGCAGCATGTCTAGTTTGGACCATTTGTTAGATTGAAATTTGCAATTTCTTTGGATAAGAATTACATTGTTACAGGCTTCTACGCATTTTCTTAGTTGTCTAGATATTTTCTCCAACCTGAGTTTTGACTGAGGCATTTTCACTGTAGAAACCAGTTACTAATTTAAAACCCAAATCCCTAGATTACCAAAACCATAAAATTCTTGCTAAGGTTGCAAAGTTCATAAATATTCTTTCCAATTGAATATCCTGCCAAACTTAAAAACTAAGTTCCAAGAAGGGTATACATAAAATTTGTAAACATAGACATTAGGGTAAGCCTATCCTAACTACTAAAATGGCTTCTTAGGAATTAAGAGATAACATGTTCAAGCTTGAATTTTCAAAGTGATCTCTGCCACTTTTTTGTAAACATGCCCTGATTGAATGCTGCCTTCTGTCTTTGTCACTTACAAAGGATGAAAGAGCTTGAATGACCTCCTGTTGTCATGCTTCTGGGGAAGCAAGTAATTTCCTTGCCTGCTCAGTCAGCTCAGTAGATTTTTGACATCATGAGATTTTAACAGCATGTTTCACATTTCATCTTTGAACTATAGCATGTAGTCTTTAACTCTTTGACTGGCTTTCTTTCCATTTCGATTATGTCATTTGTTCTTTCCAATTGTATTTGACAATCGTATTATGATGTTGTAGAAATTAATTGACATTCATTTCGATTATAGTACAGCTACCTTGTTAGAAAAGAGAAGTAGATAGTTTGAAATCTCTGGTGTGCTTCACAAGGACAGAAACGTCTTTGTTTGTACAAATAAACATTTATCACCTCCTAGCTACTTATTGATATCAAGAAATGGAGTGTTTGATGTTCAAGGATGGGAATCGGCTCTCATGGTTGCAACCTTGTGATCTTAAATTCTGCACTGGCAGGACATCCGAGCAGAGAGTTTTTGGTAACCTGTAATTATATAAATTTTAAATTCTAATATATATACACATGAATCAGATAACTTTGAGTCCTTCAGTCCACTTCTGATTTGCGTATGTCTGAATGACATTACTGTTATTGACTTATTAAATTAGGGGTTGATTTAATAAGGTTGTTGGAAAAGATGTTAATTTTTTAGCATAACTCTTGTAATTTTTCCGTAAATAGGGATTTGAGTAGAGTAATGCTCTGAATGTCAGTCTATGACTTCAGGCTAGTTTACAAAGCTGGATATTTGACTCTTTCCATTTTAACCAATGGCTAAAGATCAAATCCAAAGTAGTTGTAAATGATAGATCAGAGAAAATTAAGGAAAAGAAACGGAGGTAAGAAATTAGTTTATCTGTCAGCAATGGATAGTAAATGTAGACCTTTCTAAAGCAAGTTTGGTTCCGGGTCAGTGATGGACGTACTCACTGTTTGTTTGGAGCCGTTCAGTGACAGATGTACTCACTGTTTGTTTGGACCCATTAGCATGGAGAAAGATGACTAAAAATGAGTGTTCTCTGCTGTTTCTTTTGTCTCATTAGATAATTCTTGAATTTATCGCAGTTTTCTTTCTAATTGTAGTGCTCATTATAATATCGCTTGGAATTTTTGCCCTGGGTAATTTAGTGCATTACTACATGGATCTCTTTGATTTAGTTATTCTCATATTGGGCATATACACTAAACTTCTATGCTTTGTGACACATTATTAAGGTTTAGACAAGGTGGTCATAATGCCCTGTTTCCTGTTGAGTAGATCTTATTTTGAGTACTTCAAATTTGGATATGATAAATATCCAGTTTCAGCAACTCAACATAGAATTTGTTTGGTGTTCTCTCTTTTTGTTTATTCTTTTTTTTTATTTATTTTTATTTTTTAGAGGACAGGGGGTTGTGGGAGGAGAGAATGAGATAAGGAAAAAGATGAAAGAGAATCACCTACTTCCTATTTCTATCTTTTTACTTTTGACCATCGTGTGTTATAAAGTTCTGGCATTGCGCATAATCTTTCAGAAAGGTGTGGTTTAGATTCTGCCTCTGAAGAGAAATACTTTTCTTTGTTCTAGATAAGTATAACTAGGGGATAGGTTGATATTAGGAAAATGTTTTTAGTACCGAAGCTTGAAAACTGCCTTTTTTTTGTTTACCCTTTTCTTTTTCTAAATTTGTTTGCGTAATTTTTCTTTCTATGAATTGTTTGTTTGATTTCTTCTGTTTTAATGTTGTTTGCAGGGAAGAATGATATTCCATTTTGTGACCTGAAAGTGTAGCATGATGAAATGCAGATGAACTCCAATGGTATCTCTACCCTCCTCTTTCCCTCTTTTTTTTTTTTTTTTTTTTTTTTTTTGGGTAGCTTCAAATTTGAAGGATCACTTATATGCCTTCTTTACTGCAAATACTTTTCCTTTCTTCAAATTTTTATGTGTCAGGTCGAACCATTCTAGAGCATCTCACTCAGCTGTATACAGAGGACTTACCTGCAAGTAGCATATGAAATCATTTTAGAGCCGTTCATTTATTGAGAATGAGGAAACTGCAAATGGTCTCTGTTTGGACTACTAAATGGAGGTAAGTCTCAGATTGTTCTGGGTTTTGATTCACATGATTCAAAATGATAAGATAAACCCCCAATTCATCACTCAGTAGAAAACTTCCAATCCTGACAATACCCTCATTCTGTAAATTTGTCGTTGAGCTGTAACATGGAATTCATCCAGATTCAGATTGATACTCTCTGAAAACTAAAGGAAAGCAAGTGACAATTGGATCAATCCTTGAGGGAAAACTGTAATGGCTCTATAACCAACCTGATATTGCTAACAACTAGATTAGTTGAGAAGATCAGTCTGAAAGCTAAAGGAGAGCAAGTGACAATTGGATCAATCCTTGAGGGAAAACGGTAATGGCTCTATAACTAACCTGATATTGCTAACAACTAGCTTAGTTGAGAAGATCAGTCTGAGTGAAAAATATCATGCCTGGTTTTTCTGTAGCTGCTAGTGATTTATCGAACAGGAAAAGAGTTGCTTTTGTAACTACTACTTGTGATAAGCCAACTCAAAGAGGTTTGCCTTCACAACTGCTTTGGCCATAGATTTGCGAATAACTGTTGGCAGAGTGGCTACCACATGATCTGCTGAATGGGTTTATGCCTTGCAGTTGAATTATAACCACCAAAACTATGGAATTTCACATAATCCTGATATCAAGAATGCACTGTCACGAATAATATCCATATCCTGTCATCCTAGCGAGTAAATCACCAGCAACATTATTGGCGGTCAAATATCAAGCTTCACGGGGAAAAGAAACTAGCAAAGTGCCCAAAGTCATCAAAATTTTATCTAGATCAGTCACACATTCTTAAAGTTTATAATGGCATTGTCTCTAAAATGGCTAAAAACCGAAGCAAAAATAAGTTCATGCAACTTCTATAGTTATTGACTATTGTTGCAAGCACAACGGAAACTAGATGACCGAAAGCAGACGGCAGTATCAGACCATCTTCTCTAAAGTGACTCCTCAAGAAGCTTGATCAAGTCACTCTTGTTAAGTTTCGAGTACCTTTTGAGCTTGCGGTCCTTTGCCATGGCTCTGAGTTGAGCCATTGGCAAAGACTCGAGATTAATTGTGGCCACTGATGCGGTGCAAGAGAGTAGCTTGAGAGACTTCTTAACACCAAATTCATTTGCTGCCTGAAAGGTGGAGGTTTGATTGATTTCCTCCTTGACCAAAGTTTTCATCCTTCCCTCTTGCATGCTCTGAGTGGCTTGGAGACTGCTCATTTCTTCACCTTTCGTGGTCACCGGGAAGAGTACACATTTCTTCCTTGTCCCTGGTGACTGACGAGCTGAGTTTAGGCTAACTGCTGAAGGAGATGATTCTGGAAGTAGTCCTGACTCAACTATGGGGAAGGGCATGTCTGGGAGTTGGGGGATCGTTGGTTTCAAGAAGTTCAACATGAGTAGTTCTGTTCCAACTCCTTCAGTATGATGCACTTGCAGTGGATCCTGTCGCTCCTCCATCAATGGCTTTCTTGCCTCTTTGGTCGTGCTAAACAGCTCTGAAGATGACTCCCCAAATGCGCATTCGAAATCAGAAAGCCATGAATCTTCTTGCTTCATCATCAGGGGAAATTCCTCTATCCAGTTGGTTATATCAGTATCTGCTATCATTTTTAGCTTTTGCTTTGAAAAGGACTCTTCAGCCTTTTGTTGTACGGAATCCGTCATGCAAACTGAAGCTATATCTTCGAGCTCAAACATGCTCTGGAAAAAAAAAAAAGAGCAGAAAAGAAAGCAGGGTACAGTTTCTTAGTCATATAATAATCATCTCTGGAATGAAAATTTAGCTTGCAGCCATTGAATCCTCATACTTTGTAGGGAGGGAAAAAATTGTAAAAACCCAAAATCCCGTTTTAGCCAAAGTCTCCATTGGTTAAAATTTTAACGAGTATTTTTATAGAAAAAAATTCTTTCTTTATTAAATCAGATTACAAAATCATTAGACAAAATAAATTCAAGAAAAGAAAAAAATACATTAACACACAAAATTTCGTTCTACACATTGTGCCAATATCCTATATACTTGTTGAGATATTTAGATATGATATATTGATAGGTTGACCTATGCTAAGAATTTCAACTGGCTAATAGAATTTACACGAATTAGTTTTAACTAGTTATTATAAGATATGTTTATTTATTATAAAATAACAGGCACAATTGATAAGTCACGTCCCAAACGATATGAAGGTGCTCAAAAGGGACACATTACTGTCGCTTCTTCAGCTTGAAAAAAGTTAAGAATATGCTTACATCAAACCAAAGAAGCCTAAAACTAAGAGTCTCATAATGAGTAGGCTCAACATGTTTATCAGTTTTGAGTACATAAGAAACATCTCATACCATATCAACATCAGTTTCTGTAACAATTGTTTCGGTGGGATTTGGAGATGGCTTCAATTCAGTGTTCTCAATTCCGAAGCTCTGTACTGCAACAGCCCCGCTTGTTCCACTGCTTGAAGCAGCTATGTGGCTCAAGGCATTCGTGCTCTCATCCATCATCATAGCAGTTGGTTCCTGCTTGTTTTATGAGGGTAGCAAAGTGAAAAGAAAATTTGTACAATTATAATCATTGATTCCTAACTGTACCACTGGTTGGCAGGTACCTTCTGAATGTATGGGGTATACATCCTCTTCTCTTCCTTGGTTGTTGAGTCATGTATTCCTATTCCATGTCCTATCTCAATGCTTGAAGCGATCTCCATCATTTTTCTCTTGGTGGATACTTCACTTGCATGTTCAGAAAAATTTGGGAATGAGTGGATGATTGTGGTATCTCCATTCTGATCATTGTTTGGAGAAAACCAATGAGAAAATGTAACAAAAAGAGAGGATATCTTCTAGTCTACATGAGTCACAAGTTAGAAATGTGAATTCAAAACTATTGCTTAACAGATCTTGCAGGGCTGCCATGCTAGGAACTGCAAAATAATGTAAAGAGGTTGTCTTTACCTGGGATTTCTCTTCCACATCCTTCAGAACTTCCAGATTAGTTGGTACACTAATCTCTTCCACGGATTTAGCAGCACAGCCTATTGCTTCAGCGTTGCTCAAATTGGTCTCATCTGTGGACCGGAGAGTGGCGAGCTTCTCAGCATTGAAACTTGAACTCTATAATGGAGGTTTCCACAAGTAGGGAAAAAGTGGGTCATTACTTAAATGAGGTCTTACAAGAGATAAATATTACACAGAACAAATTCCAAATCACCCAAATCACCAAGACTGACATCAAAAGTCCGGTGACACATATAGGTAAAGATGGTGTATTTAACATCACATTTGCCAGCAATACGATATGCAAATAGTGCACAAGATGTCAAATTAACAATACAAGAAATTACAATTCAACTAGTGCATATCATGTTGACATGCAATGTCAAGATTATAATTTAAATCTGCAGTAGCTGGTACTGTTATTCCCCAGAAAATATGACGACCAAAAGGAAGAGAAACATGATTTGTTCACTTGATCCAGTTCATGTAATTGATGAAGCCATTTTACTTCCTTAATTCTTAAGAAAATGTTGATTGGTCCTAGGGCAAAAGAAAAGGTTTTCTTTCTCTGAAAGCTACTTTGAATAAGTTCTCAAATAGCTCACCCGATAATACTTAACTCTTTCAGTCATACATCTATCTCGCTTTTGAGATGCTCAATACCAGCGAACATGGTATTAAGCATTTAGCTGCTAAGGTCTCAGATAGCTTCTGGTATTGGATAGGAAATTTATACGTGTTCTACATAGTGAGATGACACATTACAGAATAAGCAGACAAAAGAATCTGGAACAGGTTTTCAGCCACTTCACATCTACAAGTGTACTTATTTAAAGACAAGAAAAATCAGGGGATAGCACACAGTAATATGAGAAACTATGTCTAATCAATTAACCACACCAACTTGCTTAGTGGGGCAGCTGTGCAACAGAATAAAATGCAGGTTTTACACAAACCTGCTTATCTCTGTTTGGAAAGTAGTATTTTTCCAGGAGAGCTTTTAGTATTTCACTCAGTTTCGGTGCAGGTTCTCCATGTTTATGGTGAGGGACACCCATGTCATGCTCCATTTGTAGTGTTTCATCCTGAGCAGGATCTCCATTTGTTTGGAAATTAAAATCCAGCTCATGTTCTGCTTGCCGGTCGATCTGAGCAGGTTCTACAAGTGTTTGGTAAAGGGCACCCATCTCATGTTCCAATTGTAGTTTTTGGTTCTGAGAAGGATCTTTACATGTTCGGATATAAGAATCCAGGCCATCCTCTGTTTGCAGGCTTTCAATTTTCGCAGGATCTCCATCTGCTTGGAGACAAAAGTCTTGTTCATTTTCTGTTTGTGGTTTTTTATGCTGAGCAGGATCTCCATGTTTTTGGGAACTAGACCCCTGTCCTAGTTGCTGTTGTGCCTTTTCATTCTTCAATCTCCGAATTGAGATATCTAGTGCCTTGATCCTCTCCGTCAAAGTATCAAAGCATATCTTAGCCCATGCATCATCTTCCAAAGCTACTTGGGCCTGAAGAAATATAATTTCTTCCTCAAGTTCCTTTATCTCGGCATCAGCCTTAGGTATCAGTTTTTTCCGCACTTCAATGCAACACCTTTCATTTATAGCATCTTCTTCTATGACATGTATGACATACATATAATGGAAAAGATGGGAGCTCAAGTCAGTCTAATTTAGGTGCCTAAAGAAACTGATTAGCGAATACTGTAAAGGGGATAAACTAACCGTGCCCCAAACCAGAGGAGAAATCAGACTGCCAATTTCCTTTAAAATCAGCACTGTCATCTGTAACCAAAAATTACACAAACAAGAAAAAGAAGTCAGCTTTAGTGAAATATAGTGCAAAATTTGAATCTATAAAGAGTTCCAGCAATTTTTTGAGTCTAAACAACCACCAATAGTAACTTGAATCATGTTAGCTAATAAAATAACAAGGCAGAGCAACCTTCATAACTTGGTGGATCCCAAAGAGATGAATCCATAGTCTTAGACAATTTCGACCTACAATATGAGCATGAAAATGTTATCATAAAATATTTTGGTGATGCAGAGAAAATGTTTCCACCAAATATCTGCTGTTGAACCTTTAAATAAAGGAATATCTGTAGTAAGCACATCTAGATCTTCAAAGAAGAAAGATGATTAAAAACCATTTCAGCACTAACTTAGAACAAGATAATTTGTCCGACGCAACAGTGATCCTGCCAGTAGGTGGATTGTATAATATCTTGCTAGCATGAAGATTATACATATAAGTCATTGGTCAGCATTTTCCTCCTGTCTAAGTTTTCACAGTTGGAGAGTCCAATCTAAAACTGAGTCTTTGATTAAAGGCAAACTTTCATGCTCTCCATTGTTTCTTACTGAGTTCTCATAGATGGTATCTTTCTGAAACACTGGAGTCACTTCATGAATTCTCTTATCGTGTTTCCACCATTAATTATGATTATTCAGCATATACTGCAAAAAGCTTTATCCTCCGGATCTAGGGCTAGTTTATCTTCTCATGCAGCAGTTTGGAAACAATAGATATGAAAGGCAAGTCTCATCCCAATATTCAAATGTGATGAGCAACCTCAAGTTATCTTCGAGAAACAGCATAGATAAAACAAAAGCAGGTCTCACAGCTAAATATTGGAATAAATTTGTCTAAATTCAGCATTATGTCTCGGTTTATGGAGCATGTTAGGAGTTTCAGTGTTATAGATTGCTTCCCTTCTGGTTTTTGTATTTCTTCTTTTTTTTTGTTGCATACAGTGTTGAAGCTCTAGAAGATATCATGTGAAACAACAGCATCTTAGATTTGGGGATCTGTTTACTTCTGAAAATAGCTTTTATTTCCTCTACACTACATATAGTTTACTGGAATGAATTCCCCAACTATCATTCAACTTTTTCATGTAGTACTAAATGGAAACAAGTAGTACCATACTCTAATTGGAAAGTTATTAATTGAAGAACACCTACAATCACTATATCAAGCTGATTTAGCTAATTATACGCACAACTATGTTAAAATCAAATACTGAATATTTAGGCAGAAATATTATCTAGGAAGAAAGGATATGGGGAACAAAATGGATGAGTTGTTAGCAGTAACAGAGAAGGTGTCAACCAACTGCAAGAAGTGTCTGCCCACCCCAACGGCACCACTGCTCTGTAGCATTAGGGAAGAAGATCTTGTAAGTTATACACTTTCCCTAGACTAGCCCCATTTGGTAATTTGGCCTATAAATCATCCCTAGATTATTCTCCTTAAGAAGCTAATTAGCGAACTCAATACTGGATTGCATATGCAAAGATGGAATATTAAAACTTGGCAAATCAAATTGACTTTTGTGCATCAGCACTCAACTTATTTCACATTAGATTGAATGGCAAAAATGTTACGCACATGTATAATTATATAAGAGAACAAAGAAGACATGTACACACATAGTAAGTTTTTTCAAACTATCAAATGACCAAGTAAGGCAGATGTCATTAGAAAAATCATTCCTTTAACAAGAAAAGAGTGGAAGTACACAAAAAAGAGGATAACAGAAAAAGCATGCAAAGGAAGAACTAATTCATCCATAGCTGCAGTAAATGCTCTAACTAAACCTTTGTATATTAAGGATGCAAAAATTGGAAACAAAAAGTAAGAAAAGATTACAACAGTTGCATGACCAAAGATACCAGAAAAATATCAACAGAAATGAGAAAGAAATTTGCTTGACTTTTACCAGAATGAGGCCATGGATGAGTGGGAAAATTTGACAGTCAATTGAAAAATCCCCACATTTGAAATCAGTATTACCCTGATCTATTTTTCCTATAACAAATCTTATCCCTAAAATCATCAGAAAATTGAATAGTTTAAGCTGAATAAGTGAATTTATTTGTAGCAAGTATATAGGTGCACATACAAGACATATCTTATATGCATATGATACAGCTTCTTGCATACACAAGTATATATGTGAAAATTCTCCACCATCTCCAAAACACATACACATGCGCTCACAGACACATTACAAAGATGCATATTTTAAAATTTTGTCACCTATTTAATTACACACACAGAGACATACACTTGAACTTCTCCAAGAACCCACAATCTTCAAAACCCACACACACATTCTCTCTATATAATTAGATGTGCCAATAGCCTGACCACAATCCCTAACGCACGCACAGAAGCACACATTAACAATTTTTCCAAGGACCCAAACATCTTTGATAATTGATACCCACACACATACACATGATTAAGAATACATGGCAAAAAAAACTCTCCCCATCTTTCATGCACATGTGCACACATGTATAAATATTTGTATGCAACATAGACATAGAAAAATAAAATCTAAAAAAAGATAATTTCACTTATGCATTTTGCACATTATTCACAAGCGTGTACAAATTTAACTGCTAGAAAAAATCGAAGTCCAAAAGAGCAAACACTAGAGGAAAAAAAGCAGAAAAATCCCCAATTATATCAATCATCTAGGCAACCTTGATCACATAAACGCAACATCAAAGAATTCAGCAATGCAGAACCATGATCACTCATTCCAAACTGAAGAGAACAACAAAAAATTTCAACAGTTCGGAGAATTTCACATTTCACTCACACAGCCAATAACAAAATCCAAAAAAAAGTCCATCTTTCCTCATCTACCCCAACAACAGAGCTCAAATTCAAATGAATAACTAGTAACAGTAAAAAGTTGAAATTTTGCGAAGTGAAAACCCAAGCATTGTACCTGAAAATGGTCGAAACGACGACGGAAGAGTTTGCACACAGTCACGCACTGAAATTTGGGAGAGATTGATGGTGACAACAACGAGGAAGGGGAGAGCTTATAAGAGGGACAGAGTGGCTCTCTGCATGCAGAGGAAGAGAGAAGCATCAGTGGCACTGTTGTGATTATTGGTCAACAGAAGGGTATCATTGGCACGTGAGTCTTGTCCGTACTCGTCCGGGAGTTAGTGGTAGATGGACCCAGTTGGATTTTTATAACTATGAGTGTACCTTTCTGCTTTCCTAGTAGGATGACTACGGTTACACATATTTTTCTTGGCATTTTGTTCTTTTTGAACTTTGCTCTTATTTTCTTTGAAATTTTGCAACATTTGTTAGTTTGAATTTGGACTTTTGTTTGACCATAATCCAAGTATAGTTAAATCTTCACATAATTAGGTGTAATTGAATCTTTGTATAATTAATTATAACTAAATCTTCATATAATTAAGTATTATTTGGACTTCTCTTAGATGACACAGTGATCACTCTAAATATTTTCTTTTGTACTCCTATTGAAAAGCATAAAATAGTTGAAACAGGGAAAAAAAAAAACATATCAACATTATCCACATACCTATAAGTTAATCATAAATCTATGCCATTTAAACTCCTCTAACTAACATATTATACACATTCACATTTCTTTAATTTTGGATCGAGTTTTAATCAAACTCCGCCTTATAATTTAATCAATTTTTATATCAAGTTCTAAACTCTACTTGATCCAATTAAATATAAGGTTACACCAACTTTTTTGAGTTGATCACGTTGGGTTTGAGGAACTGAATTTTATTGACAATCCTATCCATTCCCTTTAATATTTTCAAACACTAGGAATTTCTTAAATATTCTTCAAGAAGCAAATAGAGTTTACAAGTATTCTTTATTTTAGTTGCAGATATATCTAGTGTACCATCAACACTAATTAAGTATAATTAAATAATTTTCCTTGGACCTAGATTTGCTAAAAAATAGTAAGGTGTTTGAAGTCGTGAACTATAATTCAATCGTTTTGAATCAAGAGTTCAACTCCTAACAGCTTCTTTTCCAAACGTCAGGCACTGAGGGAATGCGTGGGAAACGAAAGGAAGGGAGTAGAAAAGATTTAGTTTTGCTTGTTTGAATCGCTTTTCGAGGAAATAAAAGAAATGATTGGGTAGGAAAGGTTATTTTTATGAGATTTGATTTCCATCTAAAAGTGGGCAGAAATGGAGAGTAAGGGAACCAAATTAAATAAAATAATCAAAAATTTCATTGCCTTTTCATTTCTTTGTAGTTAACGAACAATTTTTCTTTCCATTCTTTTCCTTCCTCAAATCAAACAACAACCAATTTATGCTTACTTTTGTTTTTTATACTTAATCCAAATAAGACGGGCAGGAACCATTTTCCTTTACTAACACTTCTTTTCTTTTTACTTTGTATCCTTTCCTTTCCTTCAGTCCAAATGAAAACGAGAAGATGGTCACTTTTTCGACTTTACTGTCCAAATACAAATGCAAATTATAGCTAGTAGTTTGAAATGGTGACTATTAATATGTACAAATATTTCATCTCTATGTTTAAATTGTAAACAAACTACAATTAGATTAGCTCAAATGAAATGTCTTTGTGTCATTGATTCCTAAAATCGTAAAACTCATTTAACAAGGGATCAGCATCCACTCCACCCATGGGTAGATAGAGATTCTCCATTTACCAAATAGGAACTCAAAACTACTGGTAAGTTTCTTCATACATAGTATAACTTGTGTGCAAAGCACCAGACTAATTGGACTACATTTTGTCATTTACACCTTTCCACGATTGAAGCAATTTATACACCATCCAAGAGTTACGAATTGATTCAAACAATAATATTATACATCGTCCAAGGGCCACATATTGTTTGGGATAATCTCAGAAACCTTCTGACATTTGCATTGCTCTCTCCTGAGGTTTTAAAATTTTCACTTACCTTCCTTGAAACCAGTTTTCTTATTTAAATTCAATCCAATTCAAAAAAATGAACAATAAAAAAATAATTTCAAGTGTGAAAAGATTTATTTATGCCAAAAGTGCCCCTTAAATATTATACTAGTCAGACTAAATGTCTAATCTAACTTGTTAATTCACTTATGGGGCCATTACTTCAATCGTCAATAAAAACTATCCATCATCCATAACAAAACAAAAAAAAAAAACTTTCAAAATTAAACAAAGCAAAAAAAAATTTCATATGTTAAATTTCTTTATCATCACCACAATTATAAAACAAATTAGCTCAACTAAAATCTCTTTATATTTGATTCCTTTTATTTGTCAAGCATATAAATTAGAAAAAAGATGCCTAGTATTGGATCCCATTTTAAATGCCAAATTAGATTTTCTTTTTTATACTTCAAACTATAGTTAATTTAGTTTGTAAACAGCTTAATTGTTTCTCATGTCTAAATCCTTAATTTATCAAGTGCATTATGTCTAATTTCTTTTATTTGTCAAGTATATAAAAATTAAAAAATGCACCTAATATTGGTTCGATTTTTGGATGGCAGATTTATTAAGCGCATTAAATCCGATTTCTTTTATTTGTTAAGTGTATAAAAATTAAAAAAATACATCTAGTATTGGCTCTATGTTTAGATAGCAAATTAGTTAAGTTTTTATAATCCAAATTATGGATAATGTAGTTAGCAATCGTTTAATTCTTTTCATTCACATATATGTGTAAAATATCCTAAAGTATAAGGGTAATAGAGTCATTTGATCATTACTGATGTAATCACTAGGATCCAAGTGACTGATAGGGGAGGTAAATGAAATTTCTAAAACCTTAGGGGAGGGAAGTGAAACTGTCAGAAACCTCAACGGAGGTTTTTGAAATTATTCCATATTGTTTCCACGATTGAAACAATAATATTTTCTGTCAATTAATTTTGTTAGTTTAATGATCTACTTAACAGAGTAAATCAATGATGGGCTCAGATTATATATTTAGAACTTGATAAATGGATAAGTAAAGGAAGCAAGATAATTGGAGAAAAATGAGTATTTTAACTATAGATAATTGAAGATTTTTTTTCCTAGTTTACCAGCAAATAGGCCTGCTGATTGGGCTTTGGTGATCTCAATATCAGCTCACATAAATTATTGTTCATCATTCTTTTGAGACTAAACTCAACTCTATTAAGCTAATAAATGTATAGCTTATACTCAGCTCAAAAAGATGTTCTGGTTAAGTTTAATTAGGGTTAACTTAAACTTGCATCGTATACTCTCTTCTTGAAACTTGAGAAGAATTGTCCTAAGGGTTCAGGAAAATAGCAAAGTATACAATTTCGACAATAGATAATACAGTGAGAAATAACAATTGATTTTGTTATAGTTACAATTTCAATAGTTTAAAACCACCATTAATAAAATGAAATATAAATTGAGGAAATGATATCCTAAGATGACCACTGGTTTTTCCTTTGTTGTTACAAAGCCCTAGTATCTAATTTATATTTTACAAAGAAAATAAAAAATAGATCATAATTTCTGAATCAGTGAGTCTGTTGAGTCTGGTGTAGTCCAAACTCAGTTGACATTGCAATCGGACTAAAATTGAGGCCCAAATTCATTTAAGTTCTCGTCAATTGAGACTCAGCCCAAAGTATATAGAGCTAGGCGGGCCAACCTAGTTTTAAAGAATGTTTACGATAAACTATCTATATCTATTGGCTTTCTCAGCTGATTATGTTAAATTTTGATTTTAGATAATTAGTTTTTTTAAATGTTAATCGCACATTATTTTTTTAATAATGGTACTTCCACTATCAGTTTATCATATAATCTAAAAAATTAACAAAAAGTGGAGTGTCATTAATAATTTCATTTTTTCACTGTTCTCGTTTCCTTTTTGTCTTCAGATTATGAATTTTTTAATAGTAAAAAAAATGCTAAAATCAAAATCTATCAAAGAATAACTTTTTACTAATAGCTAACTATTCTATGTTATTACTTTCCAAAATTGACTTTTACACAATCTACCTAAAAGAGAACAGGGCTTACATCCATATGACATGCACTTTGTCTAGAACTCTTAATATTTCTCTTGACACTATCTTTTTCTTTTTTTTTTTTTTCCGCCCCCCGGGGGGGACACAGTGCCATATTCATCTATAACTTCTACTTGTTATATGTTTCAAATCCATAATTACGAATAAGTTTCAATTCTTAAAAACTTTCGCTCTTCTAATCTATACATAAGATGTGCTTTTTTCACATATCTCTGTAAAAAACTCATACATGGTCCCAAATAAAAAGTGTGCTTTTTTCACTTGTTTCTGTAAATAACTCTCTTACTTGTTCCCCCGTGTTAAGTGGGTAACTAAGGCCCCGTTTGATAACACAATTCAACGCTTAAACTTATGGATTCAGATCTTAATACGTTCAGACCGTTTGATAATTGAAAATAGACATTTGAATGAATTAAGTGACACTGAATTTTCTAGACAAAACTTGCTTCCAAAAATAAGTGATAAGCTATTCACTTATCACTGAATGTGATATACATTCAAATGTATTAGATTTAGTACTTAACAATTAAATCACTTAATAAATTCAGACTTCAGATTTCAGACTTCAATTTTTAGATTTCAGTTTTATCAAACGCACCCTAAGACTCATTAACAAGCCAAATGCCCTCAACTCATACTAAAGATAGTGTAGCAAGCTTTATAGTTGTCATCAAGTCAACAATTGTGTTAAATAACTCTTTGACCTGTTTGCCATGGTTAATAATTGAGTTAATTATATTTACCTCCCCAAATATTTGACAAAACTACCAGGTCGACTTATAATTTGATCAAATTATACTCAAAATTTTTAGTACAACAGATCAAGTATCCCATTTAAATATGAGGAATGTTCCCTAGATCATTTACAAATATGCTTAAAGTTCCCAAGCACCACTCGAAGGTTGAGTTCATCAAGTCTACCTGCTTAGGGTTTGGAAAAATTACAAGTATGCCAAATGATAGTCCAACCTGTTAACCAAACATTTATCAAAGAATCTCTTTTCAATAATCAATTGCTTTTAACCAATTAAGCTGGAGTAATGAATCAAAATTCTAGTCAAATTTTCACAATGCCCATTGATACCTAATTCACTTATCCTACTATTCTGTCATCTCCTTGTAGCATTCGCTGATTATAACCAGAACCCACTTATGTGCTGTGCATCAGTACTTGTTACGTTACAGCCAACATGTGAAGCAGATCCACATATTCTAGCTCAGGTCACCAAATGCCTAGTCATTTACTTTAAGCATTTAACATTCTCCTAAAGAGTAAATGTGCTAAGACACGACATCCCAATATCTTGAATTTAACTAGCACCTTGATGACAGTTTTCAGCTCCACCACCACAATATTTACTGTTTTCTGTTCTACAAATATTTTACACCAGCACAAAAATTAATATACTGCGTGTCTACTGCCACCCTTTCAACACTGAAAATGATATATACTGCGTGTCAAAGTCTTATCATTTAAAACCTCCTGAGCATCAAATTCAACAAACAACTGATGAAGGAAGAGTCAAACGCTTTGTCAAATAAAAATTTTACCTAATACAATCAGCACAAATAGCGCCCTTCTTCCCCAAAAAATCACAAGTTTTGCCCAGAGTGGTATAACATCCCTTAACATGTCTACAACCTATTTCTATTTTCTATACTCACATTGCCTTTTCCTTCATCTCTTACAATGTTATACCAAATTAAGATGCTTGGGTAGAAAGAACAAGAAGGGCTAAAAAGTATACATCAATGTCCTTGCAGCCTATTGATGGAACCCCAAGGTAGCTGCTGTCAAATTCCCCTGCCATATTAAGTAATATTCACCAGAGTACAAAGAACTGACACTGATCTAGAACTTTTTCTACCTGCAAATTAAACAATTTATCATAGAACCATCTCCATCCAATACATCGTCAAGTCATCCTCCCAAATGATTGGTGCACCAGTCATAGCCCCAAGTTTCATGAAACTGAATTTTAGAAAAAAGAAATGCATTAGACCATTAGTGATGAGCATTCTTATCAAATGCAACCCAGAAAGAAATTGATAACAAAATGGAAAAGAATATGGTGTAAATGAAAAATAAAGGAAAGAGCTATATGGGATATCTCATCAAATTGGAAAAAGTTTGAACTTAAAACCCCACCCCCCCCCCCCAAAAAAAATCCTCGAAAAATTGAAAAAGAGACAAAAAGGATCGTATTAAGATTCATTATAACTGATAATGGACCATCTTATGCAACTTTTTCATCAATTTTTTGGGATGGTGATCAGGAAAACTTGACTTCGTTCAAGCATTAAGTCCTAAAATAAGCTTTGAAGATTCAACCAAGACACTAGTCATGTTCTACCAAAAATGGAAATGAAATTAGTCAAAAGGCAGTCTAACTCTGACTAACCCGCAGAGTATAAGATACAAAATTACAGCGCTAGTTTTATAAAGCATCATTCATGACTTCTTTAACAATTTTAATTTTCAAGTATACGTACATTATTTTTCGATGCTACAAGGATGGACCATCAAATTTAAAACTGTGTAGTTTGTCATTCTTTCTGTTGGGTGGTGAGTTAGAATCAGGATAATATTTAATCAAGCCACGTAGATAAGCCTCTCCATGCAGTAATGACATTGTAAAATGTGCTTTAAGATAGAACTTATGTTCTACGGTAATTTCAACATACTACTCCTTTGATAAGTGAAAACAAAATAATTAGCCAATGCTGTCTAATTTTCATAGAGCATCCCAAGACAACCATGGTTTCAAAACATTAAAGAGCCACCTAAAGGGCTACAATAAACCACAAATATATGACAAGAACTTGAATTTATACATTGAAGTACCTTTGAGCAGCTGCAAAAATGAACAAGTTACATAAGACGCCCAACATAATGAGCTCGAGGATATTTTGATTTTAGTTGTGGCCACTGCACAAATAATTGATCAGCCATGCGTAGCTTGTAAAGAAGCAATGCGCTCAAAGAAAGCCTCCTCACTCTTGCAATGCTTTCAACATAGAATATATATGACCATCTAACTCCAAGAATCTGAAAGTAACATAGAACGAATCAAAAGAGACTTTCATCACCAATCGAAACAGGCAAAGTTCAGTGGAAAATGTAGAGATAGGAAGACTTAAATACTTAACAACCTTCACAGGAAATCAACAAGAGGAAGCTGCTGAACAATAACTGCAATGTTGTACTAGTAAATTAACAAGAAGAAGCTAATGATCTATTAAGAAGTGGGGAAAGAACATTTAAGGTATGGGACACTTGCAGATGAAGGACATAACACCTTGAAGATGAAAGCAATCGCACAAAGAGGTATACAAGTTCCAGGTCCATTGCACAAAATCTGCAAAGATTACAAATAACAGAACCAGGAAAGCAAAAGGGTAAGAGAAGAAAAAGCCAGGAATTCAACAGTAGTTTATAGAGAGAATATCGCCTATAAGGTATATGAAATACCACATGAGGTCTGATCTTTATCATTAGCCACAATGCATGAGTCAAAGCGATTAAGGTAGTCCCAACAGAGGTTATATATGATTGACCGACCTCACGACTTCGGTATATCTGCATGAATTTAGCAGATCCAACCTCTTCAACTCCTCCCTAAAACAAGAGATAACAGTTAAAGAATGCCTTTAATTTGCATAATAGCAAGAGCAGTTGCTATTGTTGGTTCTTCTTCTGCTAGACAACCTAAGTAGGGGAAGAAATCTCAATAGCATATAAACAAACTAAAAGGACCCATCAAAAGCAGCCCAACTCTCAGATACAAACTTGATGTGTTTACTAAGTAGAGAACATATGCAGGGTGTTTCATCACACGAAGACACAAGAATGAACACACACATGCAATTTTCTCTTTTTAACTACCAAAACTAAACTAAGTACCCTAGAAAGTGCTGTATATCATAAGCTGGATGTAGATAGATTTGCCTGGACTACTAAGAAACAGGAACAGAGATAGTACATTTTGACCTTTGAGACAAAAAGAGTTTTTAGGGCTATAAAAAAATCAATTAAGACAAAGCAACCTGCACGTATAATTACAATGCTTGTGGAAACTTAACCTTTAAACTTGGATTTTGGAGCAAGGAGGTAGATTCTGTTAACTAAGTGTTAATGCTGAAAAGAAGCTGTCATTTGTCATATGAATGATGCAAACAGATGTTTATATGTCCAATCCGTTCCTTTGCATAAGCTTCACTATACCAGTGATGTAAAATTAAATATTCATCCAATTCTCGTTTGTTAATAATGAACAGAAAAATATTTAGCTAAGAAATATAATATAGATCAATATCACAGTTAACAACCTATATTACTTGTACTTGAGTATCCACAGAAAACAATCCTACTAATAGAGATAAACTCAGTAATCAAGAACTCAACAGCACAAAACAGAACAAAAAGGTGGAAAAATATACCTCATTGAGCCAAGAGTTTTCAAGAACTTGTGCCTTTTGAAGACTCATGTTATCAGTCGCAGCCGCAACATAATACCTAGGCTTAAAACTATGTTTCTGAAGGACATTCAACAAATTTATCATCTCTGCTGTATGACCACCTACCGTCACAAATTCATTCCAAAGGAGGGAAAAAAGAAGAAGAAGAAGAAGAAGAAGAAGAAGAAGAAGAAGAAGAAGAAGAAGCTCATTAATACAAATGGAAAAATCAACAAAACCCACAATCCAAAATTCAAAAAATAGACCAAGCAATAGATGCTAAACACACCAGAACCCAGAACAATGAGGGTGCTGAGGGGCTTTTGCTGTGACATGGCACCACAGGGTTGGCTGCTCCGATGTATAACGTATAAAACCCGGATCACAATCAAGGTAATGAACCCGATAATTGATAAAAGAACTAAGTTTGAAGGTGTGATTGAGAGACAAGGATTGTTGCTATTCTCCATCATTACAGTTTGCCCCTACATCACACTGAAATCAGTCAAAGAATCAGCTAATAAGCCTAGGGGCAAATGGTTTAACTGCAAAATAATAGAAAAAGTAGGCTGAGCAGGGTTAAGGTGAGGATCGCCCTGATAGTTAGCCAGAGAAGAGGTGGCAGGGGAATTGACTGGGAATAGTCAGGCAAGTGCTAGTCTAACGAAGTTAGCCAGAGAAGAGGTGGCAGGGAATTGACTGGGAAAAGTCAGGCAAGGGCTAATCTAAAGAATATTTTTGCTCTGTCCATTTTTTCTTCATTTTATTTTTATCTAATCGCAAACTGTAACCTTGGACTATAACTAATTTTTGAGTTGACCTCTCAAATATCACTTGCAGTATTTCATGCCCTTACAAATTTATGATTCATTGTCCCTAGCAAATGCTAAGGTAAGTTTAGTCATCATGTTCACTTGTTTACAATCATGTGTATACAAAATTGATACATGGACTCATGTAACTTAATCTTATAGCCCGATACTACGAGAATCCGGCTGTGGCCTAGGCCCACATACAATCTTGGACAAAATACATGGTTACAAAATTTTGTAGGAAAAAGGAACAGCATTATAGGTACCAAATTCAAGTTTGTTACATCATCATGATGAACTATTTCTAGCTTCCCCAAACATCAATGCTAATTCATCTTAATCCATGTTTGTATCATCAGATGATATATAATCGATGCAATCTATGCAATATTTGCCAGGAGTCGTCTCTTCAGTCAGTAGGCAAACCTGGTAGATAAATAGGAAGAGAGAGCATCCAATGTTCTTTTGACGAGTGAGCCCCCAAACATCCAAAGTTTTGAAAATGGAAAGAGGAAAAGTACACTTTCTTCTAAAGCAAACTAAACTAAATTTCTCCAATAAAAAAATCCTTCAAAAAAAAAAAGGCATGATAAAGGCTCCAAATAAGTCTTTCTATTGCTTCCTTCTGAAAATCCAAAACAGTCTGCTGCATCTACCCTTTCAAAGCACTTATAATGCCAAAATGATTTTTACTCAAGGGGAAGAAAGGTAAAGTCTAGAAAGAACATGTCCAAGAAGACTCAAATCTTAAAAATAATAAGTATTATGATAGCCACAATGAAGGCTAAATGATTTGACATGAGTAAACAAAGACCAAATGCATCATAGAGCTAACCTTTCAGATAAATGTAACCATATGGCAAAAGGGCGGCTGCATTAAGAGCATTTGAACAACTTGTGCAGGTCATTACTTAACAAATTATAATTAACATTAATGGTCAACTAAGACAAGCTTGATACTCAAGGAAATAGTATAATCTATACCACTTAAAGTACAATTCTCTAGTAACATGTTGCTCATACATGAAATAAGTAGTAACTCTAGTTGGGATCTCATTGCTTTATAGACAGGAAAAGAATTCCATAAAATCACATTGACACAGCAGCTGGACTAATAAAATAAATAGGATGAGTGAAAAATTTGATAACATACCAAAGCTGAATGAAACTGAGGCACAAAGCAATTAACTAAAAGACTCGAACCAGTGAAGGAAGAATAGTTAAAGAGAAAAGAACGATAGCAAATAATACTCCTTAATAGTAGGAATTCCTTTTCGTTCTCCCTTTATCAGACAACTAACTTTTCAATCCTCCTCTAAAGAATAAACTCCAAGGCTGTTCATATGTCCAACCATGTACAAAGCAAAAAAAAAAAAAAAATCAAATCCACCATAAGAAAAGCACGAGCTATACACTTAAAAGCATTAGCTCATATTCCCATAATAATGCAAAGAAAGTAAACATAATCTAGAGCTTAAAATTAAAAGATCTTGTAGGAGAAAACCATAAAGTAGAGGATGATGGAGATAAATGAAATCAACTGAAGTTTATAAGAGGCGTGGCAAGGATATGTCAAACACACAAGCTTTGATTTGACATACTCTTGATGATAGGGAACCAACTTGGGAGTTGGTTTGAATCCTATTGAGCCTGTTTTTCAGATTTCCTTTAGTAGGGGTATTTTGATAATTTGAGTGGTCGCAGGAATTTTATGTTTATGGTAATTTTCTGTTTCCTAATTATTTTTGGTAATTAGTATTTTAGTTGTCTTGGGGAATAAGGAAGCTTAGCTTTCTACTAGAATTCTATGCTAGTTAAGAGTTTTAGTTATAGTTGGAGTCGACTTTGTTTTAGTATCTATAAGTATCGATTTCTCCACAAAGAGAAATCAGATTTGCTATAATAAATTTTCCTACAGACTTAAATGTCATTCTCTTAGGTTGTGTGATGCATCCTATCTTTAGGTGTGATGCCTAAAGATTCCTAGGAGTGATTCCTAGAATTCCAGAATTGATTTTCTCTTGTAGTTTATTTTCTCAATCTCTTTCACATTTGCTGCTTCAGAACTAGTGAAACCTGATCCCTGCGTTTCCTATAAGACTGTTTTGCCTACCAAGTCTTCGTGCTGCGTCAGAGGAAAGGAAAAGAAAAGGAACAAAACTTATGGAAAAGTAGATAGTGTTGAACAGGAATCATGAGAGAGAAGCCAACCATAAAATTTTAAAAATTGACAAGGGAGAAAAGAAACAAGACCTTCAGAAATAAAACCCATTCTAAGTTAAACACTTGAGAAAGGATATATCAAGTAACAGTCATATTCTCCAGCAATATCCTAAAAGATTACCATATAAAAATTTCAACTGTACAGCTCAAAATTTCTATTCGAATCACGACGAAAGGCTCTTCATTTCTTGGTTTGTGGATGTCTTTCTCTTTCCTCCTTTATTATTTAAAAGACAGAAAGCACATTCAAAGTTCTCTGCTCAAATCAAATGCCTAGATCAATTACCAAGGTGTAAAAATCACAAAAAATTGCACACGCCCTCAACCTCACAAATTGAGTATGTTAAGACTGTGTTTACAAAATTTCTGGAGAGATAAATTTCATTTTCTATCTTATTAGGCAAACAAAAACCTCAACAAATCCTGCAAGAAAACATTCATTATCAAGATTAAACACTCCCACAAATGTACTAAATTCCTTAACCACTAAGGATTTTCTCAAAGTTTGAAGCACTAATGAAGAAATAAATGCATTTAACATTTAATCAAATTGGTATAAGTCGGTTTGACTCCTTTAATAAGTTTCAGATGCCCAATTAAAGAAATTTTTAATCTCAAAACAAAATTTCTCAAAGATAAAGGAAATGAACTCACAGCAAATTTGTTTGTGTGGATGCATCTCCTTATACTCCTCCCTATCAAATCAAATTCAATCAAAAATCATATAAAAGAGAGAGAGAGAGAGCAAAGAGCTACATAAATACCCAGCTACTCATGAAGCTGCACATAAAGATTCTCAATGAATTTAAAAACTTTAACATAACAAAATAGAATTAGAAAGAAAAGCAAAAAAAATAACCCTACAGTCACAAAGAAGTTAAGTGTAAAAAAATACAAAAAAAGGAAATTCTTCCTTTAACCTTGAAGCCCTTTCCAAACAACCTGCATTATTCATTTGCATTCTCTTGAAGATTTTCAGAACAGATAGGAAACCTACCCGTACAAAAAATTAGATCATATCATGAGGAATTTCAACTTTTCCATTGAAAAAGGAAAGCAGGGTGGGGGAAAAAAAGAAAAAAAATAGACTTCCATGAGATACATGAAAACTCACATGAAAACAATACTGTGAACATAAAAAAGAAAAGAAACCAGAATCGTAGGCTTGCACAGAGTGAATTGAAGCTAAAGACAAACCTCAGATGAGTTAAGCTAAAATCTACAAAGCAAATACACAAACCTGAGATGAAGATAGTGCAGGAAGAAAGAAGAAACATTGGCAACCCATAAACCAAAATACAGAAAAATAAGAACCTTAAAGTTGCAGAGGCAAATTGAGAGAGGAAGCAGGAAAGAAGCAAAAAATAATGATAAAACAAAATTAGGAAAATCACAAAAAAGGTTGCCTGATCATAACCAGTGGCAAAAGAGGGAGGGGAGAGGAACCATACCAAAGTGAGGAAAACCAAGAGCACGAAGGAAATTTCAATGGTTTCTCTAGAAGTAGAATCTTCAATGAAAACACAAGCAAGAGCAAAAATCTCACAGCCCGGAAGAGTGAAAGCTTCTCTTTTTCACTGAAAATGCAGGAATGGAAGGAGACATCATCATATCAATCAAAATCAACAATTCATTCGTTAACTAATTAACCTAACCAATTTCGGTCAAATGGTTTGGGCTTTGAAGAGGAAGCCCAAGCCGTCATGTCGCGCCCCATTTTTTTAAAGTAAAATAAAAGATGATGAATTTAAGGAAACTTTTTTTTTTTTGTTTCTGTCGGTTTTCACAAGTGAAATAAAAGAAAAATAAAACAAGAATGGCCTAAAATGGGACTTGGCAAAGGTGATGGATTTGGGCCCACAAAAATCCAGAAAAAGGTTTTTTGAAAATTTTGGAGTTGCCACTCGGTATAGAATTTAGGTGTATCGAGTCACCTAAAGAGAGATTTTAATTTTTGAGAAAATAAAATCAAACCATTTAACTAGACAACCCCAGATTTTTTGAAATCAGAAAAATGAATTCGGGAACTACATTTGTGAGAAGGGAAGATCAAGGTTTTATCCTCAAGCACCCCCCAACACCCGGCAAAAACCACTTGCAAGTTCAATTTTATTCTCTTAATTTTTAGGTCAAAATTGAGTTAATTTAAGCTAAACACATAACATGTAATTAACATCTAAACACATAAAACATGAAATAAACTAAAATAATTGATTTCAAGGCTTCCGTTGGAAAAGTTAAGAAATAATGCACTCTCAGCCCACTCAATCACATTGCACAAGTAAAACAGAAAAATTAAAAGAAAAGAAAGAAAATAAGGAAATTACAAGGATTGAATGCTCCTATGCCCCTTATGGATTACATCACTTCTAATGAAAGAAAAGAAAATTAATTACAACTTAAATTGACAAATGAAAGGATTAATTAACTAACAATCGCCTAATCTAAACCTCCAGACCTAATTGAAAACATTAAAATAAAGTTCAGTGGTCAAATTCTAAAGTCTTAAAAATTTGGGGTATAAATAGCAAAGAAAGCAAGAACTGAAGGACTAAAGTTGTGAATGTCCAGGAATTGGTCATCTTCTCCAAATGAACCAGCGACCAGGGTTGTTTTGCTTCTTCTCTTCAGAGAAAACAACGGAAACTTCAGCTCCGGCAAGCTCTAAAGTAAAATGAAACTCACACAAGCTCTCTCACACACCCAATAACACACTAAAACTCAAGTTCATACCAAGGAAAAAATGAAGGAAAAACAGAAAAAGTACAAAAGAGAAAATCCGTACATGAAAATCTCTGAGGGCTCTCCTTTCACACCCGAAAATTAACGAGCTCCGGCAAGCTTTGTACTGACGGAAGCTATTCCTTATACGCATAGACATACATGATTCGTGAATTTTGCTGCTTTGATTCAAAGTTTTCGTTTGGGCATTTTTTCAAACAGGTTAAGTGCATTAGTAGATTTTAACCGATTTCACAAAATCCTATTATAGTCAATCCAAAATTTAAGGCAATGTGAGAATCTGAGGATTTTAATCACACAAACGTCGAGCGACAAAACTCATATAATGGAAATGGAACTGAATTTCATTAAAACAGTAACAACGATTACAGACTTAGACAAAATGGAATAAGAACAGAGGATGATCAAGAGGAAGGAAGGAAAACGGGGAAGAAAAGGAAATTGCTCTAAGGCAATCCGGACAGATTACATCAAAACTTGTATGCCCCTTTCAGTACTACTACTGCTATTAATAGTATAATTCTAACAGAATTCACTCATGATTCGTGTGATCCTCCACGTGACTGCACCTTCTTCTGAGCTGGAAAACGTCACTATCAATCGGTTAACTAACTCTGCACGCGTGTTCTTCATGCTGTGATTTGCTAAAGTCGTGGTCCCACCTCCACCTGCATCTCACGCCTTCTAGCTTTGCTTCCTTCAACCATTCTACATTTTCAGTAACCACTCCTCACAATGCCTCCCCCATGCTTTAGTCTTGTCCTCAAGACTGAAATTGAGGAAATCGAGCTTGAATATCTTCTGCATACTCCCAGGTGGCCTCCTCTGGACTGGTGTTCCACCATTGGATGAGCCATTGAGTTACCACAACATTCCTCCTTTTTACAATTCGTCTAGCCAGAATTGCTAGAGGTTCCACCTTTAGTTGACCCTCTTCATCTATTTCTAGAAGCTGCAACACCGGAGCAGCCCCGTTTCCAAGCTTCTTTTTAAGCAATGAGACATGAAAGACAGGGTGTATTTTTGACCCCTCAGGAAGCTTCAGCTTATAAGCAACATGACCAATTCTTGCTAGAATTTGGAATGGGCCAAAATACTTGGCAGCTAGCTTGGCATTGCTTCTCCAGTTTACTGACATCTGCCTATACGGTTGTAATTTTAGATAAACCCAGTCACCTGCTTCAAATTCCCTTTCACTTCTGTGTTTGTCAGCATAGAATTTCATTCTAGATTGAGCTAATTGAAGTTGCTGTTGCAACGTTCCGTCCATTTTTCTCCTATTCTGTAACATTTCATCTACTGCTGCTACCTTACTTTGAAGGTATGGTCCAAGTGCTAACTGTGGTGGTGACATCCCATACAATGCTTCGAAGGGACTCCTTTGAATGGCTGTGTGAAAAGTGGTATTATACCACCATTCAGCCAATGAAAGCCAGGTCATCCACTTCTTAGCCTGTAAGTGGCACATGCATCTTAGATACATTTCTAGGACCTGATTTACCCTCTCCGTCTGCCCATCAGATTGAGGGTGATAGGCCGTGCTCATGGCCAGTTCGACCCCCATTAATTTGAACAATTCCTTCCAAAACCGGCTAGTAAATACCTTGTCCCTATCGCTGACTATGCTTTGTGGCATCCCATGCAGTTTACAGACTCCTTCCAGAAATAGCTTGGCTACTGTCATGGCAGTGTAAGGATGGGAGAGGCCCATAAAGTGGGCACTCTTGGTGAACCTATGCACTACAACCAATATAATATCCTTCCCTTCTGACTTTGGCAATGCCTCGATAAAGTCCATGGAGATATGGCTCCAAGGGTGCTGAGGAATTGGTAAAGGCTGTAGAAGTCCTGGATAAGCTACATGTTCATCTTTGCACTTTCTGCACACGTCACATTGCATTACCTCCTCTTTAATTTGCTGCTGCATTCCAGGCCAATAAACTATTTGTTTAGCTCTTTGATAGCTTGCTCTTACTCCCGAATGACCACCTAGGTGAGATGAGTGAATGGCCTGTATTAGTTTCTGTCTAATGCCCCCTCCTGCTCCCACATATAATTTGCCTTTATACTTCAGTATGCCTCCCATGTAATGATAATCAGTTAGATTCTCTGGGTGTAGGAGTAACTCAGCAATGATATTTTGTGCTTGGGTATCACCTTCATAACTTTCTGCAATCTCCTGTATCCATAGCGGAGTCACAATGGTGATTGCTGAGCATTTCCCTGCCTCGCTAGTATTTTTGACCTCTCAGGAAGCTTCAGCTTATAAGCAACATGACCAATTCTTGCTAGAATTTGGAATGGGCCAAAATACTTGGCAGCTAGCTTGGCATTGCTTCTCCAGTTTACTGGCATTGTAAGGAGTGGTTACTGAAAATGTAGAATGGTTGAAGGAAGCAAAGCTAGAAGGCGTGAGATGCAGGTGGAGGTGGGACCACGACTTTAGCAAATCACAGCATGAAGAACACGCGTGCAGAGTTTTCCAAATTCTCCTGTCTATTTTCTACCACTGAAAGAGTTCGTTCCAGACCTTCATTCTTGTGGTTAATTCCCTTTACTACACTTCCGAGGTCTACCACTTCCCTTCGTAGATTTTCTTCAGTATTCCGAGTCATCATGCCAGTGACTTTTTTGAAAGAATTATCAGAGTTCAGCAGCAGCAACGCCTCTGGAGATCGTTGCTGCTCTGATACCAATTGTGAGAATTTGAGGATTTTAATCACACAAACGTCGAGCGACAAAACTCATATAATGGAAATGGAACTGAATTTCATTAAAACAGTAACAACGATTACAGACTTAGACAAAATGGAATAAGAACAGAGGATGATCAAGAGGAAGGAAGGAAAACGGGGAAGAAAAGGAAATTGCTCTAAGGCAATCCGGACAGATTACATCAAAACTTGTATGCCCCTTTCAGTACTACTACTGCTATTAATAGTATAATTCTAACAGAATTCACTCATGATTCGTGTGATCCTCCACGTGACTGCACCTTCTTCTGAGCTGGAAAACGTCACTATCAATCAGTTAACTAACTCTGCACGCGTGTTCTTCATGCTGTGATTTGCTAAAGTCGTGGTCCCACCTCCACCTGCATCTCACGCCTTCTAGCTTTGCTTCCTTCAACCATTCTACATTTTCAGTAACCACTCCTCACAGGCAAGCCATCCAAACCCATCATGCAGTGATGAAAATCACAGTCAAAATCACCACATAAATCTCAAAAAGACGGACATATTTTGCTTAAGAAAAAGGGAGAGAAACAAACAAATCACATGATTCTTATAGTTCCATAGACTCATAAGCAGAAACTAAAGATAGGAAAGGGTAAAAGAAAGCTTCACAGTGTTTTCCCGGTGAAGTTTTGTCGGCGGTGGCGGTAGATTCCAGTGGCAATAGTTTCAGCTCCTCCTTTGTTTTTAACTTTTGCTCTTTTATGCCATTTCGTTTCTTTTTTTCTTTTTTTTTTTTTTGTATTTTCTGTTTGCTTCTTTTCTTGGTTCTTTGTTGGAATTCTGAGTTCTAAAATGGAAGAGTTAAGAAGGTATTTTTTGGGAGAAAAGGTGAGGGAAGCAGGGGAAATGAAATGAGTTTTTGGTAGGATCCATCATACGAATGGCTTCAGTGATGAATTAGAATATGATTGAAGGGTTCAAAATGGTTTTTCATTTCTCCAATTTGCTACCTGGCTCAAAAATAGCAAACTTTGACCCAAAATTTGGGAAAAAATTTTTAAAAATAAGAGAAAACGCTGGAAGCTCAAGGCTGCCACGTGTTAGAGAGAGAGAGAGGCAATTCCAGTGGGAAGACAGACAGGAAAGGTTGTCATTGTAACCACTCCTAAATAATGTAACAACTCTTCAACATCATATTATACTCATGATTCACTATTGAATGTACATACAACGGAGATGTTATATTTGAATACTATTCATGTGAGTCCTTGTTTATTTATTGTGTCAAAATTATGTGGTATTATCTCAACAACACAAATTAAATTGGTGTTACCTCATCAGCACAATTTAAATTTAAGCATTGGTAGCTTACTTTAGGCCGTTTATTGTACAATTTAAATTGAAGCATGCTTAGCAACTTTAGGCCGTTTATTATTTGTAAGACAATCAGCACAATTTAAATGTAAGCACTATTAGCACTTTAGACCGTTTATTGTTTGAAAGATAATTGTCCCAGCCCAAAGTCCACTCTAGTCTTCATGTCTTTTCTACTGTATGACCAAATCTACCTAAAGTATTTTTTATTTTATCTTTTTATGCAAAAAGAGACCCATGACGATGTGAAGATTGGATCATTTGATGTAATACTAGAGCATACATATAATTAAACTTGAAATTTCGCATCAAGTAATTAATTTATTTACTTATCTTCTCGTTCTTGTTTTAAAATTCACAAAAAAATTAAAATAAAAAAAAAGTCTCATGAAAATTTTTCTGCATAGTCGTCCTCTACAAGGCGACTTGTGATTAATTTCCCGGCCGAAAATAATGCTAGAGGTGTAATACGTCTAAGTCGCACAATTTACTCAAAGCTAGCAACATGACTACTTTGCAGAACTCCAAAGAGAATTTTAAACAGGAAAATACTCGCAGGCAACAAATTGCATGTTAACCAAAACTAAAGTGCTGCTTTTGCTCATTTGTTTTATTGGTGTTTTGCTTCGCTGATGACGCACAATCTGTTCTGTAACACTGGAAATTATGATCCATAAGCAAAGCCCACAAGAATTGTGTCATTGCAGAAAAGAACATTATTGCCAACCAAGAATAGATACTTCATTAACCACAAGAAGCACCTGAAGGAAACTGGCAGAAAATAAAGAAGTTCTGCGTTTTATAGAATATAACGGCACCATAGCTCTCCTGTATTAGAAACATCAAAGACACCACCAGCCAATCCTAAAACACAAGAATTTATAAAGTTAGAAGAAGCAATGCCAAACAGGCAGTGGCAAAGTATACAGAAACAGACACTGCGCTATTTCAAGGAGACAGCCTCCAACATAATATATTGATGAGATGCAAAACATTCAGAAGCCACCACGGAGTCGAAGGACGAGGTGAAGAGTGGACTCTTTCTGGATGTTATAATCAGCCAAAGTCCTTTCATCTTCCAATTGTTTACCAGCGAAGATCAATCTCTGCTGGTTTGGTGGGATCCCCTCCTTATCCTGGATAGTAGCCTTCACATTATCAATGGTATCCGAGCTCCCCACCTCCAAAGTGATGGTTTTTCCAGTTTGAGTTTTGACAAAAATTTGCATTCCTCCTCGCAGCCTGAGCACCAGGTGAAGGGTTGATTCCTTCTGAATGTTGTAATCTGCAAGGGTGCGGCCATCCTAAAGCTGCTTACCAGCAAAGATCAACCTTTGCTGGCCTGGTGGGATGCCCTATTTATCTTGAATTTTGGCCTTCACATTGTCGATTGTATCTGAACTTTCCACCTCAAGAGTTATGGTCTTTACTGTCAAAGTCTTAACAAAAATCTGCATTTCACCTCTCAATCTTAGCTCTAAATGAAGAGTGGACTCTTTCTGAATATTGTAATCAGCAAGAGTTCTCCCATCTTCTGGCTGCTTACCAGCAAAGATCAGCCTCTGCTGGTCCGGTGGAACTTTAACATTATATATCAAAATCAAAATAAGTTTTTTAACATTATTATATTTTGAAACGGGTTTCAAATATTATAAAAAGTGTACCATAAGAAAGGCAATTAAGAATTTTAAAAGTTTAAAAGTGCTAGGTGAAACTGTCACAATTTCTGAAATTATCCCATATTTATAATAGCGATGACTGACGAAAGACGGAACAGGTTTCCTTTGAGGAATTGGTGAGTCGTGATGTCTGCGTACCAATTTGTTAGTTCCCTACTTTGCCCACACAGAGAGAAAGGCAGTTTGGTCCTTTTCTAAAGGACTTGAACTCTTTAGTCCTTTAGATGGTGAGTTTTTTAAGCACTTAAATAAAACTTTACTATAATTCATTGTACAATTTGTGAACAAAACTTTTATACATTTGAGGATTTGAAAAAATTAAACAAAAATCATTTTTTCTTTTTCATTTTTCCTTTTCTCTTTCGTTTTTTTTCCCCTTTCTTCGCTCTCTTCTTCGTCTCCACCACCATCGTGGCTCCAACCTCAAACCTCCATCACCAACTGCTAGCAATTTTTTTTTCTTTTTCTTTTTTCCACTTTCTCTCCCTCCTTCTTTTTCCTTCTTCTCCCTCCTCCTTCTACTCCCTACTCCTCCTCTCCTCTCATGCAAGTGCAGCATAACCTTCCCCTTGGATGAAATATCACTTTAAGAACTCTATTTTTGGACGAATAATAAACCACTTTTCACGCTTTTGACTTATGTTGATTTCTACCCAAGTTTTTTTTATTTTTATTTTTATTTTTTTGTATATTCTGGATGATTATTTACCCAAAATAATTATGTTATCTAGCCAATAAATGAAAATTCTGGTTAAAATTCAACATAAGTCAAAACTATGAGAGGTAGTATATTATTAGTCTAAAATTGAAGTTTTACATGAATTTGAATTTTTAGGCAATTTTATTGATTTCCGAGTATGTTGAAAAGTAAATAACTGGAATTTGAATAGCTGAAGAAAAAATTAAAAAAAAAGGAAACAAGAGGCAATTAATTGAAAAAACAGAAAAAAAAAAAAAGAGGCATCCTTAGAGTTAGGGTGGTACAAGGCTGTGGCCTATTAATGAGATAGGGATTAAGTGGGATTTTATTAACATGGCAATATGTTGTCATACTTTTTACTCGATTTTCAATGCTTAATTGTCTTTGTCTATTGTGTAGTACAATGTGTTTATTTCATGCCCTCCAATATACTTTTCTTTTCTTTTTCCTTTTTCTTTTTTTTTTTCGCTCTCCCCCACCTCTTCACCCCTTCTCAATTATTAGACCCAAGATTCGAATCTTGAACCTAATAGCGAGAAAAATTCTGAGAGCTTTCCCTTGACCATGGCTTCCAAAATACTTAGACCCTATTTGGATTGTTAATTTTTATGGATTTTTGTGAAATTTTTTGAGTATTTTTTAATTAGATTTTTACTTCACATACATCACATTCTAAATAAGTGTTAAATAATTTTTTCTCTAATGAAAAGTTGGGTTGAGTAGTAGATGGAAGGGATTGTAAGTAAGAGGTCCTAATCCAAGACCTCCACTTAAAAAAAGAAGTAATTTTTTTCCCAAAAACTTTTCAACAAGTGCAATCCAAACTATATCATTAAACCCAAAGTCTGAATTTTTACCAAGATAACCTGAAAGATTTTAGGAATTCTTTTATTTATCCTTAAAGATTTTTTAAACTACTTAATTGTACTCTCTTACAAATTGATATGTAAGTTATCTTGTTAAATCATGCCTTTGGAGATTCTAAGACCATGGTAATTATACTTATTATCAATCTTTTTCAATTATGGGATTAGTAAGATTGTCATGTTCTTGATAGTGGTTTTGTGATTTAGTACCATCTAGTAGTGCAAGTGTAAAAGAAATTTTAAAATATTATACCACATTGCTCACATTCATTTTATATTGTACTAGTCTTTGCAAACTCTCGAGTGAGCACTTGATTTTAGAAAAGTACACATTAGTAGGTGAAAAGTTGAAGAAAGATATTGTATTCAATGTGACGAGAAAAAAAAGAAGAGGGAAACTACAAACTTAAGGTTTAGTTTCCTTCTTTCTCTCTCTCTCTTCCTCTCTAGTGCTATAGTGTCAGGGGGTAAAAATAAGGGTTGATAACACTTTTGCCCCTTGAACTTAGGGAGTAGTCACATTGTACTCCCCTTCTACCTTAAATATATACACTTTGTTGGTCCCGAAATGCAACCCAAAAATTTAACTCAAATTGTTCAAGCAAACAAGTACTCAAACAACCACAATAATGATAAATATAAACAATCTTAAACCACAAAGAATAAAGAAACAAAAAAGTAAAAAGAATTCAAACCAATCAAACTCCCAAGCTTCTTCCAAACTTGGAGTTGAATTCACCAAATAACTTCTTCAATTGATGATGACACTAATCAACTTGTACAAGTGAAGGATCACTCCTTCCTCACCCCAAACACCCTTTGGTTGAGCAAAGGAGTTTTACTACTCTCCAAATAAACCCTCAACTAGTTACAATTGAAAGCTTACCAACCAACTAAGAACTATTTTACAAGTGAGGTAACCTTCACCAAGGTTTTACCACTCCAAGTGATAGGTTCACCTTCACCAAGGTTTTATGCCTCCTATAGAGTAACCTTCACTTGAGCAACCTCACAAACCCAACTTTCCCCACACCTATACAACAAACAAAGAAGATTTCTACCCAAATATTCACTTGTAAGCTTGTATTTCATGTAGGCAAAAGTCTCTAATCTTCTTGAACTTGTGGGTATTTATAGAGTGTGAGAAATGGCCTCAAGAACCTCTCCAACGGTTAAAAATATGGCTGTTGAAAAATAGCCGTTGGACCTATCGGACGTCCGATACAATGTTATGCGTCCGATAGGAGTGTCCGACAGGTTCTTCTTAACGTCTGTCGGACGTCCGATGGGTTTTGTGCGTCCGACACAAGCGTCCGATAGGTTGCTTCGTTCTTTATCGGACGGCCGATGCATAATTCTGCGTCCGATAGCTTTGCGTCCGACAGCGACCAGAGAGCTTTGATTTCATCTTTAATTCTATCGGACGTCCGATGATAATGATGTGCGTCCGATAGAAGTGTCCGATAAGTTAGCATCTTCTCAATTCATCTTGAATTGATTTCTTTTCTTTTCCAATGAATCAAGGACCTGTTCTAACAAAATTCTCACATAAAAACATTAGTCCAAATCATCATTTTATCTTGTTATCATCAAAACCTAGGAACAAGGCCAACAATCTCCCCCTTTTTGATGATGACAAACCAAATGATGATTTTGCAAGGGAATAGAAAGAAACTCCCCCTCAATAAGAAACTCCCCCTCAATATGAGTTAAAATGATTTAGAAAAAATCATAATCATCTAACAATTTAGAAAATCATCCAACAATCTCCCCCTTTTGTCATCAATCAAAAAACATATTAACTCCCCCTTATTTAGACATCCAAACCATTTAACAATTCAACCATGTTTAAACTTCAAATATCAATATTCAACATTTCACAATTCCAACATCAATATGAACAAAACACTAAAGTAGCAAAGTACTTAATGAATTATAACCCAAGTTGTTTTTTTTTTTAACTAATAGAACATAATGAATAAGAGTTAGTACAACATGATCTAATAATCCACATAGATTTCATGCCTTTTCTTATATTTTTCTTCACATAGCAATCATTTTGCATATGTCCAAATTGGCAACAAAAATGACACATAATACTAGAATCATTCACAAAATTAGGTTTAATAAATTTAGTTCCTCTTTTTCTAGAAATAATAAAATCATTTTGGCCATGTAAAATATGGTTTTCTTTTCTTTGTAAAACATTTTGTTTCTCCTTTTGGAGAGAATCATTCAAATCATTAATTCTTTTCTTTAAAAGATTTTGTTCCTCCAACATTTTTTCATAAAACTTTGTTTTATTTTCCAACTTCTTTTTCAAATCATTTTTGCAATCAAAATCAATTTTGTACTTTTTCAAATCATCATTGTCTTTTCTCAAATTCTTATTTTCTTGAAAAAGTCTAGAGTTTTCTTCCAATAAAGCATTTATTTTTATTTTCAAATCCTTGTTTTTGGCATAAGATTCTTTCAAATTTTTATGCATTTTGATCATAAGAACTTGCATATCATTATTATCATCATCTTCATCACTAAGAGAGTGATTAGAGTTTACCTTATTATCTCCAAATGCCATAAGTGCCATTTGGGTTGATTCTTCTTCTTCTTCCATTTCTTCATCCCAATTGCATTCGTCCCAAGTAATTTTGAAATTCTTGAGTTTTTCTCTTCTATCATTGCTTGCTCTTCCTCCTCTAGAGCTTCTCTTATTTAGAAGTTTCTTCAATGTTCTTGCCATGTTATTTAGTTTCACATCTTCATCATCTTCTTGTGAGGCCTTGAATGCTATGCCTCTCTTGATCCATGCTTCATCATCTTGTGCTTTTAATTTCAACTCATAAGAGGTTAGCGAATTTACAAGAGATTCAATAGACATAGAATTTAAGTCTTTTGCCTCTTCTATAGCGGTGACTTTATTTTCCCATTCTTTTGGCAAGGCATTCAAAATTTTTCTATTTTTCTCACCCAAAGTGTATACCTTTTCAAGCAATTCAAGATCTTTAATAATATCATTGAATCTACAAAACATTTTATCAACATTTTCATGAGGATGCATTTTAAAAGATTCATATTGAGCAACAAGCATAGATTTCCTTCGTTCTCTAACATTGTCACTCCCTTCATACATATCCCTCAACTTATCCCATACTTCCTTGGCCGATTTGCACCCTTTTACTCTAGTAGATTCATTTGCATCTAGGGCATTGTACAATACATTCATGGCCTTGGCATTCAAAGAGAGATTAAATCTATCTTGAGCACTTAATTCACTTCTAGTTTTAATTCTATTTCTACCGGTTGTTTCATCTATAATTGTAGCCTCATAAGGTCCTTCACTAACAATAAACCACAATTCTATATCTATAGATTGCAAAAATATTTCCATTCTATCCCTCCAACAAATATAATTTATACCATTGAACATGGGAGGTCTAACGATGGATTGCCCTTCTAAAAACAATACATTATTGGTTGTCATCTTTACTCCTAAGCCGATTGAGCTTAATCTCAAGGAGACCAAGCTCTGATACCAATTGTTGGTCCCGAAATGCAACCCAAAAATTTAACTCAAATTGTTCAAGCAAACAAGTACTCAAACAACCACAATAATGATAAATATAAACAATCTTAAACCACAAAGAATAAAGAAACAAAAAAGTAAAAAGAATTCAAACCAATCAAACTCCCAAGCTTCTTCCAAACTTGGAGTTGAATTCACCAAATAACTTCTTCAATTGATGATGACACTAATCAACTTGTACAAGTGAAGGATCACTCCTTCCTCACCCCAAACACCCTTTGGTTGAGCAAAGGAGTTTTACTACTCTCCAAATAAACCCTCAACTAGTTACAATTGAAAGCTTACCAACCAACTAAGAACTATTTTACAAGTGAGGTAACCTTCACCAAGGTTTTACCACTCCAAGTGATAGGTTCACCTTCACCAAGGTTTTATGCCTCCTATAGAGTAACCTTCACTTGAGCAACCTCACAAACCCAACTTTCCCCACACCTATACAACAAACAAAGAAGATTTCTACCCAAATATTCACTTGTAAGCTTGTATTTCATGTAGGCAAAAGTCTCTAATCTTCTTGAACTTGTGGGTATTTATAGAGTGTGAGAAATGGCCTCAAGAACCTCTCCAACGGTTAAAAATATGGCTGTTGAAAAATAGCCGTTGGACCTATCGGACGTCCGATACAATGTTATGCGTCCGATAGGAGTGTCCGACAGGTTCTTCTTAACGTCTGTCGGACGTCCGATGGGTTTTGTGCGTCCGACACAAGCGTCCGATAGGTTGCTTCGTTCTTTATCGGACGGCCGATGCATAATTCTGCGTCCGATAGCTTTGCGTCCGACAGCGACCAGAGAGCTTTGATTTCATCTTTAATTCTATCGGACGTCCGATGATAATGATGTGCGTCCGATAGAAGTGTCCGATAAGTTAGCATCTTCTCAATTCATCTTGAATTGATTTCTTTTCTTTTCCAATGAATCAAGGACCTGTTCTAACAAAATTCTCACATAAAAACATTAGTCCAAATCATCATTTTATCTTGTTATCATCAAAACCTAGGAACAAGGCCAACAATCTCCCCCTTTTTGATGATGACAAACCAAATGATGATTTTGCAAGGGAATAGAAAGAAACTCCCCCTCAATAAGAAACTCCCCCTCAATATGAGTTAAAATGATTTAGAAAAAATCATAATCATCTAACAATTTAGAAAATCATCCAACAATCTCCCCCTTTTGTCATCAATCAAAAAACATATTAACTCCCCCCTTATTTAGACATCCAAACCATTTAACAATTCAACCATGTTTAAACTTCAAATATCAATATTCAACATTTCACAATTCCAACATCAATATGAACAAAACACTAAAGTAGCAAAGTACTTAATGAATTATAACCCAAGTTGTTTTTTTTTTTAACTAATAGAACATAATGAATAAGAGTTAGTACAACATGATCTAATAATCCACATAGATTTCATGCCTTTTCTTATATTTTTCTTCACATAGCAATCATTTTGCATATGTCCAAATTGGCAACAAAAATGACACATAATACTAGAATCATTCACAAAATTAGGTTTAATAAATTTAGTTCCTCTTTTTCTAGAAATAATAAAATCATTTTGGCCATGTAAAATATGGTTTTCTTTTCTTTGTAAAACATTTTGTTTCTCCTTTTGGAGAGAATCATTCAAATCATTAATTCTTTTCTTTAAAAGATTTTGTTCCTCCAACATTTTTTCATAAAACTTTGTTTTATTTTCCAACTTCTTTTTCAAATCATTTTTGCAATCAAAATCAATTTTGTACTTTTTCAAATCATCATTGTCTTTTCTCAAATTCTTATTTTCTTGAAAAAGTCTAGAGTTTTCTTCCAATAAAGCATTTATTTTATTTTCAAATCCTTGTTTTGCATAAGATTCTTTCAAATTTTATGCATTTTGATCATAAGAACTTGCATATCATTATTATCATCATCTTCATCACTAAGAGAGTGATTAGAGTTTACCTTATTATCTCCAAATGCCATAAGTGCCATTTGGGTTGATTCTTCTTCTTCTTCCATTTCTTCATCCCAATTGCATTCGTCCCAAGTAATTTTGAAATTCTTGAGTTTTTCTCTTCTATCATTGCTTGCTCTTCCTCCTCTAGAGCTTCTCTTATTTAGAAGTTTCTTCAATGTTCTTGCCATGTTATTTAGTTTCACATCTTCATCATCTTCTTGTGAGGCCTTGAATGCTATGCCTCTCTTGATCCATGCTTCATCATCTTGTGCTTTTAATTTCAACTCATAAGAGGTTAGCGAATTTACAAGAGATTCAATAGACATAGAATTTAAGTCTTTTGCCTCTTCTATAGCGGTGACTTTATTTTCCCATTCTTTTGGCAAGGCATTCAAAATTTTTCTATTTTTCTCACCCAAAGTGTATACCTTTTCAAGCAATTCAAGATCTTTAATAATATCATTGAATCTACAAAACATTTTATCAACATTTTCATGAGGATGCATTTTAAAAGATTCATATTGAGCAACAAGCATAGATTTCCTTCGTTCTCTAACATTGTCACTCCCTTCATACATATCCCTCAACTTATCCCATACTTCCTTGGCCGATTTGCACCCTTTTACTCTAGTAGATTCATTTGCATCTAGGGCATTGTACAATACATTCATGGCCTTGGCATTCAAAGAGAGATTAAATCTATCTTGAGCACTTAATTCACTTCTAGTTTTAATTCTATTTCTACCGGTTGTTTCATCTATAATTGTAGCCTCATAAGGTCCTTCACTAACAATAAACCACAATTCTATATCTATAGATTGCAAAAATATTTCCATTCTATCCCTCCAACAAATATAATTTATACCATTGAACATGGGAGGTCTAACGATGGATTGCCCTTCTAAAAACAATACATTATTGGTTGTCATCTTTACTCCTAAGCCGATTGAGCTTAATCTCAAGGAGACCAAGCTCTGATACCAATTGTTGGTCCCGAAATGCAACCCAAAAATTTAACTCAAATTGTTCAAGCAAACAAGTACTCAAACAACCACAATAATGATAAATATAAACAATCTTGAACCACAAAGAATAAAGAAACAAAAAAGTAAAAAGAATTCAAACCAATCAAACTCCCAAGCTTTTTCCAAACTTGGAGTTGAATTCACCAAATAACTTCTTCAATTGATGATGACACTAATCAACTTGTACAAGTGAAGGATCACTCCTTCCTCACCCCAAACACCCTTTGGTTGAGCAAAGGAGTTTTACTACTCTCCAAATAAACCCTCAACTAGTTACAATTGAAAGCTCACCAACCAACTAAGAACTATTTTACAAGTGAGGTAACCTTCACCAAGGTTTTACCACTCCAAGTGATAGGTTCACCTTCACCAAGGTTTTATGCCTCCTATAGAGTAACCTTCACTTGAGCAACCTCACAAACCCAACTTTTCCCACACCTATACAACAAACAAAGAAGATTTCTACCCAAATATTCACTTGTAAGCTTGTATTTCATGTAGGCAAAAGTCTCTAATCTTCTTGAACTTGTGGGTATTTATAGAGTGTGAGAAATGGCCTCAAGAACCTCTCCAACGGTTAAAAAATATGGCTGTTGAAAATAGCCGCTTGGACCTATCTGGACGTCCGATACAATGTTATGCGTCCGATAGGAGTGTCCGTTCTTCTTAACGTCGTTTGACGTCCGATGGGTTTTTGCGTCCGACACAAGCGTCCGATAGGTTGCGTTCTTTATCGGACGGCCGATGCATAATTCTCAAGGTCCGATAGCTTTGCGTCCGACAGAGTTTTGATTTCATCTTTAATTCTATCTGACGTCCGATGATAATGATGTGCGTCCGATAGAAGTGTCCGATAAGTTAGCATCTTCTCAATTCATCTTGAATTGATTTCTTTTCTTTTCCAATGAATCAAGGACCTGTTCTAACAAAATTCTCACATAAAAACATTAGTCCAAATCATCATTTTATCTTGTTATCATCAAAACCTAGGAACAAGGCCAACACACTTTACTCCTTATGAAAACTGGTCAAAGTAAAAAATATCAAAAAAGTGAGTGCAATGATATTATTATCCATTTATTCATGAAATTATCTATAACTTAGTATTATTTCTGTTCATGGTTAAAAAAAATACATCTCTCTATCATATCAACTATATAAGAATATTAAACTGGAAAAAGCTAAATAAAATTTAAATTTAGTTTGTATCCTTAAAAATTTTCTGATTGGCTTGTATTCACTTTTATATATGCTTTGGTCAATTTATTATAAGTTAAATAAAAAAAAAAAAAGATAACACAATACTAAAATAAACGTAGACCAAATTTCTTTTTGAAAAAGAGGTGATACTAAATTTTTTTGGTTTTAAAAAAGTAATTTTTATTATTTTATTTTATGTGAACTTTTTGGCTAATACTTAGCCTACTATTATTGCTTTTTCTTCTAAAAAAATAAAATTTGATTTAATCTCGATTTTCCTTCTCTTAGTTTAAAAATGAGGCATATATTCTCATTTCATTCCATGCATCTTTGAGAATAGGTTTGGTCTCTTGCGGATACTGGTAAATTAGTACATTAAATTTAAATAAAGTAAGGGACGACATCACCTTCCCGTGTATAAGATTTGTCGCCAAAAAAAAGAGAGAGAGAGAGAGACATATTAATCACTTTTAGCAAATTTGATTAAGAATTTCATGCCGACTAATTTGATAAACAACAAATATTTGTCTAAAAGTTTAAATAAATTAGAATGATAATAAAATGAGTTTGTATTACCATTTTATATAAATAGTGGTAATTGTACTTATTTTTAGTATTATGTTATTTATCATTTTTATTTGACTTAAAGTCTAATAAATTGAACAAAACATATATAGAAGTAAACATTAATCCGACAAGAAAAATTTTAAGGATATGAAATAAATATTAACTTTTTTAAAATTGATATTTTTGTATAATCGATACAATGGAGAAGATATAAATCTTTTAGTGATGAAAAGAATTGATATTATATTATAAATGATTTCATGAATAAAAGGGCAATAATATCATTGTACTTTTTCTATATTTCTAACTTTGACTAGTTTTCATGAATGATAAAGGTTCCGTTTGGATTAGCTGTTTTTGGGGTTGTTTTTGAAAAACACTACTGTAGCGGTATTTGAAAAACATGTGACGTTGTTTGGATTGCTGTATTTGAATAACAGGCTGTTTTTAAAATACAACCCTGTTTGGATTAGGCAGTATTTGAAAAACAGTATTTCAAATGAACAAATCCCAACTTTCACGATTCTACGCCTCTGCTTTTCCCACAATCATACTGTACATGCACCCTTGTTCTATAAATTGGATTCGTGGATGTCCATCTCAATTTGAAACCACAATTTCTACTTAAGCGTGTCGATGAGTTTGTAGAGGATGCTAGGCCCTAAAAATTTCTGCGAGTCGTAGCCTAACACAATCTAGAATTGCCGCACAGTTGAAAATAAGATAAATGTCTTGAATACAGGTTGAAGTTGTTGAATACAAAATGCTCACTAAAGACTGGAGGAGGTGCAGGATTTTGCGTTCAACTCAATGAGCAGTCTTCAAACCCCGAATTTAAGATTTTAGTTACACATTTCTACTGATGTACATGTGATTTGCAATTGCCCGTCTATTTTCATTCCATTGCTCGATCCCTTGTTGTGACATATCAATAGGTTGTACGTGGTTCCCGTCCTCATATTCATCTTCATAGGCCCTTGCTTCTGCTATTTCATGAAAGTATTCATCGTGAGGTACATTCTCACGTATAAAATTATGGAGTGTACAACATGCTAGGATTATGTTATTCTGTGTTGCCATCATGTAGTTCTGCATTGGTCCCTTTAGAATTGGAAACCGCTTCTTCAACACTCCAAATGCCCACTCTATGATGTTTCTTACTCCCGAATGGTGTTTGTTGAATAAGGCTTTGACTTCACGTTCGAGTTGCGTCCCACGTGCACCCCTAAATGGAGCCATAAATCCGGGCATATTTGTGTAGGCGGCATCCACGGCATAGTATTTTCCTGTACACATAGGAATCGATTTCAGTGTTTCGTACGAGACTACATTCCATTAATGTGATGATAATTCATAACATGAGCAAATATGAAATAACACCGGGGGAACACCTTAACCTCAATCATACTAATGGGACACTCATTATGTTCACAATTTGGGAAGAGAAGCCTCAAATATGCAAGGCCCACAGTAACAAGTAGTCCAAAAAATATTACTTGTGGAACGATATTTTGAGAACAATATGTCACTGGTTATTCAGGTCATAGAATGTATGAAACAATTCTCAAGCTACAAAATTTGGATACGTACTGATAACTTACCAAGGGGAGGCATGGGAAAATGGCAATTTGGATCAAATAATGTTTCTCTTAAAACCCGTGAATCATGGGCACTCCCTTCCCAACCAACACGAACATAAACAAATCTCATATAATGGTCACATGCCGCTAAAACATTTTGAGATAAGCCCCCGTATCTGTTTCGATAACGGTCCCTGTCTTCGGCTCTGCACCAAGCCGAAACGTGCGTTCCATCAATCGCTCCTACGCAATCCTGTACCATCAACAATTCATTACTATTTCTTCATACTGAAGCCATACTTTGATCTCAGTAACACTGGAATATTTACCTTGAACCATGGCCAAAACTTTCCACTGTTTAAAATTCGTGGATGCGTAGTATGAAAATTGGATGGCCTCACTATCTCCCGCCCCAACCGAACCAATGCTCTTAGAACTCACTGTAGATGACGATCAACTGTCTCTAATGAATGTTGAAATCGTTCAGCTAGTACCCGATGGCATTCATTATGGCTAAGACACACCAAAGCAATTGTCACTGACTCATGTATGCCCACCCTCTGAGTTGGGTGAGGTTCCCAATAGCCACGCTGCACCAAAATAGCACATAATTGCATAAACAAAGGAACCTCCATTCGAAGGTTGTCAAATATTCGATCTCTGTGTCCATTAATTAGCTCGACAACCCATTGACTACCGGGGAGGGCACTATCGCGAATCCTTCGCATGGGGCGTCGATTATGGAAACAGTCTAACATTTCAAGGCCCACAAGCACAAACATGACCACCAGAGCGTCAAGGGCTTCATCATCAATTTCTACCTCAAGATCCCCACCATGAAGATGTATATTCCCATCCATTTGATCACGACCCAGAAGAAATCTTGAATATGGTAAGTGCTGCTGAAGATCACAACAATGGGAATCCCCCTAGTTTTCATATAGAACAGTGATCACACCAAAAATGTCAGTACGCAAAGAGACGAATACGTAAAAGTATGGTGCTATGAGAATTTTGCGTGAGGATTTGAATATAAGTGATCAAGAGGCAGTGTAGAGCAATTTTTGGTTAAGCACTGCAAAATAGAGCTGAAATGAAATCATAACTCATCCTTGGTTAGTCATGAAACAGCAAAGAAAGTACTTCAAATTGTACTACTGTCATACTAATCTCCTTCTTTTAACACTTAGAAACAATATATAAACAATTCGAGTTCCTCGAGTAATGTTGAAATTGCAAAAACGACAGAAAAAGAGTAAAGGATTGGTAGCACGAGCCTCAGAATTCTCCTGTTTCCAGACGGAACCGCGAGTGGATCCGCGAAGCTGGCTCGCGGATCTCAATCACGCAGATGAAGTCCTGAGACTGAAGCACAGGATTCGCGAGTTGATCCGCGAGTCTGGTTCGCGGATCTGCCTCGCGGGTCAAGTTCTGAGCATCCGGGGGAGTGATCCGCGAGGCTAGCTCACGGATCTCTAGTGGATCAAGTTCTGAGGCTCTGCACATGATCCGCTAGTCAGATCCGCGAGGCTAGCTCGCGGATCTGCTTCAGGGGTCAGCTTCTGAGCATCCGTGAGGCACTCTCGTGGATCTCTGCACGCGGATCATGTCCTGTGACTATCGCACAAGATCCGTGAATCAGATCCGCGAGCCTGGCTCGAGGTTTCGCCTCGCGGATCAAGTCCTGAAACAGCCGCATCAAATTTATACATGCCTCGCGGACCTGCGGCTACGTATATGTAAAAGGCACGGGGGTTAAGAACAATCCACAATGCAGAATGCACCAGAAACTTGTTCCTACAACCAAATCGAGCGTAGCATATAAGAAATCTTTTTTTGTAATAGTATCATCATACAACTAGTCCAAGGCCAAACACAGAACAGGATTATGATACCTAACCTTTTTTTGTACTACTCTGCACGATTCTAACAATTGCACTTGGGCACTCTTCAAGCCACTGCCCACTTACTCACGAAATAACACAAATGGAGTTGAACTTATTAAACTACAAATCCAATAAACAACTCGTTTCGAATAATTGCACGCTAAACATTCGTTACAACATCCACAACTCCTACCAACCGTAGGTGGAGTGAAATCGGGAAGGAAAACGCAGAACGTTGTATAAAACAACAATCAAATGCATAAAATAAAAAACTAGTCCAAAGCCGGTTTGAAATGGTTTGAAAAAAACAAGAACACTCATCCTCAAACGAGAATTAGATAAGCGGACTAAAGTAGCGCGCCTCTGGGGGAAGTCGGACGATAGATGTTACTTGAAGCGTCTAATGAGGACTCAAATTTGACAAAGACACTCAAGCATCCGGGGGAAAACACCCTCGGTGGTTTATGAACTCCAGCCGTTCCTCGTCCGTCTTGTGGTAGAACCAAATGGCACGGTCTAGATCATTTTTTAGAATATCTGCAACCACCAATTTAACTTTTAAGTCCAGCTGCATTGCATATAGTGGTTCCAAGGCACGCTTCATTTCATCTTCCTTTGAGGCTGGGGGAGGTGCATTCTTGGTTGGGGAGCTAACTGATGAACTCGTACTACAGCTCCTCCTCTTACTTACAAGGCTCTGCAGGCCATCGAGCAGATGAAAGTACATATCTGACGACCCACCGGATGGGCAAGGAATGGGGGATTCAATGTTCGACACGCCCGACTTCCGCTTCCCCTTACCCTTCTTTTCTTTCCCCTTGTTTGGCTGCTGAAGTGGTCCGTCATCATCTAAAGAAATGTCCACAGCTCGGCCCTTTCCTGTGGAACCTCTGGATGCCATCTCCATTCTACGTTCTTCTTCGGAATTAACTGGTGAGGTGTCAAAACTAACACTGGAATCCCCGGTGGCCCCTTGGGAGTGGAACACTTCCTCGAGCAAGTGGTAGACAAAACAGTTTTTTCCTTTGAATTTAAGAAACTTCTTGTTCACCTATAATCAAAAAATAAACTTCAGGTCATCAATAACAACACTTCATAATAAGCTACAACAACTGTAATAAAAAAAAAAACAAAAACGGAGCTATACTAAATCTTCATAGATTTAGAGTACTACTGTACTTACTCCAACTGGCTCCATTGGGAATTATCCATCACAAATGTGTAGTTCTGGCTATCCCATCCCATGCCAGTGCCCTTCTTCTTGAAGTCTATGTAGAGCTTAGTGTGATCACGAAAGGCATAGTACTTGGCCCGTAGTGCGTCAGTCTTATAGTCTGTATCATAATTTTCTTGGAAGAGCCTCTGAACGTGAGGAATGACATAACTTTTAATGTTGTTCACACTAATCTCCCTCTTCCTATGCAAATTGACTAAGCACTGGGCGAAAGCAAGTTCATGCTCTTTACTAAAGTGCACGCGCTCAGAATACGGCCGCCTTGCCTTGCTCATCTTTGTGTACATAACAAAAATTTTCCCATTTTAAAATGACAAAGCAATGGGGGTATGACCACACAAGTCACTTTTTGAATGAGAAGAGGGGAAGAAATCACAAATTAGGACTACACCTTGAAGTAATTAGTCACACAAACGCGTAAATTGTTCTCTCCCCAAGCTAAAGTCGTACTAATTAATTGGCCAAGACGTGAACTCAGGGCTGTGGGACCGAACCAATATCAAATTAGAATGGTAGAACAACATTTAGATTAGAAGCAGAGTGCTATTAAAATTCATACCTTTTTTAGCAGCTCTAGTCACAGGGGGCATGAAGGAAATGATCCACCAGACCAATACCAGCCTAACTAAAGTATATTAGTTTACTCATTTCTGATTAAATGCTACACAAGTAGACGAGAATTAATCGTTCGACTGTATAATTAATACGGAATTTGATTCGGAGGTTGAGACAAAGTAAACCAAAATGGGAACCGAAGCGCAAATTATACTTCGATCCTCAAGTTCATACCAACGTTCTGCCTACAATGGAAATAAGGCACGGGTGTACACTAATGTCAACACAAGCAGCCACATTTTCATTTTCGAAACTGCCTATCAACTCAGGATTTGGTCAGTAGACTAAAGTCAAAATTTGGAGCCACATTTTCATTTTCGTAAGTGCCTATGAACTCTTCCCACAAATAGGCGGTGTGCACAAGTTCAAATTACAGAAAGCAGTAATTTTTGGCCATTTTCGTCTTCAAAAATTATTAGAATAGCGTAGGATTCGTAGCACAAACAAGTCTGCAGCAGCCAGCCAACCCACAGAGAATAGTCGTAAACAAATTCGAAACACAAAAATTAGAACCTCAGAACTTCGTCATCGTATTTGGAGGGGGGGAATAATTTTCAAGTTACCAATGGGGTAGAATAGGCAGTCAAAGGAATAACTCAATTCAGTTTATGGAGCATCTTCGCACACAACTAAACAGCAACAAATACAACTAAACAGCAAAAATTCTTTGTCCAACTAAACATCGGCAAATACTGTAATAAAACATTAAAATTAGGGAGCTGGAAAAAGCCAAATTGTAGGACTGGAAAAATGGAAATTCGCAGAACTCACCTCGTCTAACGGCGCGGAGCAATCCTCCAACTCACCGGCAGGCCGACAACCGAAGCTTAGACGTATTTCCGAAAACACTAAACTCCAAAGTATGCAGAAGTGGCTCCTGGGGAATACAAGCATTTTCAACGTTTATGAGCACAACAATTAGGGAAGTCAAGGATTGGCTTGTCGAGCAGATAGTAATGGAAAACAAAGCTTACCAGAGTAAGAAGAATTGTCTCGATTGGCAAACAAAATAACAGGCGTGGAGGTTGTGCTTTTCGGACAAGTCCCAGCTTACATCGTCGAGGAAGTGCTTGAATCAAGTGCGTCGATCTAATACAACCCTAAATCACCGAGGGGGGAACAGGCAACCAACTGGAGGTTCTCAACGGCACTTCAACACAGCCACAACTGATCGCCTTTCCGCTTGGTGAGTGGGGGGCGACGGTCGGCGGGTGGGTCTGAGCTTGTTGGAAAGGGAGGAACAGAGGGATTTAGGTGCAAACCAGTATTAGCAACGGTGGAAAAGAATGTTGGAAAAACAGGCAAACCCCTTAAAGGAGCTAAAACAACGTCGTTTCTTGGCGCCCCTACTGTTGAGAAAAAATGACCCATGACTTTGTGGGCCTTGTAGTTCAATTACAAAAACAGTTTTTCAGCAACACACTAAATTCAAACGCAGCCAAAGTGTATGTATATTTGAGGTTGAAGGGGTAAAGTGTGACTATGGCAATGTGTTGGTAACTGTAAAAATAATAAAATGTAATCAACATATTAAGGTGTTTGGATATCCATTATTTGAAAAAAATTTATTTATTCTAACATTGTAGTACTTTTCATGACATAAGATTAAAATATGATTAAAAGGATAGATGAACGATCAAAAAATATGTCTTTTGATATAATCTAAATAATTATTTCGTGTAATCGGATATCCAAACACTCCCATTTAACAGTAAAACATACCTCATAGTTTGTACATAAAGAGATAGAAATTCATACATCATTTGTGTGAATGTGCAGATAGATTTCCAACTTGCATCCAAAATTTTTGTATACTTGGTACTACAAAGTTACTGACTTATTCCAATTACTCAATTGTGGATTTGTTTTTAATTTTATTTTTGCAACTTTTTTTTACGGTGGCATGATGAATAAATAATTATTTAACCCCCTTGTGTGCCAAATTTTTTATCGTGGCATTATGACCAAATAATTATTTAAACAATGGTGTAGTACATTTTGGTACGACTTTGTTGAGTTGGTCGAGTCCACCCAGATTTGAGAAAAAAAAAAAAAAAAAGAGTTTTCGTTGTACTCTTTTTCCAACCTCGAACTCTCCGAAAACCAGACACTTCCATCTAGCGCGAATGGCAGAAAACAATCTTCAAGAAAACAATCTTCAAGAAATCCTGAAACCCTTTTACTAGCGAGCTTCTGAGGCTGAGGTTTCTGATCACTTTTTAGTTTTTATCTCCCACCCTATGGGTCTGAATCTTGGCGCTTTTCTTTCATTTTTCTTTTTTTTCAATTTACTTGTCATTGATATTTTTCTTGAATCAAATCTCATGCTTTAATCCAATTCTTGAAGGGCTTTACCAGGAGTTCTTAGACTAGTTTGAAGAATTTATTTTGACATTTCTTTTAATGTTGCATCAATCATGTTTACGAATTGTAAAGTATATGAATCAGATATTAAATTAATCCAAATATCTAAATTTGGAATTTTGGATTCTTCTGTTTGTTGTTTTTGTTTGGTTCCTCGTGAGAATTGGAGTTGCACTAGAATTGGACTTGTTATCTATAGAAATCTTACTAAAATCCTATGGTATACAATTCAACTTCTCTTTGAGGAATCAAGCACACCCTTCTGTAGTGAAATTCATGCAATTTTTTTTTATTTGGTATGTAAATGTAGTTATCGAATTTTAGAACACTACTTTCTCGTATTCAAATACTACTTTTTACTTATTATTTTTATATCAATCATTAATGTGTTAACAAAATGACAGTTGGGGAAATCTGTCGTCGTTTCTGTTGACAATTGGGGTTTTGCTGATTGAAATTCCCTTCTTTGTCATGTAGACTCGACTGGACAGACTTGAAGCTGCTATTGCTAGTGACAGAAGTAGGTTTAATAATCAATGCATTTCAATGGATTCATTTTGAAGTTCCTGACATCTATTAATTGATCCATCCTTAACCTTTTCTTCATGTGGACATGCTTCTTCAGATGCTGGAAATGAGGAATTATTGAATAAGGTTCGTGAGCTTCAGTCAAAGCTAGACGATGTGAAAGCAGAACAAGCTTTAGAGAGAGAAAAGGTGTGCTTCGTGTAGTTTTCCTGATTTTTGCACGTCAAATAGTGCTAAAAAAGTAACTGGGTCTCGTCTTGTATCCCTTTTATACTCAGAAAGAGCTAAAGCAGCTAAATGCTGAAAATGCCAAGCTCCAATACCGTATAACACATCTTGTTCGAGCGCTAAAGGATGCTGATTGTATGTTACAATCTAAGTGAGGTAACACTATATTCCTACACTGCTTATTATTTCTTGAGAAATTTACTCATTCATGTCATATGGTAAGTTTTTGAGATCCGTGCTGATTGTATGTTATTATCTAAGTGAGGCAACACTATATTTCTACACTGCTTATTATTTCTTGAGAAATTTACTCATTCATGTCATATGGTAAGGTTTTGAGATCAAGCCTGAAGAATTTCATTGCCCTAAAAACAATTGTTAGCTTTCTTTTTATTGTTTTTTCTCCATCTGGCAAGTGTTTTTAATATTTGTCATTACTACTTCCTTGATTTGAAAGACTTTTGAACTATTCATACTGAGCTCAGACAAAGTTACTCTTGATATAAATCTTACATGTTTTATCTGAGTGGCTTTTTCATCTTACATAGAGAAGAATACATGTCATCTCTGGGGAGTTTTACGACCTTCTTTTTTTAATTTATTTTAATTTTCTGTATTCAATCGATAATTTTTCTACTACTCTTGCATTATTTTGTACATGCTACTTTTCAGGGGCTTTTGGGACTTAGCTCCATTTATCTCTATCAAGTTGGAATGCGCAAGATGGTAAATAACTTGCTATCTGTGTGACAACTTAGTTTGCACGTTTGAGATTATCTTTTTGAGAAGTATTTGGATGGACATTTAATACTAATTTATGCTCGTTGACTGCTGTTCATAAATGCTATAAAAGGTTTTATCTTCATGGTTCTGGCGCAGCTTAAGGCTTGTGGAACAAGCAATAATTTTGATGGCTTTCTCTAGGCTTATTTTAGAAACAAGCAGATACATTTAAGTTTGGCATTGTTAACTTTCACCAAGTATACTCTGTAGTCTCTTATTTGGGCATTCTTGTAGTTAGCTTATTCATAAGTGGATTGATCAGTAATTATAATGGATATGTCTTTGATCTCTTCAGTCTTTCCATATCATAGATTGGTTAATTCAGTGAGAATTGGCAGGCAAAAGGATGTGAAGGTTGTCCATAGGAAGTACAGCACCTTCATTTGTCATATTTGGGATATCAACTTGGGGAAGTCCAATTGCAGTTTGGCACTTGGTGCTACTGTTCTGCTGGTTAAAAGTAGATGTGATTTCTAACATGGAGAAGGTTAAGTTAGCATTTATCCTGCAGAGTAGGCTGAGTACTTTTATAGTCCATGTTGAATGTTTTAAGAACTTTTATGACCTCAGATGCTTTAGATATTTTAACAATAATATGTGCTCCGGAAATGGTTGAGGAGAACATTTTGAAGGTTACTCTAAGGAGAATATACGTACTAGTTTACTATTGTCTTCAGAGTTTGAGAACTTTGATGACATTGTTATCTCGTGAATTACACTTTTGCTCATTGAGGAGATCATTCTTCAAGGTTACTAGAACAAGATGTAGAATCCACTTTAGAACTTGGCTACAGAGAATTAAACTGAATATTAGGAGGTTGGATCTTCTGACTCATGATATCCACCTCCAATCTTTGTTGCTTTATCACAAGACCTGGGAGGATGTAGAAGAATATGCTTGGACAAGCAAAATGCAAAGATGACTTGTTAATACCATAAAAAATGTTGTTAGCAATTTTGTGGAGGGAGCAGCAGTTAGAACAAACAAGAATAAGAAACAGATAAGCTCTGCAGTCAGCACTTAGCTGCAGTTCCTTTTGACATAAAACACTGTTTTAACTGAAGAAACGCAATATGGTAGTCAGGGTTACATGTCAAATGAAAAACTCAAAAATCTAAATGCAGGGACATATTTGGAGAGATCATTGTGATAAAGCATGTCACAGTCACTATCACCCATTGAATGAAGTTGAATAGGATTTCCATTGATATGTTAGTTCGCCAGTAATTCTTTCATCCTACTGTATTTTGTCAAAATATTTAGAAAGTGGAGATTAAACTTTAGGGATTCTTTTGTGAGGGACCCACACAAAAATGAAGTGCTTTTCTAGAAGAAATAAATGAGAGATTTGATCTTCATATCAGACCTTTATTACTCTCAATTGACAATCCACATGTTAAATTCTTCAGGCATCTGACCTTTTATCTTCTCAGTCACCTTTAAACTACAAAAGGCCAAACATAGATAAGAAAAAGCGAGAAGGGCAAATAGGCTGTTAGCTTACTGAAGAAAGAATTTGTTTACTCAGAATTATACAAATGATTCTATAGTGATCAAGTGAGAGCGGAAAATTATTAATATTTATCTAATATGATCATTTAGTCTTCATGTTAATACATGGCTAGGGCATTCTTTTGTAAAGGTGGATGCAAGCTACACCATTGACTTACTAGATTAGCAGTGTCCATATTATCATTTATATGGAGAGTAGAACTGCATGCCTGGGAACTGCAGACATGCAGTTAGCCAGCTGTAAACACCTCTTTCGGGTGAAAAGTTGAACATTTTGCTTCTGGATGGTTGTACTGTGGGGGATGGGGGAGAATGATGCATAGCTCATGCTGATGTGTAGTTATGGAGTCTAGTTTCTTAAGTTTATCTGAATATTAACCTATTTACTTGGAATGGAGGGAACTTGGTGGGTCTCATGCAGCCCCACTTTTTTGTTGTCTCTTCTACTTACATGATTAATTAGTTATTCTTCTCTTAAATAACTTCATTTTCAAGTTGAGCTATTTTTTTCTCACTGGAATATACCCACTTTCTTGAAATGGAATATACACAATTGCCAAAATGGCATAAAACCTTAATTTGGGGGAATTCTATACTTTGAAAAGCTTATATTGCAAATTAAATATCTTAGATTTCTGAACTGGAATATAGTATATTTCCAGGATGCTTTTGAATGTCCACATTTCCAGTTTGGTTATTTTAACGATTTAGCTATTGAGTTAAAAGTCTTTAACCCTGCAAATGAAATGTATATTGAAAAACCTCAAATAAGCTTCATCATAAAGATCCTTGCAAGCCTGCATGCGGAACTCCTCCTGGGGGAGTAGGATTTAAGAAGGGTGTGCCTAATAAGAACCTTTTTAGATACAGCAGAAATTTGTTTGTACTCCAAAAGGTGTCTCAGAAAACTGGTTCATGTTTAGATCATGCAAAAAAAATGGCTTAGAATGTTGCCAAATTCTCAAAAAGTATAAAAATGTATTAAATTCGTAAGCAAGGATAAGGAGGAACAAGGAATTTCTAGATACAATTCCTAGAAACCATCCGATGTCACGCCAGATTCTTGATTGCATAATTCATTCTGCAACATGCTTAGTAAACCTCTATTCAAGGGCTCCAAAAACAATGAAACTGCAAAGAATTCACAAGAAAGAATATGGAGGAATATGGAAGTTCTAGAAATTATTCTGAAAACCCATTCAGTATTGGCCCGAAGACTAAATCTCATCACCTACTCTGTAACACACTAATCGCCTGCAGCATGTCCAGTTTGGACCATTTGTTAGATTGAAATTTGGAATTTCTTTGGATGCGAATTACATTGTTACAGGCTGATATGCATTGTCTTACTTGGCTAGATATTTTCTCCAACCTGAGTTTTGACTGAGGCATTTTCACTGTAGAAAACAATTACTAATTTAAAACCCTAATCCCTAGATACCAGAACCATAAAATTCTTGTTAAGATTGCAAAGTTCATAAATATTCTTTCTAATTGAATATCCTGCCAAGCTTAAAACCTAAGTTGCAAGAAGGGTATACATAAAATTTGTAAACATAGACATTAGGGTAAGCCCATCCTAACTACTAAAATGGCTTCTTAGGAATTAAAGAGATAGAATGTTAAAGCTTGAATTTTCAAAGTGATCTCTGCCACTTTCTTGTAAACATGCCGATGCCCTAGTTGAATGCTGCCTTTTGTCTTTGTCGCTCACAAAGTATGAAACAGCTTGAATGACCTCCTGTTGTCATGCTTCTAGGGAAGCAAAGTAATTGCCTTGCCTGCTCAGTCAGCTCAGTAGATTTTTGACATTATGAGACTTTAACAGCATGTATCACATTTCATCTTTGAGTTGTAGTTTGTAGTCTTTAACTCTTCGACTGGCTTTCTTTCCATTTCGATTATGTCATTTGGTCTTTCCAATTGTATTCGACAAGCATATTATGATGCTCTAGAAATGAATTGATATTCATTTCGATTATAGCACAGTTGCCTTGTTAGAAAGGAGAAGTAGAAGTTTGAATCTGGTGTGCTTCACAAGCACAGAAACGTCTTTGTTTGTACAAATAAACATTTATCTCCTCCTAGCTACTTATTTGATATCAAGAAATGGAGTGTTTGATGTTCAAGGATGGGAATTGGCTCTCATGGTTGCATCCATGTGGTCTTAACTTCTGCAATGGCGGGACATCGGAGCACAGAGTTTTTAGAAACCTGTAATTATATAAATTTTAAATTCTAATATATACACATGAATAAGATAAATTTGAGTTCTTCAATCCACTTTCTGTTTTGCATATGTCTGAATGACATTACTGTTATTGACGTATTAAAGTTAGGGTTGATTTAATAAGGTTATTGGAAAAGATGTTAATTTTTTAGCACAAGTCTTGTAATTTTCCGTAATAGGTATTTGAGTAGAGTAATGCTCTGAATGTCAGCCTATGACCTTAGCATAGTTTACAAAGGTGGATGTTTGATTCTTTCCATTTTAACCAGTGGCTAAAGATCAAATCCAAAGTAGTTGTGAATGATAGATGAGCAAAAATTAATGAAAAGAAACGGAGGTAAGAAATTAGTTTATCTGTCAGGAATGGATAGTAAATGTAGACCTCTCTAAAGCAAGTATGGCTCCGGGTCAGTGATGGACATACTCGCTGTTTGTTTGGAGCGATTCAGTGACAGATGTACTCACTGTTTGTTTGGACCCATTAGCATGGAGGAAGATGACTAAAAATGAGTGTTCTCTGCTGTTTCTTTTGTCTCATTACATAATTCTTGAATTTATTGCATGCAATTTTCTTTCTAATTGTGGTGCTCATTATAATATCACTCTGAATTTTTGGCCTGGGTAATTTAGTGCATTACTACATGGATCGCTTTGATTTAGTTACTCTCATATTGGGCATATACACTAAACTTCTATGCTTTGTGACACATTATTAATGTTGGGACAAAGTGGTCATAATTGCCTGTTTCCTTGTTAAGTAGATCTTATTTTGAGTACTTCAAATTTAGATATGATAAATATCCAGTTTCTGCATCTCAACATAGAATTTTTTTGGTGTTCTTTTTTTTTTTTTTTTTTTGTTTTGGGAGAGGGTGGGGGTTTTGTCGGGTGAGAGAATGAGATAAGGAAAAAGATGGAAGAGAATCACCAACTTCCTATTTCTATCTTTTTACTTTTGATCATCGTGTATTATAAAGTTCTGGCATTGCCCAGAGTCTTTCAGAAAGGTGAGTTTTAGATTTTGCCTCTGAAGATAAATACTTTTCTTAGTTCTGGGTAAGTATAACTAGGGGATAGGTTGATATTAGGAAAACATTTTAGTACCAAAGCTTGAAAACTACTTTTTTTTTCCCCTTTTCTTTTCTAAATTTGTTTGTGTTATTTTTGTTTCTATGAATTGTTTGTTTGATTTCTTCTGTTGTAATGTTGTTTGCAGGGAAGAATGATATTCCATTTTTTGACCTGAAAGTGTAGCATCATGAAAAGCAGCAGATGAACTCCAATCGTCTCTCTACCCCCCCCCCCTCTCTCTCTTTTTTTTTTTTGGCTTTCTTCAATTTTAAAGGATCACTTATATACCTTCTTTACTGCAAATACTTGTCCTTATATCAAATTTTTATGCGTCAGATGGAACCATTCTAGAGCATCTCACTCAGCTGTATACACAGGACTTATCTGCAAGTAGCATATGAAATCATTTTAGAGCTGTTCACTTACTGAGAATGAGGAAACTGCAAATGGTCTCTGCTTGGACTAGGGGTGCATACGATTCGAGCGGCTCGCGAGCCGCTCGCGAGCCGCTCGAGTCAAAGCTCGACTCGAGCTCGGTCAACACGAGCTCGAGTCGAGTTCGAGCCGATCGAATATATAGACGAGTCGAGTTCGAGCCGTTTCTCTACAGGCTCGATAGCTCGTCGAGCCGCTCGAGATTAGTGGGGAAAATACAATTTTATCCCTTGGCATTTTAAGTTCCACAGATGCATTCTTCCCGTTCCTCTGTTGACCTATCATCTAACAAATTCCCAATCTTCAACCCCAAATCCTTCTCAATCGAAAACCTAGATCTCCATATCACCCAACGGCATTGCCACCACCACCTCCATTCAACCATTCAGTTCACGGTCAGCCATTGTAGCCGTGAGTTTCAGCCTTCGGCACTTCAGCAGTCAAGCAGAGCTCCATCGAAGAGCTGAATCGCAACTCAAGCCACAGACCAGACGGAAAGCATAGAACTCCAGCCATGGCCTTGTAGTAGTCTTCCTGATTTCCTCCTTTAGTCACAGGTATTGATTTCTACATTGTACAAAGTCGTGGTGGATTACTAGAGGATTTTCGTGAAATAAAAAAGAAAGATTAAAGACCACACTGAAAGTTTCCTTTTTTCTTCTTTTTTTTTTTTTTAAAGTTTGTTGCCGTGCCTTTGCAATCCCCAGTTATGGGATATAGCAGAATGGTGTTTGGAGGATATGGAGTTTTGTTTCGTTTATTGATACCATTATCATGGTCACATGAAGGTTTAGTTGGCTGATGATATTATTTTGCTTGCGAATTTTGTCCTATTGGATTGGGTACAAATTTCTGGACAAGAATAACTTGTGATGACAGGACAAATGTATGTAGAACACAGGCACACAGCTGATATCATGTCTAAATAATGCTGTTTTTATATGGAACAGTTATCTTGGGTGCTCTGTCTTATAAGTTGCTCCAAAAGGTGCTCCTTTTAACTGAGGAACGCTTATATACATGATTCTCTTGGAACCCCCTCCCCTTCCCCCCCCCCCCAAAAAAAAAAATTCTTCTTATCTTGTTATCAAAGGAAGTAATGCATTCCTAAATCCATGTGAACAATTGTTTAGTAGGTCTTCTGAATTATCAGGTATACATTCTAATGTTCCTTTTCCTTTTGTCAAAAAGAGTTACTTGCAAACTTCTTTGGACAGATCCAGAGTACAGTGTATAAAGACATGATTTTTCGTTTCACCATTGTCTTGTATAATATGTCTTTGAAGTTGATATAATACTACAGCTTGAAACAGCTGGCTATTGGGAAGATGCTGTTGTCACACAGTATGTCTCCTCTGTCTCAGATGGAGCTGGGTGATGTTTTGACTGGCCTCTTTGAAAACTCAAAGCTAGTAACCATATTCAAGTAAACTGTTTTTTCAAGCGTAGGGGTTTGTGAAGGGAGTCGTTTTATGTTAGTTTCTGAACCAAGTTTTAATATGTGACTTTCTGTACATAATTTATGGTTGTTGATTAATGATTGACTCATGGTGCATTTGGTCACATGGTCTGTCCGAGAAACTAGTCATGTTGATTAATCATTGACTGATTGTAGTACTGGTGATTCACTTTGTATTGAGTGTACACAAGGATTAGAAAGAATCAGTTGTATTTAAGTCAACTAATTTAATTTCGTAATCAAAATAAAAGTACAGTACTACAATATCTCCCCAAATGCTAAAAAAATGTAAGAGAAACTAGTCCTATTACTGGTTGAAGAGTGAACTTGGTGAAAAATTAAGGACATTGACCACAAAATTTTGTAATATTATTGTACCGTAGGCCCTAGATAGTTCCACAGCATAGAGATATGTTTACGATGAATTATTACTGTTAGTTGTAAAGTTATGCTCTCATGCTGTTCAAGTTGGACTAAAATAAAAGACTTATTCAATGGTGGCTTTTGTTTCATTAGACAATATAGATCTAGCATAACTGTTTCCGGTTGTTCATAGTGCTGGTTAAGTACATTGTCATGACCTTAAGATGAACTGCAAATTTTTTCAGTCAGCTATCTGTGAATCAGAAAGTTAAGACATCTAGTTGGGTGATGAAAAAAGCATTTTTCCAAGCCCTTCTACAAGTTTAGAGACTTCCAAATAAGCAAAAGTTTTAATGTTATTCCAGAATTTGACTTATGAGGGTTCAGGAATGATGACAGTAAAGTCTTTAAGTTCTTTAGTGACCCAAAAAAAAAAAAAGCATACTACTTCAGTGCTTTTATTGGTTACCTTTTACATTTTTTACTGTTTTTTTTTAAATTTCTGCTCTTTTTCTATATACACATTTGAAATTACTTCTTTGTTGAATCTTTTTTAGTATGAACAGATTGTTCTTTACACGTTTGCTCATTTCTTGTTCTTTTCCTTTGTGCATAGTTGAAGCATAATATGGCGTCGTCTTCCCAAGATGTGTCTTCACATGTAGTTAGAACAGGTGATGAAGCTAGAATTAATATTGAAGAGGAGTTAGAAATTTCTCTCGGAGATGAAGATTTAGGAAGTGAAGAAGAGCAATTAGATGGTGATGCACAAGCATTTGCTCAAACTTCGACTCAAGAGGGACCTGAAGGTGATGGTTTAGATGCTTTTAGGAGAAAAAAGAGAGGTAGAAAATCTGAAGCATGGGATGATTTCAAAGATGTGGAAGTTGGACCTCAGAAACTACTTTTTTCGGAGTGTATTCATTGTGAATCTCGATTTAAGAAGACCAAAACAAGTACAACTACAAGTTTACTTAGGCATAGGAGTAAATGTCCTAAAAGATTGCAGAAACTAAGAATTGCAGAGTTGCAACAGCAAAAGTTAAATTTTCCATCTGCTGATTCTACCTCACCTTCTCATTCCTATCTTCATACTGGAAAGTTTGACATGGCTGCCATGAGAGAAAGTGCAGCTGAATGGGTAGTTATGCATGAGCATCCCTTTTCAATTGTGGAGGAAGAAGGCTTTAATTTGATGCAAAAAAGAGGGATGCCCGAATGGCAAAAAATTAGCCGAACAACAAACAAAAATGATTGCTTCTCTATATATGAAAGAGAGAAGAACAAACTGAAGAATTTGCTAAAAAAAGTGAAGAAAATTAGCTTGACTACGGATCTTTGGAAGTCCAAGAACCAGAAGATTGAGTACATGGTTGTAACTGGGCATTGGATTGATGCTCAATGGAGATTGCAAAAACGGGTCCTCAACTTTGTGCATATCCCCCCTCCACGTCCTGGCATCGCCATTGCAGATGCTATTTACAAATGCTTAAAGGATTGGGGTTTGGAGAGCAAAGTTTATACAGTCTCAGTTGATAATGCCTCAAATAATGATACTGCATTAAGATGTTTGAAGGACACCTTCTCGAGAAACAAGTGCCTCTTAGCCAAGGGAAAACTATTCCATGTGAGATGTTGTGCCCACATACTCAACCTATTGGTTCAAGATGGTCTCAGTGAAATCAAAGATATTGTGCAAGACATAAGGGCCAGTGTGGAGTACGTGAACAAATCAGAAGGGAGGCGCTTGATCTTTGCTGAAATTGTGCAGCAACTTCAATTGCCTGGGAAAATATTGCTATATGACTGCAAAACAAGGTGGAATTCCACCTATGAAATGCTGGCTTGTGCTCTCAAGTTCCAAGAGGTGTTCCCGAGATTCAGAGATAGAGAACCAAGCTATGATTTCTGTCCAACCACAGAAGATTGGGAAAAGGTTGAAAAAGTGTGCAATATTTTACAAGTTTTCTGGACTGCAACTCATATAATATCTGGAACCGACTATCCGACTGCTAATTTATATCTAAATGAGGTTTGTCGGATAAAAGTAGTACTAGACAGCAAAGCAGATGATGAAGACTACTTTATTCGGTCAATGATTCAAAAAATGAAAATGAAATTTGACAAATACTGGGGAGAGTGCAACCTTTTAATGGCTATAGCAGCTATATTGGATCCGAGGTGCAAAATGAGAGTCATCAACTACTGCTTTCCATTGATATATCCTCCTCAAGAAGTTCATGTGAATATAGAGAAAGTCCGGCAAGTATTGTATGATTTATATGATGAGTATGTGGAGATGCATATGTCAAGTTCAAGTGGTTCTAGAGTAGGCTCTCAAGTAGAAACAAGTGATTCAATTAACAAGAGTTGCAGCAGTTCATCTTCAACAATTTCACATCAAACGGGAATGAGTGAATTTCTATCACATGTTGCTAATGTGGAAGGTGTTCAACCACCAAAAAATGAGTTGGATACTTACTTTGAAGATGGACTTCTGACTGCCACAGAGGATTCGACCATTGATATTGTCAATTTAGATGCTTTGAAATGGTGGAAAGGCACTACAAAGTACAAGATCCTGCCTAAAATGGCTGCTGATATTTTAGCCATTCCTGTTAGCACCGTTGCTTCGGAAGCGACATTTAGTGCTGGAACTAGAGTGATCGACTCCTATCGTGCTTCTTTAGCTCCGACTGTAGAAATGTTGATGTGTGCTGGGGATTGGTGTCGTAGGGTGCATGGGGTGAAGAAAAGGGAGAAGGTAATCTTAATATTTTCAATGTACCTTATATTTGGCATAATCTTGGTACTTATTATTATTATTATTTTTTTTTTGCAGAAAATTAAAACAGCACAGGAGATTTTATTGCCTATGCCTTGACACATTCATATTTTAGGTAATCTATATATTATATTGTAGTTAAGTTTTAGTTTTCTTAAATTTTCGCTTTTGTATTAATTGGTTGCTTATTTATTGATATGGCTTTTGGTTTTTTCATTGATACATGTCATCTATTTGGCTGCTGATTTCTTAATATTTTCCTATCTTTTTATGGCTACTGGTTATATGTCATTATGTCACTTTTTTGGTTGTTGATAATTGATTCTTAATACATGTTATTATATCATTATTGACTCTAGAAACTTGATTGGCATAAAGAGGTGATTTTTGGAGCTATTTAGATTCATTTTTTTTTTTTTGGTTTTGTGGTCTCTGAAGATTTGATAAAGATATTGCCTATTTCATATTTTTTTCCCCAAGCTTTGTCAGCTATGTTAGTATTTTGCTGGATTTATGACATAAGATTTTTTTTGTCAAATAAGTTGCTGGTTTAGTAGATTCAACAATCTATTGGTTTCTGGACATCTACCTCTGCGTTGCAAGTCTTGAACTGAAGAATGAAGATCAAGAGAGTTACCAAACCTGTTGTTCCTTGTATTTGTAGTTGTATTTGAGTTCGAAGAAATAGTGTTTGATATTTCTATCGAAAGAACTAGTAAACAATGTAGTCATGGACATTTGTTTCTAATTTCAAGCATGTTCTACTTGACAATGGGTTTGTATCTAATTCTTGGCTGGAGTTGTTAAATTCACATTTGAAAGGGATTGTATGGCTTCAAATTGAGTAGACATGGGTTAAATGAAAGCTGGTTTTATCAGTTGTTGACAGATTTTTTCGAGCCACTTTCGAGTCAAGCCCGGCTCGAGCTCGATCTCGAGCATAGTCGAGTCGAGCTCGAGCTTGGCAATTTCTTGTCGAGTCGAGCTCGAGCTCTTTTTTTTTTGACTCGTCGAGCTCGAGCTCGAGCTCGAGCTCGAGTGTACAGTAATCGAGCCTGACTCGATAAGCTTCAAACTCGACTCGACTCGACTCGTATGCACCCCTAGCTTGGACTACCAAATGGAGGTAAGTCTCAGATTGTTTTGGCTTTTGATTGACATGATTTCAAAATGATAAGATAAACCCCCAATTCATCACTCAATAGAAAACTCCCAATCCTGACAATACCCTCATTCTGTAAATTTGTCTTTAAGCTGTAACATGGAATTCATCCAGATTCAGATTGATACTCTCTGAAAGCTAAAGGAGAGCAAGTGACAGTTGGATCAATCCTTGAGGGAAAATGGTAATGGCGCTATAACTAACCTGATATTGCTAACAACTGGATTAGTTGAGAAGATCAGTCTGAGTGAAATATAGTATGCCTGGTTTTTCTGTAGCTGATAGTGATTCATCGAACACGAAAAGAGTTGCTTTTGCAACTACTACTTATGATAAGCCAACTCAAAGAGGTTTGCCTTTGCAACCACTTTTGGCCATAGATTTTCTAATAACAGCTGGCAGAGTGGCTGCCACATGATCTGCTGAATTGCCTCCTGCCCTGCAGTTGAATTATAACCACCAAAACTATGGAATTTCACAGAATCCTGATATCAAGAAAGCACCGTCAGGAATAATATCCATATCCTGTCATCCAGGTGAGTAAATCACCAGCAACATTATTGCCCAGTCAAATATCAAGCTGCATGGCAAAAAGAAACTAACGGAGTGCCCAAAATCATCAAAATTTTATCCAGATCAGTCGCACATTCTTAAAGTTTATAATGGCATTGTCTCTAAAATGGCTAAAAACCGAAGCAAAAACAAGTTCATGCAACTTCTATAGTTAGTGAGTATATTTGCAATCACAACGGAAACTAAATGATAGAAAGCAGATAACAGTATCGGACGGCCTTGTCTAAAGTGACTCCTCAAGAAGCTTGATCAAGTCACTCTTGTTGAGTTTAGAGTACCTTTTGAGCTTGCGTTCCTTTGCCATGGCTCTGAGTTGAGCCATCGGCAAAGACTCAAGCTTTATTGTGGCCACTGATCTGGTAGGAGAGAGTAACGTGAGAGACTTCTTAACTCCAAATTCATTCGGTGCATGAAAGTTGGAGATCGGATCGGTTTCCTCCTCGACCAAAGCTTTCATCCTTCCGTCGTGCCTTTTTGGAGTGGCTTGGAGATTGCTCAACTCTTCACCTTTCTTGATCAAGGGGGCAACTACACATTTCTTCCTTGTCCCTGGTGCCTGACAAGCTGGGTTTGGGCTAACAGCTGAAGCAACATCGAAACTTTTCTCTCCATTAAAGTCTTGATGAGCCTCTTTTATTTTTTTGTTCATAGACTTATTCTCATTAAGGATCCCCTTGAAATTTTTCTTGGAAGAGGGCTTGTGCTCCATTGCCACAGCAAGAGGCAATTCTGGAAGTAGTCCTGACTCAGATGTGCGGAAGGGCACGTCTGGGAGTTCAGGAATCCCTAATAATGTTGAGTTTGACTTTGACTTGAATGGTTCTGTTCTAACTCCTTCAGGATGCTGCATTTGATTCAACAGTAATGGATCCTGTCGCTCCTCCATCAATGGCTTTCTTGCCTCTTTCGTCGTGCTGCTGAACACCTCCGAAGATGACTCTCCAAATGCGCATTAGAAATCAGAAAGCCATGAATCTTCTTGCTTCATCATCAGGGGAAATTCCTCTATCCAGTTGGTTGTATCAGTATCTGCAATCATTTTCAGCTTTTGCTTTGGAAAGGGCTTTTCATCCTTTTGTTCTACGGGATCTGTCATGCAGACTGAAGCTATATCTGCGAGCTCAAACATGCTCTGAAAAAAAAGGAAAGAAAAGAAAAGATATTCTTAGTCATATAAGAATCATCTCTGAAATGAAAATTAAGCTTGCAGATGTTGAATGGTCATACTTTATAAGGAGCAAAAATGTGTCAAAACCCAAAATCCTGTTTTAGCCAAAAGTCTCCACTGGTTACGATTTTAACAAGTATTTTTATGGAAAAAAAAAAATTCTTTCTTTACTAAATCAGAATATAAAAGCAATAGACAAGAAAATCAAGAAAAGAAAAAATGTACATTAACACACATATTTTTGTTCTACACATCATGCGGATATCCTATTTACTCGTTGAGATATTTAGGCATGATATATCAATACTTCAGCCTATACGAAGAATTTCAAATTGAGTGGCTAAGAGAACTCACAAGAATTAATCTGAGTGTAGCTATCATAAGATATGCTTATTTATAATATAATAACAGGCCCAGATGATGAGGTGTGCACTGAGAATTTCAAACTGAGTTGTTAATAGAATTCACGAGAATTATAACATAATAATAGATACCACCGGTAAGTCGTGTCTCACTAAGTTTAACAATATGAAGGTGCTCAAAAGGGATGATACATTGCTGTCGCTTCTTGAGCTTGAAAAAATGTTTAGTACATTCTCACATCGAACTAAAGAACCCAAAAATCAAGAGTCTTATCAGTTTGAGTACATAAAAAATGTCTCATACCATATCAATATCAGTTTCTGTAATAGTTGTTTCAGCAGGATTTGGAGATAGCTTCAAGTTAGTGCTTTCAATTCTGAAACTCTGTATTGCAGCTGCCCCGCTTGTTTCTTCAGAAAGATTGCAGCCCACTGTTCCACTGCTTGAACCAGCTATGTGGCTCAGGGCATTCGCACTGGCATCCATCCTCATAGCAGTTGGCTCCTGTTTGATGTATGAGGGTAGCAAAGTCAAAAGAAAATTTTGTACATTTATACAATTGATTCCTAACTTTACCACTGATTGGCTGGTACCTTCAGAATGTATGGGGTATACATCCTCTTCCCTGCCTTGGTTGTTGAGTCATGCATTCCTATTTCATGTCCTATCTCAATGCTTGAATCAATCTCTGTCATTTTTCTCTTGGTGGATACTTCACTTGCATGTTCAGAAAAATTTGGGAGCGAGTTGATGATTGTGGTATCTCCATTCTGATCATTGTTTGGAGAAAACCAATGAGAAAATGTAACAAAAAGAGAGGACATCTTCTAGTTTACATGAGTTACAAGTTAGAATTGCGAATTCAATTCCAACGCTTGACAGATTTCACAGGGCTACAATGCTAGGAACTGCAAAATAATGTAAAGAGGTTGTCTTTACCTGGGCTTTCTCTTCCACATCCTTTGGAACTTCCAGATTAGATGGTATAACAATCTCTTCCAAGGACTTAGCAGCACAGCCTATTGCTTCAGCGTTGCTCAAATTGGTCTCATCTGTGGACTGGCGAGTGGCGAGCTTCTCAGCATTGAAGCTTGAACTCTATAATGGAGGTTTCCAAAAATGGGGAAATGTGATCACTACTTGAATGAGGTCTTACAAGAAATAAATATTACGCCCAAACAAATTCCAAATCGCCCAAAGCACCAAGATGGCATCAAATGTCCAATGATACATACAGGTAAAGATGGTGCATTTAACATCACATTTGCCACCAATGCCATATACAAATAGTGCACAAAATGTTAAACTAAAGGTATAAGAAATTACAATTCAACTAGTGCACATAATGTTGAGATGCAATGTCTACATTATAATTTAAATCTGCAATAGCTGGTACCGTTATTCCCTAAAAAACATGATGAACAAGAGGAATAGAAAAATGATTTGGGTCCAGTTCATGTAATCGATGAAGCTGTTTTACTTCCTTAATTGTTAAGAAAATGTTGATTGGTCCTAGAGCAAAAGATAAGGTTTTCTTTCTCTGAAAGTTACTTTGAATAAGTTCCCAAATGTCTCACCTAATAATGTACATTCAAGCTCAACTCTCAGTCATATATCTATCTGGCCTTTGAGATGCTTGACACCAGTGACCATGGTGGTATTAAGCATTTAGCAGCTAAGGTCTCAGATATCTTTAGGTACTGGATAGGAAATTTATTCATATTCTACATAGTGACATGACATGTTATAGAATAACCAGACCAGAAAGTATCCACAACGGGTTTTCAGCCGCTTCACATCAACTAGTGTACTTATTTTAAAAACAAGAAAATTCAGGGGATAGTACAGGGTAATATGAGAAACCATGTCTAATCAATTAACCATACCAACTTGCTTAGTGGGGCAGCTGTGCAACAGAATAAAATTCAGCTTTTACACAAACCTGCTTATCTCTGTTTGGAAAGTAGTACTTCTCCAGAAGAGCTTTTAGTATTTCACTCAGTTTTGGAGCAGGTTCTCCATGTTTGTGGTGAGGGACACCCATTTCATGTTCCACTTTTAGTGTTTCATCCTGTGCAGGATCTCCATTTGTTCGAAAATTAAAATTCAGCTCATGTTCTACTTGAAGGTTTTCAATCTGCACAGGTTCTGCATGTGTTTGATAAAGGACACCCATCTCATGTTCCGATTGTAGCTTTTGGTTCTGAGCAGGACCGTCACATGTTCGGAAATGAAAATCCAGGTCATCCTCTGTTTGCAAGATTTCAATTTTTGCAAGATCTCCATCTGTTTGAAGACAAACATCCAGTTCATCCTCTGTTTGTTGTTTTGTATTCTGAGCACGATCTTCATCTGCTTGGAAACAACAGTTTAGATCATTTTCTGCTTGTTGATTTTCATTCTGAGCAGGATCTCCATGTGTTTGGAAACTAGACCCCTGTCCTTCTTGCTGTTGTGCTTTGTCATTCTTCAATCTCTGAATCGAGATTTCTAGTGCCTTGGTCCTCTGTGTCAAAGTATCAAAGCATATCTTAGCCCAAGCATCATCTTCCAAAGCCACTTTGGCCTGAAGAAATATAATTTCTTCCTCAAGTTCCTTTATTTCGGTATCAGCCTTGGATGTCAGTTCTTTTAGCACTTCGATACTACACTGTTCATTTATAGCATCTTCTACCATGACATCTATGACATACGTATAACAGAAAAGATCGGAGCTTAAGTCAGTCTAGTTTAAGTCTAGTTTAAGTGCCTAAAGAGACTGATTAGCAAATATTGTAAAGGGAATAAACTAACCATGCCCCAAACCAGAGGAGAAATCAGACTGCCAATTTCCTTTGAAATCAGCACTGTCATCTGTAACCAAAAATTACAAAAACGAAAATAAAAGGTCGGCTTTTGTGAAATAGAAGGTGTACATCTTGCTAAATTTGAATCTATACAGAGTTCTAGTAAAATTTTCAATCTAAACAACCACCGGTAGTAACTTGAATCATGTTAGCTCATAAAATAACAAGACAGAGCAACCTTCATAAATTGGTGGATCCCAGAGAGATGAATCCATAGTCTTGTACAGTTTCAACCTGCAATATGAGCACGAAAACATTATGGTAAAAGTTCTTGGTGACACAGAGAAAAATGTTTCCACCATGTATCCGCTGTTCATACTGTAAATAAAGCAGTATTTGCACTATGCATATACGGATTCTTCAAAGGGGAAAGTTGATTAACAACCATCTCAGTGTTAGTTTAGAACAAGATAGTTCATCCCATGCAACAGTGATCCTACCAGGATGTAGATTAATTAATACCCTGATAGCATGAAGATTATACATCCAAGTCATTTGTCAGCATTTTCCTGCTGTCTGATTTTCACAGCTGAAGAGTCTAATCTAAAATTGATTCTTTGATTGAAAGGAAACTTTCATAGTTTCATGCTGTACATCATATCTTACTAAGTTCTCATAGAAGGAATCTTTCTGAAACATGGGAGTCATTTCATGAATTCTTGTGCAGTGTTTCCACCATTAATTGTGATTGCTCAGCATATAGTAAGAAAAGCTTTATCTTCTGGATCATGAGAACTAGTTTATCTTCTCATGCAGCAATTTGGAAACAATAGATATGAAAGGCAAGTCTCATCCAAATATTCAGATGCGGTGAGCAACCTCAAGTTATCTTCTAGCGACAGCATAGATAAGACAAAAGCAGGTCTAAATCCAGCATTATACCTTGGTTTATGTAGCATGTTAGGAGTTTCATTTTTCTAGATTACCCTGATCTGATATTTTTTTTTCAATAAAACTTATCCCTAGAATCATCAGAAAATTGAGTAGTTTAAGCTGGGATTTACATTTTTCCAAGGACCCAACCATATTTGATAATTGATGCCAACACACATCATAAGAATACATCGCAGAAAACTCTCCACCATCCTTCATGTACACACGCACATATGTGTAAACATTTGTATCCAACATAGACATAGAAAAATAAAATTTAAAGAAAAGAAAAGATAATTTTACATGTCCACTTATACATTTGCACATTATTCACAAGCATGCACAAATTTAATTGCTAGAAAAAAAATGAAAATCTGGAAAAGCAAACACTGAAGGGGAAAATGCAGAAAAATCCCCAATTATATCATTCATCTAGGCAGCCTTGATCATATACACGCAACATCAGAGAATTCAGCAATGCAGAAACATGATCACTCATTCCAAACTAAAGAGACCAATAAAAAATTCATTTGTTCGAAGAATTTCATATTTCACTCACACAGCCAAAAAAAAAAAAAAACTCCATGCTTCCTCAGCTACTCAAACAACAGAGCTCGATTGAATAATTAAATAACAGTAAAAATTTGAAATTTTGCGAAGTCGAGATCGAAGCATTGTACCTAAAAATGGTCGAAACGACGACGAAGAGCTCGCACACAGTCCCCCACTGAAATTTGGGAGAGACTGATGGTGACAGCAACGAGGAAGAGGAGAGCTTATAAGAGGGACAGAGTGGCTCTCTGCATGCAGAGGAAGAGAGAAGCATCAGTGGCACTGTTGTGATTATTGGTAAATGGAAGGGTAAAATTGGCATGAGAATGTTGTCTGTACTCGTCCTCCTGGAGTTAATGGTAGATGTACCCAGTTGGATTTCTGTGACTATGAGGTCATTGGGTCCTACTTTTTTAGTAGGATAGTGACGGTTACACATATTTTTCTTAGTATTTTGTTCCTTTTTGAATTTGCTGTTTATTTTCTCTTGATTTTTCTAATATTTATTAGTTTGCATTTGAGACTTGTGTTTGATCATAATCAAGTATAGTTAAATATTCACGTAATTAGGTATTATTGAATCTTTGCATGATTAAATATAACTAAATCTTCACATAATAAGTATTATTTGGATTAGGTATTATTGAATCTTTGCATGATTAAGTATAACTAAATCTTCACATAATAAGTATTATTTGGACTTCCCTTCGACTATGTAATGATCATTCTGAACTAGTTTTTAACCCGTTTCTTAAATACGCGCATATATGTGTCTATGTATGTATGCATATATGTATTGTGTATGTATGTAGAGTATATTAAAATATTCATATTTAATTAAAAAATAAGTGTGATTATGGGTAAATGGAAGAGTATAATTGGCATGGGAATCTTGTCCTTACTCATTTGGGAGTTAATGGTAGATGGACCCCATTTGAATTTCTGTGACTATGAGGTCAGTAGGGCCTACTTTTTTAGTAAGATAATGATGGTTACACATATCTTTCTTAGTATTTTGTTCTTTCTGAATTTTGCCCTTATTTGCTCTTGATTTTTCTAATATTTATTAGTTTGAATTTGGGATCTTTGTTTGACTATAATCAAGTATAGCTAAATCTTCACATAATTAGGTATAATTGAATCTTTGCATAATTGAGTATTAGTTGGATTTCCCTTCGACTATGTAACGATCACACTAAACTAGTTTCTAACTCATTTATTGAATATATATATATATATATATATATATATGTGTATACATATATTGTATGTATTTGTATGTATATATATGTATGAAGAGTATCTTAAAATATTTAATTTTATGTAAAACAATAATGTGATTATTGGTAAATGGAAGGGTACAATTGGCATAGGAACCTTGTCTTTACTCGTTTGGGAGTTAATGGTAGATGAAACACAGTTGGATTTCTGTGATTATGAGGTTGCCGGGTCCTACTTTCTTAGTAGGATAATAATGATTACACATATTTTTCTTGGCATGTTGTTTTTTTTTTTTCCCTTATTGTCTCTTGATTTTTTTCTAATGTTTATTAGCTTGAATTTGAGACTTTTGTTTAACGATTATCAAGTATAGTTAAATCTTCACATAATTAGGTATAATTAAATCTTTGCATAATTAACTATAACTAAATCTTCATATTATAAGTATAATTTGGACTTCCCTTCGACTATGTCATGATCACTTTAGACTAGTTTTTATAAAAATTTTGCCTTTATTTTCTCTTGATTTTCCTAATATTTATTAGTTTGAATTTGAGACTTTTGTTTGACCATAGTACAATATAGTTAAATCTTCACATAATTAGGTATAATTGAATCTTTGCATAATTAAGTATAATTAAATCTTGACATAATGAGTATTATTTGGACTTCCCTTTGACTATGTAATAATCACTCTAGACTAGTTTTTGCCCATTTCTTTTACACACACATAAATGTATATAATGTATGTATGTATGTATGTATGTAGAGTATATTAAAACATTTAATTTTATGTTAGAAAATACACTATTAATAGAGATGATGCTTCACATTTACATAAAGAAAAATTCTTCAATTACAATTTTCATCCAATGATTTGTAACAGGGTTACGATACTAACCAAAGTCTATTTAATAGCTTAATACAAGATTTAAACATGAATATATACCCATAAACAATCTGTAGTGAGTATATCGATAAACAATTCATACAAAACAAAAGAAAAATAGAGTAAAAGAACAAATTAGCATGGCAAATAACACTAAAACTTGAAAAGTAGATATTCAAAAAAGCTTGTGGATATGCTTCTCAAAAATGAGAAAATTAAAAAGGGATCAATTTTGATTTAACAACAAATATAAACTATAAAATTAACTTGTCAAATTTTTGTGTAAAAATAATTAAATAGAAGAACATACTTGCAGTGGAAATGCGTATAAAAAGTACAGGATTACCATGGGGAAAGAAAGATATTGATGGTAATTGATATTGAAAAAAGCAGGATTGTAGTGGGAGGAAGAAAGATTTGTATAAGTAGACTCCAATATCGTTTGAGTAATATGTTTAAATTAAGGAATTGAATAACCAAAAAAATTCAGGGTTTCTAAATTTTATAAATAAGATGAATGACCAAATCCAATTGTACATACAGTAAAATGAAAATGTTAGCGATACTTTATTCTTTTTAGGCATTGATTAGGACTGTAAATGGGGTCAAGCCAACTCGAGTTCGGCCCGCTCAGCCTAAGAAAAAGCCCAATAAGCATTGCCTTTCATTGGGCCAATCTGACTTTGGACCTAACTATTAGACTTGAAATATCTCTGAGCCAATCCTAGGCCTCATTAGGCTCAAACCCATCATAGGCCCAGCCCGAAAATATACACATATATAATTATATGTTTATAATTTTATATATAATATAGTATGTATTCATTTAATATTAGTATGCATAATTATATAATATATATGATTGAGAGTGTCGACCTCCGGTTTCAAATCTAGTCTCCATTTTCAAATATGAAAGACCAAATCCCTAATTGTTCATGTGTTCTTTCTTTCTCCCTTCAAACTCCTAAGGCTCGCACGGTCTATCATCGTCTAAGTTGCTGACAGCTGCTGTTTATTCTTGTCTATGAAAGGATTGCGCTTCCATCCATCTGCAATCACCGTCAACAAATTATTTTCCAGCTGCATTCTGCAATTGCAACTCCAGATTTGGCGTCTCTTGAGAGAAAGGTTCCAGGTTATCCCTTTTATAAACCCACCTAATTCTTCCTAATTGACTAATGTATTGTGAATGTTTCTAAAATTTTTAGTTCTAATTCTGGCTCAAAGTTAAGTATTTCTTGTGAGTATGAGGACGATTAACTGTGTTTCTAAGGATTTTACTACCGTTGCTTTGGATATTAATGCATAAAAATTAAGACTAAGAGCCCCCAATTAGGTAGACAAAACATTTTGCAAGGTAACTAGAAGGGTGTTTAAAGATATAAAACTAATTAACAAATGGATGATTTGAAGTTTAGGGTGTTGAAATTGATGTTTATGTTGATGTACTTGAGATCTCTTCTTCTTTTACCTCCATAGTATGTTTTATGGATGATGATACATGATTTAGAGCTCTCGAAGCTCTTTTGATAATGAATTTTTTTGAGAAGCATGTTTTTGGTACTTAGGAGTCGGCTTCCCATACATGGGGGCTCTTTAGTGGTCTAATTGTCAAGATAAACTAGATATTGTTGCTGGAGTTTTTTCAAGCATGCGAATCAATCAAAATCTTTTCAAGCACGTGGTGTTAAAATTTATCAAAAAATATTTTAAAAAATGAAATAATGAAGCGCTTAAAATTCAACTAACATATTAGGCCACCTTAATTGTAAATTATCCATCAAGTTATTTACTTTAACTCAAGATTGCTCATTAATTTTTTTTCCATTTCTCACTCAAGGAATAAAATATCTCATCAATCTTTTGACTGCTATGTATATTCGAACCACTATCTTAGAAATCAAAAATGGAAAATTTTGAGGTATGAATTTGTTGTATTTGCATATTAACTATTTGTACAAAAGCATCAATTTCTTATTGATTTAATTTGTGTTACTATATACTATCTCTTTTTAACAAATATCCCTTTTTGTGTATTAGATGTCAGATGCAAACAATGAAGATGTTGTTATTATAATCACAGATGTTGAAGGGCCATCTCAGCCCGAACAAGTACCTGGAGGAGTGGAGCCAAATAAAGGTGAAAAGAGAAAAAGAGAAGTGAAGGTTAGGTCCAAGGCTTGGGTGCATTTCACCAAGAATCAACTAAAAGAGAAGGAACACACGGGCAATTATTGTAAGAAAGTATTCTTGTGCCATAGTTCTGGTGGAACAACTTATTTGCATTGACATATTTTTGGAGGTGTATGTGTAGCCTACAAAAGAGCCATGGGTTAACAACCATTAAAAGGGCAAACACTTTTTAGTTTTCCCGTAAGTAAATCAGATCAATCTACTAATGCTATTTGGTAATTTGATCATTAGTAATATCGAAGAGATTTAATAGAACTTATAATTAATCAAGAGCTACTATTCAACTTTGTTGAGGATAAATCATTTCAGAAGTATTCTCGTGGTCTTAATCCGATAGTTAAATTTGTGTCTAGAAATACAATGAAAAGTGATTGCATGAAAATGTATGAAGTTGAAAAAAGTAAATTGAAGGAGTTGTTTTTGCAATGCAAGCCACGAGTATGTTTGACAACAGACACTTGGACATCTAAGACAGATCTTCCTTTCACTGCACTGACTATTCATTTCATAGATAATCATTGGAAATTGTAGAAAAATTATCAATTTTGTCTTAGTTCCAATGAAGGATTTAGGGGAGAATTTAACTAATATAATTATAAACTATTTGAGTGAGTAGAATATTGACAAAATTGGTACCATAACTATGGATAATGCTAAAATTAATGATATTGTTGCTAGATGCCTTCAAGAGCATTATTCATTTAGAGGTGCATTGTTGCTAAATGGGATAGATATTCAAGTTTGTCGTTGGTGTCATTTTCTTAATTTGATTGTTCAAGAAGGATTGGATGAGATTAATAATAGTATTCATAAGGTTAGGAATGTGGTGAAATATGTTAGAAGATCTGCTAAGAGAAAGCTTGAGTTTCTTCATTTTGCAAACAAAGAATGCATCCCTAGAGGAAAATGCTATCTTTGGATATATGTACAAGGTGGAACTCGATATATTTAATGATTGAATATGCGTTGCATTAGAGAGAGCTTATGTCCGCATGAAAATTTGTGATTGAAACTTCAAAGATCCTCCATTGGTTGAAGATTGGGAAAAAGCTCGAATTGTTCATGGTTTTTTAGAAACTTTTTATACCGTTACCAAAATTTTCTCTGGTAGCAAATATTGTACAACTAATGTGTTTCTTCATGAAATTTATTATGTCTTGATTTTATTAAAGGAGACTTCTATAGAGGACAGTGCACTTCTTGGGAGTATGGCAACTAATATGTTGACAAAATTTGAGAAATATTGGGTTGAAAAGGAGGCAAATATCTTGCTATTTGTTGCTTTTGTTTTAGATCCCCAGTTTATATTGAGAAAGTTGAAGACGATCTATAGCAAGATGTATGATGGATGGTTAGCATCAAGCATGATAGATTGTGTTCAAGAAACACTTCAAGCTCCTTTCATTAAGTACCTAAAAGCATATGAAGCAAGTAGTTAGCACGGTTTAGCTTCACAACAAGGGACAACTATTGAGACAGGTGGTAGCACTTCTTGTAAAGCAAAGAAGAGTTGCATGGATGATTTTTATACCCTTGATGAGGAGGAAGACAGCACTTATGGCAAGACTAAATTGGACTCTTACTTAGAGGAAAAGGTCTATCCAAGCAAGCCTAATGAAGAGGACTCATTTGATATTTTGCTTTATTGGAGAGGTCATGCAACCAAGTTTTCCATTTTGTCCATGATGGCAAGAGACGTCTTAGCTATTCCTGTTTCTTCGATTGTTTCCGAGACTCCTTTTAGCATCGGGGGACGTGTGTCGAACAAGTTTCGTAACTCATTGTTGCCTTCCACTGTTGAAGCATTGATTTGTACTCGGGATTGGATTAAAGATGCATCAAAAGAGATTGATTTTGAACAAGAATTTGATCCCGATTTTATTGGTTAGTAACAATGTGTAATAATGTTGATTAATATTTTGATTTTTTGTTGGTTTCTAGACTAATAAGTATTGTTTATTCTACCAGCTGCTTTTTAATGCAAGAATTAAAATCAACAAGTCAATTGCTTTCTTGAGAGCCAATATAGGTGATTCATGACTTAAACTCTAACTTCTTTTTTGGTTTAGTAAATTTTTGTGTTGGTATGATGGTAGCTATTTCTTATGCTAAATAGTCAAATTTTTGCTTCCTTTTTTTTTTTTTTTTTTTTTCAGGTTTTCAATTTTCTATTCTTGGAACATTTTGGCATGATGAGTGATCAATTTTTTCTAGAAAATGAATCATGGGCTGTCTCTACTCTCTCTTCTTTCTTGTTCTAGACAATTGGACTTTGAAGGTAATATTTTAAAATTTTTTGTTCATGCAATTTTTTTTTTGTAAATTGTTAGTGCTCCGTGTTTAATTTTAATATTATTGCCTTATGGATATTAAATTAGTGTTAAAACTTAATAGTTATAATCGCTAATTCAAGAAAATTAGGGAGTAATAAGTGAATTTGGGCTAAATCCGAATTAGACTCACAGTTCGAACAATTTGTGAGCCAAATATGAGCTTCATATTTATAAACCTGAAACTCACAACCCGAATCCTGAAAATGCTATTAATTTTGTGACCCGAACTTGGGCTACTTAAAGCTCGACTCATAGGGCCAGAATAACAAGCTTAGTATTGATTGATTTCAAAAAATTTTGGGTTCAAATACTACACCTAAAAAGTGATCAATTAAATTGTGAAAAAAAAATGAATGTTTAGAAAAGCATGACCGAGTCTTATAAGTAAGTATAAAACAACTTAAAACTGACCAGTTAAACTGTGAAACATAACCAAATAAAAGACAGAGATTATGTACGCATGGCCCAAAAAAAATTACATGATAATAATAAGGACTAACAAATTGTGAAACTCAAACAGAGGAAGAAAAGAAATTGAAGATATTAAAGCAGGTGATTGGTTGTTGTTAATAAAAATACTCAGCTTAAAACATGAAACAGTTTGGCATTGGTTGTTGTTAAGAAAAATAAAACAATTCAAATCTAACCAAATAAATAAAGACAATATATGCATATGGCAAAAATATAGGACGCCCATTTGTCAAAAAGTTAGGATAGAAAGGGATATTTTCAATTTTACTCCTATTGAAAAGCATAAAAAAATTTGAACATATTGATGCAAATAAACATAGGATTAACTTTTTATACACTAATAGTGTAGTGATTTTTTTTACACTAACAGCTTTGGATGATTGCCATATGTGTTTGATTTGAATTTCAAATTGAAATTTATGTTATGTGGTATAATCCAAATTTGCTAGTGTAAAAAAAAAAAAATATTATACACTGATAGTGGATATATCAGTGTTATCCACATAGCTATAAATTAATCATAAACTTATGCCATTTAAACTTCTCCAGCTTACATACTATACTTAGCTTCATAGCATTCACATTTCTCCAATTCACCATAACTAAGACCGTTAATCGAGTGATTTGAGAACAAAAGAAATAAGATTTTTGAGATTCATATTATGAGGCTCATGCCTAACTCACACATACATTGGAGTTTTGGGCCTAATTTAGCTCGACTCAAATTTACAATTAAACATAATTGTATATAATCAATATTAGTATTTATATGTTAGTGTATAATCATATATAAGTCTTTTATTTTTTGCATTGCAATATGTAGAATTGTATATTGTTTACATGATTGCACCTAGTTTTTCTGAGTTTTATACCATAGTCTTTTCCTTCTGTCGCATTCCTTTTCCTTGCCTTTTTTGGCCTACCAGTTAGTTGAATATTGGTAGATTCAGACCATAGCACTAGGGCACTAATAGGTTGTTGGACATTGTCGTACACTTGTAAAAACAAGTTTTTAGTATACTAATCATCAATCATTTCATGTGGATCAGCTTCTGTTTGCTTGATTGCAGCCATTACATGGGTATAGGGTAAATCAGATAACTCCTAAATCGAGCAAGTCCATTGCTTCATTTTTAAATTTACTACAAATTGCGCATTCCTGGGTCCTTTGAGCTGATATCCATTTGTCCCATTAAATTGTGGCTGCCACTGAAATGATTTTGTAATCCTCTCCTGTTTAATTTTTCTAACCAGTGGCCCTGTAGAGTATAGGTACCTTGACAGGGCAGCCTTTCTTTTTTGAATTCTATCCATCATCAGCTCTTTAACATTTTCTAATAAAGATATGATAGGTTTATCCCTAACTTCTAGTATGTGTGAATTGAAAGACTCGCATAAATGATTGACAATCATGTCATATTTGGTGTGAGGAGAGAAGAAAGCCTTACACTAGTGGCTTGGATGAGGAGCCTTCTCCACCTCTTTATATGCTTCACTGTCATAATCTTTCATCTCCTCAGTAGCTTTCTTATACACTTCCATAGTGCTATTTCTAGCTAATGCGCAGAGCATTCCCTTTAGTGCCTTGCTTGGGTGCTTCTTCTTGAAATTGCAATATAGATGTTATACACAATATCTATATTCAGAGATTGTAAAACTTCAGATAATACTCTATCCAACCCCTAAAAAAACACACACACATTAGTTTTTGAGGTATAACATTTAATTACCTTTTGCCAATCAGATATAAAAGTATAGTGACATTGTTATCAATTTCAAGATCTACTTTTAGAAGCTCTAAGAACCATTTCCATTGGTTAGTAATTTCTTTCTCTACTATGGCTCAAGCAATAGGCCACCAGCCATTGTTAGAATCAACTACCACAGCTGATAAGCATTGACAAGTGTATGCCCCTTTTATGTGGCAGTCGTCAAGTCCAATTATAGGTTTACACAATTTGAATCCCTTCTTTAATGCTCCCAAACAGCAATAGAGCCTCATGAACCTGTGTGAGGGCCTCAAAATTTACTATTTTAAATATTGTTATTATTATCATTAACCCGTTTGATTATTTTTAATGTCGTACTCAAACATATTTTTTAGAAAATTTAAATGGAAATTCATTTTTATTTTTGGGTAACCCAATTTTATTTCACACTTATTTTCCTTGTAGATTTTCAATATTCCGTTCATTTTATTTTAAAATTTTCCCTTTTAGCATCAATTAAAGAGAAAATGAGAAAACACGTTTTTCGAGGTAAAAATTCGGGTCGTGAGTGAAGTAGCGATGGAGTATAAGGATGAGCACTCGTAGGTTAAGAATTCAATCAAGGAATTAGAAGTGAATCACTAAAGGTGAGATTTGGTAGGGTTTTGAACCCTTAAAACCTAGTTGGACAAATTTCCCGAAAGTTAGGATTTTAATTTTGCGATTGTTTTATCCATTTAATTTCCTCCAATTCACTTTAATTTTTCCTTTTCTTCTCCCCCTCTTAGCCGAGATTGCTCCTTAATTTGCAGCCAAGAGAGCTAATTATTTTTCCCTCCAAAATTGCTAGCAAAACTACTATTTCAAGTTGGACTTTTGACCCCTAAATTTGGGCTTTAAGTCTTGTTTTGAATTTCTTTCATTTATTCACCAAATTACCACATAAACACCACTCTTCTCTCTCTCTCTTGGCCAACTCTCTCCTCTCTCTCTTCCCTTAGAAATTTCATCATTTTTTTCTTCCATTTCACTTCCAAAATCAACCACAATCTTGCAATTATCTTGGCTCAAGCTTGAAACTTAAGTGAAGAACTTTGAAGAGGAAGCTTTTGGGTGGTTAAAGCTAGGATTCTTAGGTGTTTTTGCTAACTACTTGGCAAAGGTAAACCCTCAAAGCTCTCACCTTTGTCCATTTCTTACATTTTCAAGCATGAAATTAGGATTGAGATGTTGATGGGTTATTAGAACTTTGACTTGTGTTGGTTTTGGAATTTCAAGTTACTAAGCTTTTTTAAAATTGCATTTGTTGTTGATGGTTGATGTGTGGGCTCTTGGAATTCCCACAAAATATGTGAATTTGTTTACTAGTATGTTAAATGATGAAATGTGTGTGCATATGATGGAATTTGTGGTTGGAAAGTTGGAAGAAAAACCTCAAGGAAAACCGAGAAGGAGGAGAGGAATTAGGGTTGAAATTTGCTGTTTTTCCCTTAATTTTGTGACTGAATTTTTGTAGGTTTAGGGGCTGATTTTTAATGCTTAAAATTTGAGGTTTGAGATGTTAATTTTTTTCCACAAAAAGCCCTCTAAAAGTTGTTGCAATAACGGTTGTTAAGTTGGAGCAAAATCTGGAAATTTGAAGAAGCATGCTGTCCAAAATTCTTGGGCTGTTTTAGTGCCAAAAATTGATTAAAGCTTCCATCATTTTTGACCATCATTAGGTCTAGGAAGGTTAATACTATCTTGGTTTTCGAAAATGGGGTCAATTGGTGGTAGGTTAGGTATGTTAGAGGTGTTTAGAAGAAGAAGATCAAAACTTCACAGGTTTTGATCGAGTTTGCTGAGTACACTTTGAGCATTAAAAACACTGTCGTCCCATGAGTGTTTTTAGCTGAATTTTGGTATTATCTTAGTATATATATAGTAGAGTTAGTGTACCAAATTTGGTGATTTTTGAGTAAGAATTCGTCACTCATTTGAAGCTTAAAATCTGCCCTGCAAATCTGGAAATTTCAGAAAAAGCAGAATTTTGAACCTGCCCTGTTTGGACAGCTATAATTTCTTCCTCAAGAGTCAGAATCGAGTGAAGTTAGTGGAGTTTGAAACTAGATACATAGGGCTTCAAACTGTGTAAATTTCAGAGGCCAATTCATTTCCTAAAATTTTTGGTGAATTTCCAAAGTGAGTTGGAAAACCAGCCTGTGTTGTCCTGTTTTTCACTGCAGCTGAATTTTAAACGAAAATCTGGGCAGTTTTTGTCTGAAATTTCATCATGGTGTCTTCTACAAATTTTTAGAACTTTAAATGAGCTTTCCAATGGTACCAACTTATACAACTCAAGTTACAATTTTTCAAAGAATTCTGCTCAAATTGGAAGTTTATCGAACTTACTCTTTCTTGAACTAGATTTGATCTATGAACTAGAAAACTTATTTCCGTTGCTCTTTAATTATTTAGGGAGTGGTGTTGATTTGCAAAGTGATCAAAACTTGGACTCCGAACCCTACTTTGTTGGTGAGTTTCCAATGCATGTTATTTGCTTTAATTAAATGTTTTGCGTGAACGTGTTAAATGCGTGAAATTGAAATTGTTGACCTACTTACTTAAGAAGGGTATACTTTATTGATCTCTTTTAAGTAGAGTAGGTGACCTAATTGTTTTGCATGAATATATATACACTTGTGGAGAAAGTGTTTATAAAGTGTTTATAAAACTACTCTTGGTCGCGTTCCTTGAGTAGTAAGTGTTAAGTGTTTGGATTGCGGGCCCGGTAAAGGGGGATGTTCGGTGGAAGGAAATGGTTGTAAAGAGTCGTCTACTTGGATTGGAAAGTCGACGGAGTGTCAACTACGTGAGTTGAACGTGCAAAGTGGACCTAAGCTCCTGAGAGCTCCCGTATTCTACTTGTGTGTTTTGTGTTTACTTTATTTGTTTTAAAAATGTTATTTATCCTGCTTTATGCCTGTGTATGATCTTTTGAAAATTCACGAGCTTTTAACTCATCCCCATTCCCATTTTGTTTTTCCTTAACAGGTGACGAGAATCCAGAAACCTAGTTAGGTCTAGAACCTATTTTTTTGGTTTTTGTCCCGAGTTTGGAAATATGTATTGTATATTCTTATGGTTTTGTATATTTTGACTCATGGGAATGTATTAGACTATGGATCGAGGCTTTAAGTGCCTTTGAGTTAACGATTGTATTCTAATCTTAAATGTCAATTTTTATAGTTTCCTTTCTCTCTTCTAATGTGGATTTTAGATTTATCCTTTAGTGTTAATATATCCGAATGCTTGAGTCCTGGCGAGAGTTAGACAGGCAGCCCGCCAACCCTTTGGTTTGCCTTAGGGGGAAGTGGGGCTGTCACAACCTGGGATTGTTGCCTAGATCCCTGAATGAAGTGCACTCAACCTTCATGGTTGAATTTGGATGAGTTTTCTTTATTTTCTCACAGTACTCCTACATATGCTTGTATTGCTCAGTTGCACAACCTTTAATCTGCTTAATAGCAATCTGCTTGGCATTTCTAGCTACTATTCTCATTATTTGAACCTTGCACTCCTCATGAATAGTTTGCCTCAAGGAGTGGATAGGAATGTTCATGTTGGCGCTACTTCTATCTTTATATCTTGCATCTATCCATTTAGTAGCCACCATCTTATTTTTCCAAGCATGACTACAATTTTCATACACATCATAAAGAGTCTTTATGACTAGATCATTTGGCCCGATGCTTTCTCTAGAGAAGCATAGCACTCCCAATTACACGGATCCTTGCACCTCACCCTCACTCTAAATTCTTCATTGGTGTAGTACTAGACAGGTCTTCCATTGGCAATGGAATAATTTCGGATTGCAGCCTCGAACTGAACTGATGATGTGGACCTCATCCCTAATTCAAACTGTGGATTTCTCATGGCTTTTTTAGCATTGAAGTCAATGTATGTGATTCCCATAGTCACATCTTCATCTTCATCAGAAGAACCATAACTACTCTGCAAGTCTTCCTCCAACATGTTGTCATTCAAGATATCATCTTCAAAAATAGCATTACTGGCTCCTTATCAATATTTCTGTCAGCTGTTGATGATGTTTTCTCACGGTCTCTTGTGCTCTTTCTTGGGCCACTGGCCCTTTTCCTAGAATACTTTTTCTTGGCCTTTTTACTTGGTCCATGTTCAGTTGCTTGTGATTGCATTTTAGGTCGAGTTGCATGAACATCAGCTTCTTGTGCATCACTTTTTGGGTCTATTACCTCCTATTCATAGTGGATTTTAGGTTCAATAATTCTCTGGGCAATAGGAAGAGGAACTTCAACTGGAAGAGCTGGTCTCTCACTCCCAAGCATGTGATCATGTTTGCAAAATTCTTCATCATTAGTGAAGTGCTCCTCTTCAGAGCTACTACCATATTTTTCTTCTTATTTAACTTACTCTACAACCACACTAGATTCAACATTCTCATGTACTTGAGTCCTATTTGTTCTAACCCTACTCTCCCCACCTTCACTTACACCAACAACTAACCTTTCAATTTCAACCCTACTTGTTAGTTCTAGGGTAGCCATAGCTATACTAAAAAAAGATGTAGAAAATAGATTTGTTCTAATAGCCAATTGTTGACTTTGCTCTACAATTGGAATTTTAGATTCATCAAGTTCTTAGATTGCAACCCCTACTTTTTTCTTGCCAGCTAACAATGGAGAATTTTCCTAGATTTCAAGAATTTCATGTAAAGGTTTATGGTCACAATAAACATCTATCAATTTATGCTCATAGACCCATTTACATATTGCATTACATCCCTAACTCCTTGTAACTTTTTCAAACCATTATTCAAATCACTTCCAGGTTCTAAGTAGTAATATAGCATTGGATCATGATGACCCAGTTCTTCAACCATGGCATTAATCTCATGTACGAACATTGTGTCGGCATTGCACACATTAACATGATCTATCTCACCACCAATATAGGTTTTATATTGCACCCCACTAAATCTTCCCCCATGAAACATTCCAATACTAAATATTCAGAGTTGGACACTGCAATTAAAGGAAGAAAAATAAAAAGCTATCAATTTTCAGAGATTCTGCCCATCATAAAAATTAAGATGAGATAAACATAAACACTGTCATGTTTATGCAATTTCTCAACTTTAGCAACACAAAAATCCATTAATAATCATCTATTTGTTTACTACATCAAATAGAATTATGTGCTTTAAAACCGCAAAAGGATGAAAACCGTAATGTTGAAACCCCATGAGACAACAATAAATTCACAACCCACAAGCTGACCAAGTACAATTGCATACAACACTTGAATGCAACGCCGATAACAATTTGGCTAAACTACCATTTTGGTTCATACTAAAAACATAGATTTCCACAAAAAAGAACAACCATAAATCTTATAGGGATCAATGTCTATGCCTCTTCTCCTGCTTTACCAATCCATAGATTCACCATTATTTTCGCTTTTCTTTTACCTATATAAGTTGTTAACCCACAATTTTAGAATTGCTCGAAAAAAGTTGGAGGTTTTGCTCTTAGGGAGAAAGAAACTTGTATGAGTTGGGTTACATTGAATCAGTTTGACTATAGCATACTTGGTATGATCCTTGGAAAAAGAAATGATCGGGTTTAGGTCAAGAATGTGGTGGACAAATTCACTCTTACATTTTGGACATGTGAATCGCATGTGTTTTGCTAATTTGCTGGATTAAGATAAAAAAATCGATGAAATGGCTACGGGTGAACTAATTCAATAGATCGGTGATTGATTTAAGTGGGTGAAGTAAACTAAGTCCTCCTGTGGTTTGCCTTATGTACATGAAACCTCCCTATGATTTAAAAACATCCACTTAACCCCTCTGTATTTTGGACTTCATTGGATTTTACCTGCAAATCGGCTAAGTAGCCTAAATGTGACGCTAACATGTACCAAAGGTCACGTGGGGCAGAAAGCTAATGACTTGCATTCTACATTTGCCCTCATTGTGGTTAAGAAAACTAGTTCTCAGACTTCATACCCATTGCTTCTGCAAATTGAAGAACTAAAGAGAGAGGGGCGAACTAACCAAAGAGGAAGATGCAGACCTAAGGAGTTGTGGAATGGGAAAGCTACATTTATGTCGGAATGCAAAGATGTCTAGCTCTCAAAACTTTGGTGGTGGCTCAAAGAATCCAAGATATCAATACAAGAGATGGTATTGCAAAAACAAAGCAAAAATTAAGGTTGTTGAATTTGAAAAACCAAAAAATGATATGTTATAGTATGTGTGCGAAAATAGTGTTTGTTCATTTTAGGTATGGTGGAACCCAATTAGTAGAGATAGATGCAGCAATGAATCATCATACCATAACTCGTATGGGGAATGGGTTGGTGTAGATACAGTTGCAACACTAGAAAATTTCTTCAATTCTAAAGCACGGATGGAAACTAATTATCACAACAATATTTTGAAACTACAGATAAAGACGCGTAATCTCGAAGGCATAATGGCTCTCATGAAAGTGATGATGACTGTGTCTTTAGTTGTTTCTCTTTTGTCCTAGCTGTCATGTATATGAGATAATGTTCTGGACAAAAAGTAGAGTAAGAAAATGTAATATATTATGGTTTCGTCTATGTTTTGGCGATGGACAATATTTTGATGAATACTCAAACTTTTAGTATATGTGCAGTCGATTTTGAGAATAACACACACAAAGGCACCATTATCTATACTCTATATAAAAGTGTGTTGGATGATTTTCCTAAGGTGTTTATTACTTTTTTGATCTACTTATATTACCTTAAATAAATCATATACCACCTTTTAATTGAGGGACTATTATTGTCAATGAAGATGATTATTAGCCTACTATAATATTTTCCTAAGGTGTTTCTTACTTTTTTGATCTACGTATATTACCCTTAAATAAATCACACACCACGTTTTAATTGAGGGACTATTATTATCAATGAAGATGATTATTATCGTACTATAACATCCTACTTGACTTTTAATATTATCCCCTCAATAATCCAAATCAAAGTGATATGTTAAAATAATTACGGCCTCTTCCGACCAGCAATAATCTACTCTATATTACACTTTCTTCTTACATCTTCTTTGTCAATTACGGTTTTAAAATTCTACTTTTCTATTCACCAAATAGTTTGATATGTCTCTCTGGGTTGGCTTATCCATAATTCTTTTGTATCAGTTACCGCTTTGAAGTTCTACTTTTCTATTCATCAAATAGTTCGACATGTCTCTTTGGTTTGGTTTATCCATAATTCCTTAATTCCTTGACAATCAACTTAAGATATCAAAGTAATAAGAGTGTGATATTTTGACAAGAACAAAAATAATGAATAATTTCTATCACCAAAAAACTTTATAATCCAAAAAGTAGTTAAGTTATACTGTTAGTATGTTCAAAATGCTAATATATACCACAAACGGAAAAAAATTGTATTCTATACGAGAGATTTCACATACTTCATTGGGAATAAAGAGAAAAAAGTAGAAAAGAATTTGAAATTTAAACATATGGATATGTTCATAAATCTCAAACTGGATGGCTTACAATGACAAAGTATAATAACCATAAAAAAGATACTCTTGATTGTAAATGACACTCAAAATAGCTTATTCTCAATTAATTATACATGGAATCCATTTGCCAATAGCTTTTAATTTCAAATTTTTTTTTGTGCTTTTAGTTGGAAATATATTATTATTCTTGACTTACCTAAATTGCAAGCCTATATCCCCCAAAGTTTGTACTTAATATCATTCTACTTATTTAGGAACTAAAAGGTGCAAATAGATTAATTTCTTCAATCTCATTATTTTTATTGATCTGGAACTATAGATCAAGCAAAAATTTTCACTTACCAACAAATAAAGTATGGAACTAATAGATAACAAATGAATATCCTTTTGAAATAGGCAATTAAAAATAGGAGCAAAATGCTTCATAAAAAGATGTAATAATTCCTTATTTAAATATCTAAATGACTATCATTAAAAGTTTGAAGAGTGATTTTCTACAAAAAATGGTAAAAGTTTTTGCTTTTGTTATATTGTAACTTTAATCCCAAATTCTGACCAAAATAACACAAATAAAAAACTACATTTGGTTAAAAATTGAAATCAGCTATACAAGGTATTTGTAACACTAATAATAGTTGTTCTTGTGATGACAACTAATAATGAAATAAATTAGTTTGGTTTTACAAAATAATTTTTGCTGATTATATACATGCATCGCACGTGCTTTTTTCTAGTTAATTGGAAAAATCATCTAATGTAAGTTTGTTTATTAATCTATCCAACATTCCAATCACAAAAGTTATCCAATATAAGTTCATCAATCATTTGAACTAAGCACGTTCATTACTTTCAATAACAGATGTCATCTAAATACAAGTTGAAGTACTAAGTGATGTCCTCTTGCCTTGACAAAAATAATAAAAGAGAAACCAAAATCATTTAAAAGGTATAAAGACCATCCACAAATATTCAAAAAACTACAAAAGATCAGAAAAAATATCTCATTTTCTTCCTCTCTTGGAGCCTGAACCTGCAAGTCTTGATAAAATAGCTGCTGTTTGCTCCCTATTTTTGTGACTTCCTTGCTTGCTGGTACCTCCAGATGCTAAAGAGCTTACAACACTAATAGGCTGACTTGGTTGTTGCAATTGAGTCACATTAGTTAGCAAGAGATCCTTTTTTAAGGTTTAGAAAATATTCACACACATGCAATACCTGTGGAGGGATAGCAATAGTAGTAGTTGTGACATTTGTAGCTAGTGAGGATGTATTCAATGCTGTAGCACTTCTTGTAGATGCCTAGCGTACATCCAAAAGTAGGTAAATATATAAGTAGCAACAACCAACTCAACATGGACAACAGCAACACTTTAAAGGAAAGATAAATTACCCTGTACAATTTGGATTTACGGGTGAATTGCTAATTTGCATGTCCTTTTGTTATGACAAGATTTCAAGCACTTTTTGCAGTAAATAATTAAGCCTTTTCTTGATGCTTTCTGAGGATTTAGACTCTTCTTGACCCTTATTTCTCTGCTTTTTGGGCCTGTCAGGCTGTTTCTTCACTATGGGTGGATTTAAATACTACATTTTCCTATCAAGCCATAATTCTCTTGATGGAACAGGACCAATAAAAAACCTGTAGGTCCTCGAATAGACTTCCTTACTGTAGTATTCGTCCACATAATTTTCAATAAGAAGATGCCTTTCTTAAATAGCAACAATTGCATGTACAGAAGAATATGCTGTGAGTTGAAAAAACCCACAAGTGCATGTTTTCTTCTCCAAATTGACAACATTGGTCCTTCCATATCTCTCAACTTCCAGATTGCCTTTCCCTCTATAAATAGAAACACAGAATCTTGCTTTTACCTTGAGTTTATTTATCCTGTCAACAACATTTGGGCAGATGGTTCCAGCATATTTGATCGCCTCTTCTCTTCTTATAACTAGTTTCTACATCAGTCTCTTTCTAATCCACTCAACTAATGTAACTATTGGCTCATCTCTTGCCTATAGAATAATTTTGTTCTAAGACTCATTCATATTATTCACCACTATGTAGCTCTTGCATGAGCTACTGAAGTGAGCTCTAGACCAGAGCATTGTAGGCAATCTCTTAAACCATCTAGCTACTATTAACCTTTTCCATCATCGGGGTCAATCATTTCAAGAGCTGCCATTATAGCCTCATATTTATTGCTGCTGCAACATTCCAGAGTAAGTTCCTAATATCTTGGATCTTGAATCTCAATTTAAAGTTTTTAAACATAGTTAAGGCAGAATCTATGTTCAGACTCAGGAAATAGCTCCTCAATAGCATGTACTAGGTCTTTTTGTCTATCAGATATGAAAGTATAAGAAACTCCATTGTTGTCTCTTCCAACTTGGGTAATTAGTTCTCGTAAGAACCAGCTCCAACTATCATAGTTTTCTGCCTCAACAATAGCAAATGAGATTGGAAATGTATTGTCATTTGTATCCCTTCCCAAAGTAGTTAGCATTTGTCCTCTAAATGCACCCTTAAGGGAACAACCAGCCAATCCTATTATTGATCTGTAACCTGCCAAAAAGCCATTCTTTAAAACCCCCAAACCATAATAGAGTCTCTAAAAAGTTGCTTTATCCTCAATAGTGCGCCTACCAATTTGAAGAGAAATATGACTATCCGGATTTGAGTCTCTCACTGTTGCCACATAATCCCATGGCCTGTGGTACTACTCCAGATCATATCTTTTAAGCGTGTCCTTTGGTTTTTGCTTTATGCTGGATGCTTTCTTTTGCACGATGTCAACCATAAATATCCTCCTTGCCTCCATTACCAATCTTGGAATGCTACAGTTAGATCATATCTGATTTTTTCTTCAAATTTTTTGCTCATATAGGTAGAAGTGGCATGCCTATTAGAATAATCTTTACCACAATGGTGCTCATTTTTGAGAGATTTAATCATAAAAGTGCTTGTCTTTCCTATTTTGCTAGCATGTATTCTCCAGTTACATCCTTTTGCACATTGAAATGTAATTCGGGAACCTTCATTTTTAATGTACTGGAGCAAGTACCCCTCTATTACATTACTAGAGCAAGTTGGGTAGAAGTTTACCAACTTCTACCCAACTTGTAATTCAAAGTGCTTTTTCTTGAACTCTTTTTTAGCATTGAAATAAGCGTAGCCAGGGCATTTTCATTAGCAAAGTCTATCCCACCATCAAACAGATTTTCATCCTTTGTAACTGATTCATTCCAATCCTCATGCTCATCAGATTCTTCTTCATCTTGTGATTGACATCTTGCCTCTTCTCTTTCCCTCGTTCTTGCAGTGTATTCACAGCTTTGTGGCTGATATTGGCTACTTGCTTGTTACTGAAGTGTTTCTGATATTTCTTGCTTGATAGGATGCTGCTCCGGCTAACCTTTGCCTATACCAAAAACATCATCATCATCTGGTTCTTCCAATCTCTCTCTCAGCCATTTAGGAAGATCAAATTTGTCTATAATATCCTCTTCTTTTATAGGCTCTCCATCAATACCAGGTTTTGAAGAGTGTGTTCAAGGGACTCCTCCTTTATGAGTTACTGTAGTCATCTTCTGCATATAACCTCCTAACACTTTTTCTTGCAGTCTTCTTTTTTCTCTCACCAACCTCAGTTTATCTCACAATTATTGGTTTTCTTCTAACTGGCAGCTTTCTTGATTTTCTTTTGGACTTTCTAATTGACCATTGATGATCTTTTGCCTCCTCTTTATGTGGCCCCACTACTACTGGATCAGATGCTATTTGCAATGAACCTTCACTTGATATGCTCTCCCCTATTGAGTTGAAGTGTGACATGTCATAATTGTCTTCACCTTCATTTACTACAATATCTTTATTAGCACCACTTTTCTCTTTCCTCGATTGGTCTCAGTGTGCCAACTAGTATGATATAGAATTGAAAGTGGACCATCACTAGTGACTCTCTTGTAGAGTAACGTTCCTTTTGGGGACACAGTTCCAATAGGTTCAGGCCCTCTCTCCACATATATATGAATGTTTTCGAATCCCTCATAACATGTTGTTAATAACTCTATATCTACATCATCCTTAATAGGCACCACCTCAACATCCAAGTCATGGTGGGATATAGAGTACCAAAAATTCATATTTGATGCATCTCTTTCAATTGTGTCATATATCTTTTGAAGTTCAAAAGGGATAACTCATCAGGATCATAATCAAAAAACACCCTTACCTGTCACCTGTGTACTTAATTTTTGGTTTCCATATGAAATGTCCACCATAGTGCATGTGTACATTTATAGTCTTAAATAGATTATCTGCCATCCTTCTACACCTAATGAATACAAGAAAATTTAAGTTTCAGATTTACATAAGAAGACAAGGTACATACGCCAAAGTAACTAGTCACCGTCCAAAATAGTCAACTAATTTGACTCTAAACAAATACAACATTAAATAATTATCATATTAGCCTCAATTAACTAAAGGAACCCATTTTTTAACTACATACCATCCAAATTAGTCAACCATTCATGTTTCTTTTTTAAAATTTTCCTCGCCAGCAACTCGATAAAAGTATTAACACCCCACCTAACCTTTCCCCTAGAACTAATGGATTACCCATAGTTATCATGCTAGATTATTCAACAAAAATTTGAATTAGATGTAGATCTGGATATTACCTCGTCAATGCAGTAAATTGCCTTGATTGTTCAGTGATTAACCCTCGATTTGCACCAATTATCTCTGTACTTTAACAAATGTATGGATGGCAATAGCTGTTGCAGTGATTGATGGCGGCAAATTTAGGTTTCACCACTTTTCTCTCTCTACACATGAACAAAGATAGAATATGTTATTGCATGTATCTATTTCGATATTATAAGAGAGGATAATTTATCTCATATTATTAACTTAGCCAGTTTACAGGTAAAATCCAAAGAAGTCCAAAACACAGGGGGATTAAGTGGTTGTTTTTAAACCATAGGGGGTTTTGTGTACATAAGTCAAACCACAGGGAGGCTTAGTGTACTTTACCTGATTTAAGCCAAAAAATTGTTTAGTGGTCAAAAAACAATGCGAGCATTAGTTTAGTGGCCACCAATATTTTTTAGTCTAACCTGATCAAATTCATTGACCCCTGACTCTTAAGTTCGACCGAGTCGATACCCGATCCAAGTTTGAAAATATAGGTGCAAAGTAAAGTCGTGAATTATAGTTCAATCTTTCTGGATCAAGAGTTTAACTCTTAACAGTCCTTTTACCATAAGTTAGTGTCAATTTGGATTGAGAGTATGCAAGGGAAAGGAAAGGAGGAGATGAGGACTTTAATGTTTCATGTTTGAATTGATTTTTAAGGAAGGAAAGGAAATGATAAGGAAAGAAAGGGTTATCTTAATGAGATTTAGTTTCCATCCAAAAGTGAGCAAAAACAGACAGCAAAGGAACCAAATCAAATGAATAATTAAAAATTAAATCAAATAATGTAAAATTTCATTAGTTTTATATCTCTCTAGTCAACTAATACTTGTAAAGGAGGCATTGATTTAGTGGTTAAGGTTAGGGACCCCAATACTTAGAGGTCTTTCATTCACCCCTCCCCACTTCTTAAGTCCTACCTTTTCTGTACTAGAAAAAAAATTTAAAAAAAAACTAAAAATTTTTCTTTCCTTTTTTTTTCTCTCATTAAACCAAACAACAAATTTTTTTATTCTTGGTAACATTTCTTTTCCTTTCTATTGGTAACTTCTTGTAACCTTTTCTTTTGTCTCCCTTCCTTTCCTTCAATCGAGATAGAAACGAGAAGGTTATCATGTTATGTCAATGGGTGGGTTGGATTTCTTTTCTTTTTCCTTTTTATCTTTTGGATCAATTATCCTTTCATTTTTGGTATTAACATCCTTGCTACCATTTAAGTTCGTGAATTGATTTACATAAAATTTCTTATATTGGTAGTCTTGTATTAAACTACTAGTCAACAGAGGGAGGATAAGAATTTCAAGATAAAAAAAATCACTTCAATGTCTTTTAACTGTCAACTGCTTTAAATTTAAATTTTCTACATTGGCCTTCATTTTTTATCTATCAATACCGAGGTTAATAACTATCATATTTAATCTATTAATACCAAGGTTAATAACTAAAACTTATAAGCCGGTGGAGACAACCAACTATTGGTCTAATAAATTCATGTTTTTCTTTTATCAATTTGATGGAAATTACATTCGAAAGTATCTCCAAGTCAATCAATATCATCCTTTAAGGCAATATGCAAGATATGACAATAGTTATATTACCTTTTACTAAGGGTGATTTCGATCTATCTAAAATAGCTTGCTAGATAGGCTAAACTTGCTAACTTTCCTAGTGTGATAATGTTATTTTATAACCGGAGACTCTCATTATTGTACTTTATGATTTTTTTTGGGGGGGAGGGGGGAGGAGGAACACTTGCACAAAGAAAAATTAAAAATTTGTAGGCCTTTTATTAGTTTCATGCATCTTCAAAGCATATATATACATATTTATTATGTTGTGCACATGCTAACACCCATTTATACATTTAACAATTTGTCTTGAAAAATTGGTGAGGTAATGAAGGCGATTTTTTTTATTAGGTAGGTCTATATTTGATTCACTTTGTGAAAGCATTCTCACATGTTAATACCCTTTTGAATAACCTTAATATGTAGTGTTGCTTTGACTTTTGGGATAATTCTTTATTGCATAGACTATTTTAGTCCATAGGCCACATGAACATCTCTATCATTTCCACCTCGCTACATCATATGTAAGTGAGGGCTTACTTAATTTGTATTTTTTCCCCTAATAGGAGAGGGTTAGATTTAAGAAATAGGGTGTTGGGGGAGGAAGGGAATTAGAATCTAAGATCTAGAGGTCTTGGGGTAGTATAACCATTTCTTTTTAAAAGGTTCCTATAGCCACTTTCAAATGCACTATTTAAATATTTTGACCTTGCTAAAATTGTGATAGCACCTTATCTCTTCTTGATTATGATTTCTGTTGCGGGCAGGAGGATAAATTCTCAACTATACTCTGTTAATACAAATGCCAATTTTTGTCATTAGTTTGAAATGGTGACTATTCACATAAACAAAATTTCATATTGAATCTCGATTCCTACATTATACTCTTTTATTCTCAAATTGTTGTCGCATTTTGAGATTCAAAATTTTTAAAAATAGTGGTTTGATAGTGGTATTAATAAATTTGTTACTAAACTTACTCTCAAAAATTCAGATTTTAACTTTGAATTTAATATAAAATATAGATAAAGATGGGATAATGTTTAAAAAAAGAGATCAAAAGTAACATTGACTTTCGTAAGATGAAAAAATTTTATGATATCCTAAAATGAAAATTATAATACTTTCAGTGGGACAAAAGAAGTAACAAACTACATTTAGATAGACCAATCTTTGTGGCATTAGCATCTAAAATGTTGAAACTCATTTAACATAACCATCCAGGGGTTTTGCATTTATTCCATTTATAGGTAAATAGAGATTTTCCTTTTACCACATAGGAACACAAAACTATTGGTGATTTTCTCCATATACAGGATAAATTGTGTGCAAAAAACTAGACTATTGGTGATTTTACCGGCAAATTGGCTTGTGGATTGGACTTTAGTAATTTCAATCTCAACTCACATAAATTATCATTCACCATTCTTTGAAACCAAACCCAACTTCACTAAACTAATAAAAGGTAGCTTATACTCAACTTAGAGAATTTGAAAAAATTAAATTAAAATTTATTTAATTTTTTTCAAAAATTAAATAAAAATAAAAAATCCTTCAAAAATAAATAAAAATTAATTTTCTTTTCTTTTCTTTTTTCTATTTTCTTTGCTTTTTTCCATCTCTTTCATCTCTTCTTCTTCTCCACTACCACCGTCACTCCAATCTCAGATGTGAGGGCCTCAAAATTTGAATTTTATTTTTAAAAATATAAAATAGTATTTATATTGTGTTTATTCATTGAAATATGCGTGAATTTATGTTTAAAGTGAATATTTTCTAATTTAGAGAATTTTTGAAGATTTATTTGCCGGTGTACGTGTTCGGCCTGTTTCAGCGCTAATTAATGTTCCGAAGAGTGATTAGTGACTTTGAATCAAACCCGAACATATGTAGAGATATAACAGAGATATATTTAAGGTTGGACAGTGTTGGGATGAGATAAAACAGTGTAAGTTAGAGTGTCGCGTGTCGACGCGACAAAAAGTGGAGTTTGACTAACTTTTCCTCGATTTAAGGACAACCAAGCATTTTGTTCTTATAAAGCCTTGTTTCTTGCATCCTTGCTTCCTCATTTTGCAGCTGCATTTTGGAGCACAAGAGAGAGAGAGGGCCGAGAGCTAGAGTGAGAGAGAGAGAGAGAGAGAGATTTCCAACTTTCCTTCTTCCATTTTTCTTTCCTTATCCTTCTTCAAGCTTCAAGGCTTTCTTGACGACTTCATTCTTGGCTCATCCTCCTCATTGCAGCCGGCCAAGAGAGAGAGAGAGAGAGGGAGAGAAAGGTAAGCTTCATCTTGTCTATTTTCATGTTTCTTGAAGAAATCAAGAGAGCAAGCCATCAACTTCATCTCTTCTTCATCTTGTTCCTTGCAACTCCATTGGAAAGATAGAGTGAGAGAGAGACGAAATTGAGAGAGAGACCAAGGAAGAGCCGTCATCTTGATCCTTGAAGCTTTTGGAAAGGAAACCATCAAGTGATCCACGAGAACTTTTGCCAATTTTGAAGATACTTGAAAGAACAAGACTTGGAGGTTCACTTTTGAATAGATCTATCCTGGATCTTGCCAAATCTGAAAAGATCTTGAGGTATAACCCTTAAAACTTTTAGATTTAACCTTATTAGTGTTAGATCTGTCAGATCTACGGATTGTTTTGCTAGAAATGCTAGTATTTGAGATATTTGAGTTGGGTTGATCTTGTTCTAGAGCTAATCTTGGGAAGATCATCTTCAAGACAAGGAGAAATCGAGCAAAGATTGGAGCTTTTGGGGTTGTTGAGCTTGGAAGAGTCAATTTTGAGAAGATATCACAAAGTCTTGGTGGATCTTGTTAGATCTAGTCAGATCTGAAGGTATAAAGCTTGAAACTTATGAATCTAACTTCAATTAGTGCTTAAACCATTTAGATCTACAGTTTATTCTGCTAGAAAAATGCTATATTTGAAATGTGAGTTGGGCTCTTGAAATCCCAACCTAGGTAGCGGCCTCGAGGTGACCTTTAAGAGCGGACTTGAGGACCTGGTTATGGCTTGGTTAATATTTATGAAATTAGTTTGTTCTATGGTTAGAAAATAGAATTTTGTTGTTGAAAAATCCTAAAGAAAAGCATGTGAAATGGCCGAACCTATGCCTGGCAAATTTTGGGTGTTTAATTTCGAAATCTTGTGATATTTCTCAAAGAGATTTTGCTTAAGTATGTATGTAATATGTTCAATTGTGAGTATGTGTTTAAATGGAGTGAAAATCTTGGATTTTAATGAAGAAGAGTCGAGTTTTGCTAACTTTTGGGCAAATGTGCTTTTGGGGCAAATTTGAGGGGTTGAAATGTTTTATCTGATTTTTCATGACTGTTTTGCATTGAGATTTGATTAAAATTGTTCTAACTATGGATTATAAACTTAATTAAAGTTGAGAGCTGAGTTAAATCTACATGGATGGCTTTGAGGTGAAATACCTCACCTAACGTCCTTGTACAAAGAAATTTAGAGGTTGCCTGAATGGAGTACGTTGATAGCATGGATTGATTATTCGATGTCTTAATTTGAAAATGAAACTTTTTTTTTAAGGGGATTTTCGACTTGAATGACTACCTTTCATTCGAGTAAAGTCAGAAGAATTCTTGTGAAGAATTTTGATAAAACAAAAGAATGAACTTTGAGTTTAGTTTCGCTAATTGTGAGGTGAAACTTATTACTTCTGTTTACTTGATTTTAGGAAGTGGGGAAAGATTTGAACCAGACCCAACTTTGGAAATCGAACCTTGCCACTGTGGTGAGTTTCTATGCATGATACTTGATTATGTGTATTTAACTTGAAATGTGAAATAATGTGAAAAAATAGATTTTGATCTATCAAATGGAGTAGTGTGTACTTTATCGCACTTACTCCTTTTTGAATGTTGGGTTTTGCAAAAAGTGTTGTTGTGATATTTCAAGTATGTTTTGAACTTCTTGACTTGTGATATGAATCCTGTTTTGGAATTATATGAAGTGTCTTGTGTTTCCTGTTCTCGAGAATACTTAATCCCCTTGGTATGTTATCAACTCGAGCCGTTGGGGAAGATCCAGGTCGAGGAGATTTAACAACCTTGGGCTACGTGATAAATTGTGTGCTCTGGACTTGGCAAATGGCCTTGTCCCTGATGGAGAGCAATACACAATTATAAATTTCCTGTTAGGCTGGCGGGCCCGGTTGGGGGTTTTGGTGGAGAAAGGAGTAAGTGGTGTTCTACTTGGTTAAGTATGAAAGTTGATGGAGTGTCAACTACGAGATTTGAGCACCAGTCCAGGAACGTGCTCCAGATTCGAGGACCATAGCCCCTGATGGCTACCCGTATCCTACTCTTGTGTGGTTATTTGCTTTCCTTACTTGTTTATTTCCAAATATGAATTTTGAAGTGAGAAATCATATGTGTTATGTGCTTTGCATGCCTTTTGGAACTCACTGGGCTTTTAGCTCATCCTTTCCAAATTTGTTTTCCTTAGCAAGGACTGAGAACCCAAGCAGAGGCGCCACCTGTTGGACTAGGGTTCACTTTTGTGTTTGGTACGATAAACTGGAGTTATGAATCTATGGAGTTTGTATTATGAGGTTTTGAATGTATGGCCAAGTATTTATATATCTTTGGGTTTTTAAGATTTGGTGAATGAATGGTGAATTGTCGTTGAGTTTATATTGTTATCTAAATTTTCGGTTTGTGAGATTGAAGTAGTTAATTATGAGTTGATTGTAAAGTTTGGGTATTGATGTTTAAGTTGTTCCTTTGAGGAATGAGTAACCATTTGTGTGAGTGAATCCTGGCGAGAGCTAGGCAGGCGGTCCACTGATACCTTAGGGTACGCCCTAGGGAGAGGTGGGGCTGTCACATCAGACCTCTACTGTCGACCATCAGCAATTTGTTTTCCACTTTCTCTCCCTCCTTTTTTTTCTCTTCTCATTCCTTCTCCTTTTTCTCCCTTCCCCCTCCACTCCTCCTTCTCCTCACGTCTCTTCTTGTACAAATGCAAGTGCAATATAACTTTCCCTATGGATGGAATATCACGTTTAAGAACTCTATTTTTGGACTAATAATAGACCACTTTTCACACTCTTGATTTATGTTGATTTCTATCCAAGTTTTTTTAATTTTTAATTTTATCTTTTTTGTATATTTTGGATGATTATGTAGCCAAAATAATTATGTACTTGGTCAATAAATAAAAAATTTGGGTAAGATTCTACATAAGTCAAAAGCATGAGAGGTAGTATATTATTAGTCTAAAATTGAAGTTTTATGTGAATTTGAATTTTTACGCAATCTCACTGATTTCTGAGTTTGTAAAAACACAATAACCAAAATTCAAAGATTTGAAGGAAAAAAATAAAAAAGGAAACAAAGGGGCAGTTAATTGAAACAGATACCATCGTTAGAAAGAGTTAGCACAGTACAAGGATGTGGCCTATTAATAAAATAGGGATTAAGTGAAATTTTATTAATATGGCAATATGTTGTCATATTTTTTACTCAATAATGCTCAATTCTCTTGTCTATTACATAATACAATGTGCTTATTTCATGCTCTACAAAATACTTTTCTCTTTTTTAGCCCTCTCCCGCCTCTCTACACCCTGTCAATTATTAGACCCAAGATTCGAATCTTAAACCTAATAGTGGCTAACTTCTAAGAGCCTTCCCCTAACCACGGCCTCCAAAATACTTAGACCCTATTTGGATTGTAAATTAATTTAGAAAATTTTTATGGATTTTTGTGAATTTTTTTACGTATCTTTTGATTATATTTTTATCTCAAATACATCACATCCCAAATAAGTGTTAAGTACTTTTTTCTCCAAGGAAGGGTTGGGTTGAGCGATAAGTAGAAGGGATTGTAAGTAAGAGATCCTAGATCTAAGATCTCCCACTTAAAAAAAAAAGGTAATTTTTTCTCAAAGACGTTGCAAAAAGTGCCATCCAAACTATCTCATTAAGCCCAAAGTTTGAATTTTTAACAAGATAACCCCTAGGATTTTAGAAGTTCTTTTATTTACCCTTAAAAGTTTTCCTCTCTTAGAAATTGATAAAAAAAAATGTAAGTTATCTTGTTAAACTATGTCTTTGGAAAATCTATGACCATGAGAATTATACATATTTTCAAGTTTTTTTATTTATTATGGGATTAGTAAGATTGCCACATTCTTTATAGCGTTTTTGTAATTTGGTATCATTCTACCCTTCACATTCTACCCTTGATAGTGTGTAAAAGAAATTTTAAAATATTATACCACATTGCTCACATTCATTTTATATGTACTAGTTTTTGTAAACTCTCAAATGAGCACTTGATTTTAAGAAAAGTATGCATTAGTAGGTGAAAAGTTAAAGAAAGTTATTGTGTTCGATGTGATGAGAAGAAGGAGGGGAAAATACAAACTTAAGGTTTAGTTCCCCCCTCCCCCCTTTCCTAGCGTGGAAATGGTATAGTGTCTGGAGGTAAAACTAAGGGTTAATAACACTTTTGCCCCTTGAACTTAGGGATTACTCATATTTTACCCCTATCTACCTTAGACATATACACTTTATCCCTCATGAAGACTAGTCAAAGTTATATATATATATATATATATATATATAAATGACTGTAATGACATTATTATCCATTTATTCATGAAACTATCTATAACTTAGTATTATTTTCGTTCATGATTAAAAAATATACTTCTCTCTATCATATCAACTATATAAGAATATCAAACTGAAAAAAGCTAAATAAAATTTAAATTTAGTTTATATCCTTAAAATTTTTCCTATTGGTTGGTATTCACTTTTATATATGCTTTGATCAATTTATTAAAATTTAAATAAGATAAAAAAACACAATACTAAAATAAACATAGATACAAAATTTCTTTTTGAAAAAGAGGTAATAATAAGCTTTTTGGTTTATAAAATAATTTTAATTATTTTAGCTTATGTGAACTTTTAGGCTAATACATAGCCTACTATTATTGCTTTTTCTTCTAAAAATATAAAATTTGATTTAATCTCGATTTTGCTTTTCTTAGCTTAAAAATGAGGCATACCTTCTCATTTCATTCCATGCATTTTTGAGATCAGGTTTGGCCTCTTGCAAATATTGGTAAATAACTACATTAAATTTAAGTAAAATAAGGGGTTGACATCCTCCTCTCGTATATGGTATTTGCCGCCAAAAAAAAGGAGATATATTAATGACTGTTAGAAAATTTAATTAAGAATTTCATGTTGGACTAATTTGATAAACAAAAAAAATTAGTCTAAACGATTAATAAATTAGGATGATAAAAAAATGAGTTTGCATCACCATTTTATATAAATATTGGTAATTGTACTTATTTTTTAATATTATGTTACTTATCATTTTTATTTGACTTAATGTTTAATAAATTGAACAATACATATATAGAAGTAAACATTAATCCAACAAGAAAAAATTCAAGGATATGAAATAAATGTTAGCTTTTTTTGAAATTGATATTTTGTATAATTGATACAATAGAGAAGGTATAAATCTTTTAGCAATGAAAGGAGACGATATGAAATTATAAATAATTTTGTGAATTAAAAGGAAACAATATCATTGTGTTTTTTTTTTGTATTTCTAACTTTGACTACTATTTTTTTTGTATTTCTAACTTTGACTACTATTCATGCATGATAAAGTATATATATTTAAGATTGAGGGGGTAAAGAGTAACTATGGCAATGTATTGTTAACTGTAAAAACAATAAAATGTAAATCAACATACTAGAGTATTTGGATATCCATTATTTTAAAGGAAGGGATAATCTCAAAAACCTCCCTTGAGGTTTTTCCTAATCACACCTGACTTCTCCAAAGTTTTTAAATCATACTTAACACCCCTAATAGGTTGATATGATATTAGAAAATTTTGAAAGGATAATATTACCTCTTATATTTTCATGAGATAATTTCATAAACCTCCATTAAGTTTTCTCCTACTCACACCTAACACCTTCAAACTAAGTTACGCAAAAAGAAAATAATAAAAATGTCATAAAAATTGTGCACACTTGGGCTACCTCTTTTACTCCAATTTTCTCTTTTTGTCTTGATTAATCGGAAAGATATGAGGGGAAAAATAAATCAAAATCATTCATTTGATAAAGTAGATGGTTAGGATGTAGTTGAAATCATGAAAGAAAAAACATATTCATTGTACTTATAATGGTATTCAACTATTAAGCATGAAATAAAAATATCATTTCTTTTCAATCTAAAATTTTGGCAGAGTTAGATGTTGGAATTGATCATAGGTTTTGATGATAACAAAACAAAATGATGATTTGGACTAATGTTTTTATGTGAGAATTATGTTAGAACAGGTCCTTGATTCATTGGAGAAGAAAGAAATCAATTCAAGAAGGATTAAGAAGGTTTCAACTCATCGGATGCAAGGATCGGACGTCCGATAGATTGAGAAGGAACTTGAGATGGCTCGGACGATGGTTTCGGACGTCCAACAGTTTACGACAAACCTTCGGACGATGCTGTCGGATGCAGGACAGGGGTTCGGACGTCCGACAGATTGACTGGTTCTGTCGGACGGTAGTTTCGGACGTCCGACAGCTCCAACAGTTATTTTTCTAACAGCTATTTTTTTGACCGTTGAAGAGCTTCCTTATGCCATTTCTCACACTCTATAAATACTCACAAGTTCAAGAAGATATAAGACTTTTGCCTACATGAAATACAAGTTTACAAGTGAATATTTGGGTATAAATCTTCTTTGTTTGTTGTATAGGTGTGGGAAAAGTGGGGATTGTGAGGTTACTCATTTGGAGGAGTAAAACCTTGGTGAATGATGCCTCACTTGTAATAGTAGTTCTTAATTGGTTGAGTGAACTTTCAATTGTAATTTGTTGAGGGTTAATTAGGATAGTTGTAAAACTCTTTGGCTCAACTAAAGGCTTTTAGGGTGAGAAAGGAGTGAGCCTTCACTTGTACAAGTTGGTTAGCTTCACCTTCAATTGAAGAAGCTACTAGTGGATTTTATCCAAGTTCGGTACAACTTGAAAATTTGGTTTGCAATCCTTTTTTTCTATCTCTTTTCTTTATTGCTCAATTGTGACATCTTCATTGTACTTAATTTAACATATCTTTGTGAATACTTGAGCAATAGTTTGTACTTATTTTATTGGGTGAATTCTTACAATATTTGCTTGATTGTCTTGTTAAACAATCTAATTCACCCCCCTTTGGTTGCATTTCGGGACCTACATTAGAAATGATGACTGTCTCTTAGAGATTAAAAAAAGGAAAAAATGATTTTTATTTCTTAATAATTTGGCGAATGGAAACTAAACATTTGTTTTGTTTTTCCAAATGATAATTTTTTTTGAACTTGTTCCTAAGGTTAGGAACAAAAATTATAAAATTTAAAAAGGCATATTTTCTAGATTTAAAATTTTTAAAGGAAAAAAATTACTCTTGAATAATGGTATTCAATTATCGAAAACAAAATTTTTGAAAAATTAGTTAACCAATAGTATTAAGATAACAATCTTATTTCCTTTCAATCTTTTTTCTTTTTTGAATTTTTCGTTAAGGAGTTGGAAATAAAATTATAAAATTTAAAAGGCATATTTTCTAGCTTTAAAGGTTTTAAAGGGAAAAAAATTACTCCTAATTGTTCTTCTAGAAAACAATCTTCATTTGTTTTTTTTTTCATCTTCTAAAACTCAAAAATCAACTTGTAAAGGGTAAAATTAGAAGAAATTATCTCTCTCTCCTAGGAGGAGTGTCAACATTATAGAGGTTGTCATTCTAAGGATGTTAGATGTGATTTTAAAAATTTTAGGGGAGCTAGGTGTGATTAGAAAAAATCTCAAGGAGGTTTCTGAGGTTATCCCTTAAAGAATTATTTATCCTGACATTGTAGTAGGTTTTCATGTCATGGGGAAAATCGCCAATTTAGTCCCCAAACATTTTCACTTAAGCTGATTTGGTCCCTGAAAGTTTTATCACATGAATTAAGTCCTTCAAGTAAAATTCCTATGCCAATTGAGGACCTAAACGGCTGTGCTACCCAAAACATGTGTTTCTCCACCCAGATGAGCGTTGATCCGGGGGCATTTTTGGAAGCACAAGAAAAGGTGAAGTGCGGGAGAGCAAAGCTTCGATCATTTAGACCAAATTGGGGGAAATTAGGAGGCAAAGAAGCAAGCAAAATTAGGTCTTCATTCTTGACTAAAATAGGCAACAATCGATCAGTGCTAGACGATGGAACCATAGCCAAGTGGAGTAGATTCCACCCGAACAGCGTAGCTGGGCAAGGAAAAGCAAGAGGACGATGACGCCATTGGAATAGTAGAGAGTACTACTGGTGGGTTCTTGGACTGGCTCTAAGTGGTTGAAATTGAAAATTTTTTTCCAATAGCTGATATTTGCCTCTTAATAAGCTATTGTTTGTTAAGTTTCGGGTTGTCGACGTAGTATTTTTATAGTTTGACTGCTAGGGCTTTGGTACAAATGAGATGTGGAGCATGAGATTGTATATGTTGTAGCTTTCCTTGTTACTTTATTTCATGTGGTCCCTTTGATGGTGAAAATACACTACATTGTTATTTTCATGCTGCTTAATTAGGCGGCAGGATAATGTATGAGCATGTGAAGCCTAATTAAAATTTTTTTTGTCTTTTTTGGAAAACAATAAAACAGGCCATGTGCGCAATTCTTTTACAATAAAAATGTATTATGGTGGGGTATATTTCGGACCACCACAAGAAAAATATGTTGGGGACAGTATGGAGCTTTGGGAGGGTGTCATTACAAAGAAAGTTAACATGACGAATCTTCATTGCTTCTATTCTTATGTCAAATATGACAAAAATGTTAAAATGCTTTATAGAGTTCCAAGTGGAGATTGTGATTTCAAGGTTCGCAATATAGAAGGTGAGGATGATGTTATAAACATGGCCTGCATTGGGAAACAAAATGGCGAGATTGAGGTATATTTGGTGCAAGAATTCCACATAAGATTCTTAGATACTGTATTAGACAGCTCTGATGTGGATATTGGAGAGGCTGGTGTTTCAAATGAAGATGCTTTTTACATTGATATCACGTTCGATGACTCCACCACTTTTGAAGAAGTCAATATGCCAGTTGAATTAGTTGAGGAGCAAGATGGTGCTAGAAAAGAGCTTGAAACAGCCAAGGAAAAGGCAGAACCAGTTGCTGTTAAAGTTGGGAATGAATGCAGGAAAAAAAAAGAACAAAAAAGCCCAGCTGCTGAAAGAACATTTAGGCGCCAAAATCGGTTCTCTCTCTTTGAGAGTTTCTCTCTCTAGATTTCAAAATCTAGGGCATCATCTCTTGTTATGAGAGCTTCACCTTCCTTCAGACCATTTATATCGATCTCCACACCATCAATGCAGAGGGTTCACAGCATTTAATCCAACCTCTTTTCAGTTGTTCTAGCTCTTTTCCTAAACCTTCAGTGCAAGGGTGCCCAGCTTTTATTTCAGTTTTTTTCTTTAAACCTGTCCAAAACGCCTTTTCTTGGTTTTTCCTTTTAGCTCTGATTTCAGCCTAATTTCTTCTTCCTGGTCAGAATAGACTTTCGTCTTTTCCACAAGCCAGTGTCGTTTTATCCCTGTTCTTGTGTCGGTCCTTTGGGGACGGTTTTCTTTTTAAAATATAATAACTTTCTTAGGAAAAAAAAAAGAGTTTAGTGTGGTCTGCAATAGAAATATCTTACCTTTACTCTCTCACCAAAAGCCCTAGTATTTTCGTTCATGTCCTAGATAAGATCTAATTTTACTCTCTTTCTTTGCAGATCTGGAGAAGACCTTTACATAGCCTTAGTAAAGCTTTGGTACTCTCTTTAATCCCGTGCAAAATGGCGGAAGAGCTGACGGCTATCATGGATAAATTTGCACTGTCTGATAAGGAATGTAGTGAAGTTTTGGTGGAAGAAGCTGACTACGAAAAAGGGCTAGCTGAATGTAAGGTGAGTCTCTGTGGAAGGATTTTGGGTGATAAAGTGGCCAACATTACGGGGGTCAGGAACGTGATGAACCAACTATGGGGATACCCAAGAAAGCTTGAGGTACATGAGCTAGGATTGAATCTTTTCCAATTTCGATTCTTGGAGGAGGCAGACTTGAGGAAAGCGCTGAATAGAAGGCCATACCTCATTGATAATCAGGTCCTAAATTTGAAGCAGTGGGAGGTAGGTATCGACAAAAACCCAGCTTTTATCTATACCCCTCTATGGATTCAAATTTGGGGTCTCCCTGTGCATTGTATAACTAATGAAATAGGAAAGAAAGTCGGGGGTGTTTGTGGTGAAGTGTTGGAAATCATACTGCCTCAAGGTGGGAGTAAGGGGGGGAAACACATCAGAGCCCTGTGTAACATAAACTCAAATCAACCCTTATTAAGAGGAACTACGGTTAACATAGGAGGGAAGATTCAGTGGGTGGAATTCAGATATGAAAGAGCTCCGGATTTTTGCTACAACTGTGGGCTTATTGGGCATGGAGAAAGAGTATGTACCAGGGAAAGGATTGATGGAATAGGAGGCAATAAGAAGCAATATGGCATTTGGATGCGAGCACAAGCAGCAAAAAGCCCAACTAGGAAAAAGCCTCAACAAAACTCAACAGATTCGGAGGCTAGACATGAGAGAGAAGCAACAAATGAGCTATTAAAAGGGGAACCCAGAACAATAGGAAGCGATGTGAACAAGGAACATGTAAGTCACAAGGAGGATGGGATACTGGAAGAATTTAGGCTGAAGTCAAGAACCAGAACTGAAGCCCACAAACAGCTGGAAGTGGATCAAAATACGGCGGCAACTATGACATGGGAGGCAGAGCCATCAAGATCATCTGTGGAAGCAATCCAAGGAATAGGTGATGTGGAAACAAGGCCAATGGACATGGAAACACTGGAAGGCTATAAGAGGATTGGGGTAGAATTATCAGACATCGCAAGTGAAGTGCAAAAAGAGATGAGTTGCTCTGGAAAGATGGAGAATGCAACACCAGGAACGTTATGTCAACTGGATGAGGAGAATGCATCAGAGAATCAGAAAAAACAACACAGAACTGGGAGAGGAACAGGTGGTAAGTTAAGACAGGCGGCTAAGGGGCCAGGTAGAAGAGCTTTAATCCCGTTAGACCCGAACACGTTAGGACTGGATGGACAACCTAAGAGAAAACAGTGTGAGAATGAAGAATTAAATGGTGACATGATGGTGGTCCAGGGGAAGGAGAAAAAATTGAAATCTGAAGGATTGGAAGTGGAGGGACTAAACAGGAAGGCGTTGGGAGCCAGCCTTGATGGGCCCCCAAAACCACAATGAGAGTCTTGGCGTGGAACTGTCGAGGTGCGGGGGGCACCTTGACAGTTCCCCAGTTGAAGGAGGCAATTCGTCTCCACTCTCCAGATTTTATATTTTTATGTGAAACTATGAATAATGCTGTGATGCTTGGAAAAGTAAAAAGAAAGTTGGGTTATGATCAGTTGGTAGTTATTGACCCTACTGGGAGGTCGGGAGGCTTGGCGGTGTTTTGGAAAGATTCCCACAAAGTGGACAAAATCCACTTTTCTGAATGTTCTATTGAAATCAGAATAGAGGGCAGTGAAAATGGGGGAAAATGGTGGTGTGTTTGTGTTTACGGAAGTGCTGATGAGAGGAAAAGGAAAGAACAATGGAAAATGCTCTCAAACAGGAGACATCTATGGGGAGAAAGCTTTGTGTGTATTGGGGACTTCAATGCATTGATATCAAATGATGAAAAATGCGGGGGCAGCAAATTGAAAGAAGGATACTTCAAAGGCTTTAAAGATTTCATAAAAGAGAATGAGCTCATCGACTTGGGCTATGCGGGATCACCTTGGACCTGGACACGAACCAAAGAGGATGGATCAGAAATCAAGGAAAGATTGGATCGGGCGTTGGCTTCGACAAAGTGGCTCAATGATTTCCAAGAGACCAAACTGTTTCACCTGGAAACACAAGCTTCAGACCATGCAATGCTTCTCCTGGACCTGTACCCAATGAAGAAAAGAGCTTTCAAAAGAAGATTCCAATTTGACAAAAGGTGGACAGAACAACAAGAAGCAAAGGGCATTATTTCTACAGCATGGGGAAAAGTTCAAAATAGCACTGGAATGTTTAAACTGGCAAAAAAGATTAAGGAATGTCGATCTGCTCTAAGGAACTGGAACAAAGAATTTTTTGGCAACGCGAGGAAGGAAATCCAGAAGCTGAAAGGAGAAATCAAGCGGGCTCAGGAGGGAAGCTGTAAAAACAAAATGGTTGAAATTGCACGTTTAAAGGAACAACTTAAATTGGCCTATACAAGGGAGGAAAAATTTTGGAGCCAAAAGGCTAGAGTCAAATGGTTAAAGGATGGAGATAGGAATACTGGGTACTTTCATGCCACTACAAATATCCGAAGGAGGAAAAATAGGATCAGTAGGATAAAGAACCTTCAAGGGCAGTGGTGTGACTCGGAGGAGCAGATAGGCACAGCCGTGGAGGATTATTTCAAAGAGCTCTTTACCTCTAGTAATCCGTCGGAGTATGAGGAAATCCTAAAAGGAGTACCAAGGACAATTACCGAGGCTATGAATAGAAGTCTAACCAGATCAGTAAGCGAAGGTGAGATAAAAAAGGCTCTTTTCGACATGCATCCAAACAAAGCACCGGGCCCTGATGGTATGTCTCCTCTTTTCTTCCAAAATTATTGGCAAATTGTCTCGCATGATGTGATTGAGTTTGTAAATAATTTCTTCCATTCTTCTTTTTTGCCAAAAGCTACTAATGAGACCCTTGTGACTTTAATTCCAAAAACTGATGCCCCTACTGAGCTGAAACATTTTAGGCCTATCAGTCTTTGCAATGTGGTATACAAAGTTATCTCAAAAATTTTGGCAAATAGGCTTAAACATGTCTTAGACAATTGTATCAGTAAGTCTCAATCAGCTTTCGTTCCTGGGCGGCAAATCTTAGATAATATTATTATTGCTCATGAATGTATCCATTTCCTAAACCAGAAAAGAAAGGGAAGAGATGGTTTCTTGGCCCTTAAAGTTGATATGTCTAAAGCCTATGATCTTGTTGAATGGCACTTCCTTGCTGTGATGATGAACCAGATGGGTTTTTCCCCATTGTGGATACGGTGGGTCATGAAATGTATCTCCACAGTGTCATATACCTTTAACATAAATGGGGAAAAAAGGGGTTATATCCTACCCACCAGAGGTATTAGGCAGGGGGATCCTCTATCCCCCTACCTCTTCCTTATTTGCTCGGAGGGGCTGTCTAGCCTTATTAAACAAGCTCTGACGAAAAAGGAAATCACTGGGCTAAAAATATCCAAACAAGGACCCCCTCTAAGTCATTTACTCTTTGCAGATGATTCTTTGTTGTTTTGCAAGGCAAAGATGGAAGAGGTGGAAAAGCTAAAAGGTATTCTGCAATACTATGAAAGGGCATCTGAGCAGCAAATCAATTTGGAGAAATCCACAGCTTTCTTCAGCAAAAATATCCAGCAAGTTACGGGAGAGGAGATCAAGCAGAGTCTGAAGGATATTCAAGTTGTCACTCAAGGAAAGTACCTAGGCTTACCACTAGTCATTGGTAGGTCAAAGAACCAGGTGCTTGGTTTCATCAAGGATAGAGTGGGGAAGAAACTGCAAGGATGGAAGGGGAAGATGATAAGCCAAGGAGGGAAAGAGATTTTACTCAAATCTGTGGCGATGGCTATGCCGACCTTTGCCATGTCTCTTTTTAAACTCCCTAGTGGTATTTGCAGGAATCTGAGCTCAGCAATGGCAAACTTTTGGTGGGGTGGTGACAAAGACAGTAGGAAAATTCATTGGATGAGGTGGGACAAACTGTCTGCTGTCAAAGGAAAAGGTGGCCTCGGATTCAGAGACATCGAATACTTCAATGTTGCTTTGTTGGCAAAACAAATCTGGAGGATCATTACCAGACCAAATCTGCTTATGAGCCAAGTCTTGAAGGCTAGATACTTCCCCAATTCTTCAATCTTTCAAGCGAGAATTTTAGGCAAGGCCTCATGGTTGTGGAAGAGTCTTATGTCAGCTGTGCATGTTATCGAAAAAGGAACAAGGAAAAATGTGGGGAATGGAAGTAACATTCAGATATGGACGGACAGATGGCTACCCGATGCCTACTCAGGGATGATAACATCTAGGAAGCCGGATAATTGTGAAGTCACAAAGGTCAGCCAGCTTATTAAAAATTCTGAGTGGAACAGGGAGCTTATTCTCAAGACCTTCAATGAGGAAGATAGTCACCAGATCTTGAGCATACCTCTGAGCATATTTGGAGGAAAAGATAGAAGAAGATGGATTTTCTCGAAAGCAGGCAACTATACAGTTAAATCCGGATATGATTACCTGAAGGCCACCACAGGCAGCTCTACAGCCAACCAAAGAACAGGTGAAAGCTCAAGTAGAGGAGGTCCAAAAGCTAAGGTATGGAGAAAACTTTGGGGGCTGGAACTAAAATTCAAAATTAAACATTTTGTTTGGAAATGCCTTAACCAGATTCTCCCTACCAATGAAGCAATCTTTAGACGTACACACAAAGGTAGTCCATTGTGTAAGAGATGTGGGGAGCATATAGAGACTGTTGAGCACTTGTTGTTTCAGTGTAGTATGGTACAAGAAGTTTGGAAAACATTCCCAATTCAATGGGATGGCTTGAAGAATGACACGAACAACTTTTGGGACTGGTGGGCTAAACTCCAAGAGGCTGAATGTAGAAAAGAAGGAAGAGACCACATTGCTTTGACAGCCAACTTGTTGTGGAATATCTGGAAAAGTAGAAATGAAGCTAATTTCAACTCAAGTGCACATCCCAGCATTTGGATTGCTCAGAAATCTGTAACTGAATGGATGGAATATAAAGAGGCCAACGTAACAGTGGCTCCTGCTGGTAATGGTTTTGTGGATAGTCAAGCTTCGGTAAGTCATGGCGTGTTGAGCAGTTCGGGTCTGACCAAGATTTTCACTGATGCAGCCTTCGAAGGAAGAGCAAGAAAGCTGGACTAGGGGTGGTTTTCTGGTCTAGCGGTAGATTAAAAGCCACTTGGGCTATTCCTGTTGGCCATTGCGCTGAGGCTGCCATAGCGGAAGCGATGGCCATTAGAGCTGCTTTGAACATGGCTCTAGACTTAAATTTGGTAGCTATTCATATTTTCTCTGATTGTAAAGTAGTGGTAGATGCTATTAACAACAAGGCTGAAGATGAATCTTGGCTTTCTATGATCACTAGTGATATTAGAAGGTTAAAAGATTCCTTTTGGAAGTGCCTTTTTTCTTTTGTTAGTAGGGATTCTAATTCTGTTAGTCATTGTCTGGCAAAGTTTGCCATAAAACTGATTAAGGATGTAAAGTGGGAAACCTGTTTCCCCCTGTGGCTCATGGAGAGATCACAGCAGGCTCATGAGGGTAGTTACCCTGTCTTATGTCTCAGCTATGTACTGGTTTACCTTATTTATCAAAGCAACTGTTTCGACAAAAAAAAAAAAAAGAAAGAACATTTAGGCAACAAAATGTTACTGATAATGCTAGTAACTTCAAGCTGTACGGTGGAGAACTTATTCAAGTGCATGAAGAATCAGAGTCATTGAATTCTGAAGAGCTGAATAGCAATATGATGCCTTGGATGATGATAGTGCAGAGAGGAAGAAGCCGAAGTATGTAAGGTTCAGACCTGAACATGACATGGCAGATCCTAAGTTCTTTGTTGGGCAGTTGTTTGATGATAAAATGATATTTAAACAAGCTATTGACTATTATGGAGTCAAATGGGGCAAAGATTTTAAGTGATGCAAGAATGACATTCAAAGAATATGAGCGAAATGGACAAATGAAAAGTGTAGATGGCACATTTATGCTTCAAAAGAGAGTGATAGTGATGCCTTTGTTGTCAGAACCATAGGATCACCTTGCAACTGTGGTAGGACCTTTTACCACAAGCGTGCTAATTTGGGTTTTCTAAGTAGACACTACATGGACTTCCTTTGACCGAACAAAAGGGTGAGCGTTACGGAATTCAAGGACAAGGTCTACTTAGAACTAAATGTTAACATCACAAAAGATCAGGTGAGTAAGACATTCATGAAGGCCAAGCTTTTGATCCATGTTAGTTATAAACAACAATATACAAAGCTGTGGAACTACTGTGAAGAGTTGTTGGCATGTAATCCAGGATCAACTGTGCATATGGAAACAATTGTTAATGATGTAAATGGCAAGGAAAGATTTCAGAGTCTATATATATATGTTTTGAAGCATTAAAAAGAGGCTTTAGGACTAGTTGTAGAAAAGTGGTTGGTGTAGATGGTTGCCACTTGAGGGGTCCACATCCAGGAGTCTTGTTGACTGCAGCAGGAATTGATGCTAATGACTGCATATATCCTGTTGCATATGCAGTAGTGGAAATTGAAAATAAGAACTTATGGAAGTGGTTCATAGAATTCTTGAAGTATGACTTGTGTATTTATGAAGAAAGAACGTGGACCTTCATCAGTGATAGACAGGAGGTATTAACACTTATTTTTTGCCTTTATTTTTTGCATTAACTTAATTATACGAATTATTGTGACTGATTTTACTTAATTTGTAGTTAAATATATATCTAGCTATGGTTTCATTTTCTTTTTCTAAATTAAAGATATGACTAAAATTTTTTCCCTTAATTATATAGCTGTGTATGTATAAATGTGTAATTCACCTATCCCTAGATTTGTTTTTTTTTTATTAATAAGAACAAATGGCTGCTTATGACATGAGTTGGTTTAACTTTACTTAAAAATTTATGGCTACTATGACTTTATTTGGTCTTTTTCTAACTTGGCAGGGATTGGGTTTTGCTATTCATGAACTCATTCCGAGAGTGGAGCATCGACACTGTGTAAGGCACCTACATAATAATATGAGGAAGGTGCACCCAAGTGAATCAATTAAAGCAAGATTCTGGGCCTGTGCGAGATCATCATACATGCGTAGGTTTGAGAGTGAAATGGATGGTTTATGTGAGTATGATCACAATGTCCATAGATGGTTGATGGACAATACAAATCCATCACATTAGTCGAGATCACATTTTAGAGAAAGCACTAAGTGTGATATCCTATTGAATAACCTTTGTGAAAATTTCAATTCCGTCATCCTAGAGGCTAGAAAAAAACCAATTTTTGGTATGTTGGAGACTATTAGAGTGTATCTAATAGAGAGGTTGCAGATAAAAAGAGAATGGATGAAGAAAAGGGCTGATTTAATTTGCCCAAATATTCAGAAAAAGCTTGAAAAGACAAAAATTGAGGCTGCTACCAATATTGCTAGACACTCGGATGACTGGAGATTCGAAATGACTCACATATATGGTGGAATCTTTGTGGTGGATCTTGATAGATGTAGTTGCACTTGTAGATGGTGGGAGCTTACCGGCTTGCCTTGTTCTCATGCAGTTTGCTGCATTTCATTGACAAATTCCATTCCAGAGGACTATGTGCACACCTATTATTCAAGAGAAGCATACTTGGCTACCTATGAGCCAGCTATTGCTCCATTACCGGACCCAAATGCATGGAGGGAGTAAGCTAAGGATCTTGTATTTAAATATTATTATTTAGCTACAAATAGATGGTGTTCTCTATTTTTTTCTTTCCATTTGTATAGATCCACAAGCACAAGTAGAAGGAGACCAACATCATTCACTTGATGACCAGTATTTGTTCCATGAAGTTTCCAGTAGTGCTGGCTGTGAGGGGGGCAAACAACCAGTTATTCATCTAGAAACTGGTTATAATCTATCTACATTAAGTTCTTGCTTTGTTTACTTAACATCAATTCACTATTTTTTTCCTTCTGTTTTTGTAGCTTCAAGTATACAACAACAACCTATTCCACATATTCCAATTGTTGAACCACAAAAGAAGGCTGTCAAATGCTACTTCTGTCGAGCTCCAGGACATAATAAAAAGACATGTCCTTCAAAACAAGCACAAGCTTGGAAGAGGAGAAAGGCCAAAATGGATGCTTATGGTCCGTATGTCGAATCAGTTGGGAAAAAACCAAGAACAAAGCAGAAAATAGATTTCTAGCTTCAAAAATGAATTCTAAATTTGCACCAAATTTCCTCCCAATGACTAGTGATTATTGAATATACGCAGGCTCATAGACTCATAGATGAGCCGGTTGATGACAATGAATCACCGAGCTGATGCAAATTGATGGAAGTTTTCTGTACTTTTGTAATATGGGTCCAACGAAATTTTGTATTGCTTTTGGACTTTTGTGGTTGAACATGTACAATATTCCAGCTTTTGTGGGGACTGATTTGGCTTGTTGACTGACTAAGTACATTTATAAATGTTTGGGAATGAAATTGACACATTTGTATTCATTCATGGAGTGACTTTATTTTACTATGTCTGAATTGAAATCCATCTTGGTTGGCAGGTGGTTTGTTCAAATTTAAGGTGAAACTGTGCTGAAATTTTTACAGATCTTAACTCAACAAAATTTTACATGTCATAGCATATAATTTATCATTTCAAAATACTACAACAATTTTACTTCTTTGCAAACAATAACATTCTAGTGCACACTCATTTGTTTGACTTGGGATATTATTTGCATAGGCGAAAATCAACTAAGAGAGCCTTAGTAAATTGGGAGATAGTCATTAGAGTGTAGCAAAAGTACATAGTGCTTACAAGGGATGATACACTTGACCTGAGAACAAAATCATACTCGGACCCAAAGGACTAATTAAAAAAGAATTAACATACTAAAGGCTATTTCTCCACAATTAAACTATTTTCCATGCAGCATTTTCAGTCGGACTTACACAGGCCTTCTTCTTGCATTGTCAACCCATGTTGCCATTAATATGATGCAGCCACCTACTAGTGCCAACAACAAGATCTTGGCTTTTCTTCTCAGTTTCTGAATTTCTATCTTCATTTCCCTGTTGTCCCCCTCAACTTTCCTAAGTTCCCTTAACAATTTAGCAATGGTGTTTTTGGTATACTTTGGCATTTGCAGATCGTACCATAAGAAGAAGTTGCAAGCACGAGATGTCTGCATTCAAATTTATTCCATCATCAATAATAAAAAAATTAATAAAAATGCCCGCAACATTAACAAATAATTAAGCCTTTAACTGTTCATAATACCCCGTAATTTCTACATCCATGGAACCTTCTTGATGGATTTGTTGTAGTCCAAGAAGACACTATTTTGCATGATTCTTGGCAATGGCACTTCACAGTTTCTTCTTCATTGTAGTATTCAACCTTCCTCGACTCAATCCTCTAACATGCGAGCTTCCGTATGTGGTGTTTCTTGAAACTCTATTTGTAGCTGAACTTGATGACCCCCTCATCTAAATGTCTCCATTTGTTATGCATTTCAAAGGAGAAACTTGAAGACATTTTAGTCAAAACCTAGAATTTTGACTAGTTTGGGAAAACCCTAATTTCTTTCTCTATCTATCACTGCCCAATTCGATTCCAAATGATCGGTATTTTTATTTCCAGCTGAAGAGGCTTTTCTTGTGCTTCCAAAAATGCCCCCGGGTCAATGCTCATCTAGGTGGAGAAACACATGTTTTGGGTGGCGCAGTCGTTTAAGTCCTCAATTGGCATAGGAATTTTACTTGAAGGACTTAATTCATGTGATAAAACTTTCAAGGACCAAATCAGCTTAAGTGAAAATGTTTGGGGATAAATTGGCGTTTTTCCCCATGTCATAAGATAAAGATATAATTAAAAAGAGCGGATACTATAAGAAACCTCCCCTAAGCTTTCTCTTAATAACACCTAGCACATTTAAGATTTTAAAAATATCACTTACCTCCCTTACTTTTGTTATTTGTATAACAAAATTTTGAAAAATCCTAAATTGGTTTTTTACTTGTTAATAAAAGTACTTCGAAACCACTTTGTTTATTTCAAGAAAACTATTATCTAAAAATAATGTCTAGTAGTACCACAACATCATAATGTTATAATCCATACAAATATAAATTTGAAAAACTAAAAAGATATTTGCAAAGAAATACACTTGTACCAATTTAACTCTATATGCTCAAAATAGATTTTTTATGCACTTTATATTTTTTATCTAACTTCTTTTCAACTCGTGTCCAATTCTTTAAATTGTGTTAATCATTATAGAAATTAATTCAAAATAAACAAAGAAATCAATTACCATTCTATCACAATCACAAAAAGTAAAAAATCAACAAATTTTAATTTATTATAATTTACAAATAAAAAATCATATGGTCATCCAAAAAATGAGTAGGAGACAATGTATGAGAAAAAGGAAATAGAAGAAAGTGACTTTTGTTTCTTTCTTTTCAATTTTTGAGATTCGTTTATTTGATATGTAAATTGTACATGAAGTGAAGGTTATTATAGTCCTTTTGCAATCACTAGAGGTAAGCAATATTTTTAAAACCTCAAGGGTGCCAAGTGATATTAGAAAAAATCTCAAGTGAGGTTTCTGATATTATCCCTAAAAAGATAAATGGACGATCAGAGCATATGTCTTTTGATCTAAATAATTATTTCATGTAATGGGATATCCAAAGTCCAAACACTCCCATTTTAAACTTAAAAAAAAAAAAGGTTTTAGTAATACTCTTTTCCATCCTCGAACTCTCCGAAAACCATACACTTAGGTCTGCTGGCTCCTGCTCCATCTACCCTAATGGCAGAAAACAATCTTCAAGAAATCTTGAAACCATTTTACCAGCTGGCTTCTGAGGCTGAAGTTTCTGATCTCTTTTCAACTGTTTACTTCCCACCCGGTGGGTCTAAATCTTGGTGCTTTTCTTTCCTTTTTCATTTTCTTTTTTTTTTAATTTACTTGTCATTGATACGTTATGTTTTAATTTTTCTTGTATCAAATCTCATGCTTTAATCCAATTCTTGAAGGGCTTTACCAGGACGTCCTAGACCAGTTCGAAGAATTTATTTTCACATTTCTTTTACTGGTGCATCAATCATGTTTACGAATTGTAAATATATTGTAAAATATATGGATCAGATGTTAAATTAGTCCAAATATCTAAATTTGGAATTTTGGATTCTTCTGTTTGTTGTTTTTGTTTGGTTCCTCATAAGAATTGGAGTTGCACTAGAATTGGACATGTTGTCTATGGAAATTTTACTAAAATCCTATGGTATATAATTCAACTTCTCTTTGAGGTATCAAACACACCCTTGTGTAGTGGAATTCATACAATTCTGTTTTATTTGGTATGTAAACGTAGTTATAGAATTGTAGAACACTATTTTCTAGTATTCAAATGCTACTTTTTACTTATTATTTTTATATCAATCATTAATGTGTTAATAAAATGATAGTTTGGGAAATTTGTCCTCGTTTCTGTGGACAATTGGGGTTTTACTGATCGAAATTTCTTTCTTCATCATGTAGACTTAATTGGAGAGACTTGAAGCTGCTATTGTTAGTGACAAGTGGGTTTAACGATCAATGCATTTGAACGGATTCATTTTGTCATTTTGAATTTTATGACATCTATTGATCGACTCATCCTTAACCATTTTTTCGTTTGGATCTGCTTCTTCAGATGCTGGAAATGAGGAGTTATTGAATAAGGTTCGTGAGCTTCGGTCAAACCTTGAAGATGTGAAAGCAGAACAAGTTTAGAAAGAGAAAAGGTGTGCTTTGAGTAGTTTTCCTAATTTTTGCACATTAAATAGCTCTAAAAAAGGAACCTGGTCTCGCTTTGTATCCCTTTTAGGCTCAGAAAGAGCTAAAGCAGCTAAATGCAGAAAATGCCAAGCTCCAGTATTGTCTAACACATCTTGTTCGAACACTAAAGGATGCTGATTGTATGTTACAATCTAAGTGAGGTAACATTATATTCCTACACTGCTTATTATTTCTCAAGAAATTTACTCATTCATGTCATATGCCCTTTTAGGCTCAGAAAGAGCTAAAGCAGCTAAATGCAGAAAATGCCAAGCTCCAATATTGTATAACACATCTTGTTCTAACACTAAAGGATGCTGATTGTATGTTACAATCTAAGTGAGGTAACATTATATTCCTACACTGCTTATTATTTCTTGAGAAATTTACTCATTCATGTCATATGGTAAGGTTTTGAGATCCAACCTGAAGAATTCCATTGCCCTAAAAGCAATCATTAGCTTTCTTTTTGTTGTTTTCTCTTCATTTGGAAAGTGCTTTTAGTATTTTCCATCACTACTTCCTTGATTTGAAAGACTTCTGAACTATTCATGCGGAGCTCAGAGAAAGTTACTCTTGACATGAATCTTACATGTTTTATCTGAATGGCCTTTTCGACTTACATAGAGAACAATACATGTCATCTCCGGGGAGGTTTGACAACCTTCTCTTTTTATTTAAATTGATTTTCTGTATTCAATTGATATTTTTTCTAGTACTCTTGAATTATTTTCTACATGCTACTTTTCAGGGACTTTTGGGACTTATCTCCATTTATCTCTATCAAGTTGGAATGTGCAAGATGATAAATAGCTCTCTATCTTTGTGACAACTTATTTGCATGTTTGAGATTATCTTTTTGAGAAGTATTTGGATAGCCATTTGATACTAATTTATTTTTGTTGACTGCTGTGCATAAATGCCATAAAAGGCTCTATCTTCATGGTTGTGGTACAGCTTAAGGCGTGTGGAGCAAGCAATAGTTTTGATGGCTTTCTCTAGGCTTATTTTATAAACAAGCGGATACATTAAGTTTGGCATTCTTACCTTTCACCAAGTGTACTTTGTAATCTCCTATTTGGGTTTTATTGTAGTTAGCTTATTCATAAGTGGATTAATCAGTAATTATAATTGATAGGTCTTTGAACTCTTCAGTCGTGCCGTGTCATAGATTCGTTAGTTCAATGAGAGTTGGCAAGCAAAAGGAGGCTAAGGTTGTCCATAGGATGTACAGCACCTTCACTTGTCATATTTGGCATATCAGCTTGGGGAAGTCCAATTGCAGTTTGGCAATTGGTGCAATTGTTCTGCTGGTTAAAATTGGATCTGATTTCTAACATGGAGAAGGTTAAGTTAGCATTTATTTGCAGAGTAGGTAGAGTACTTTTATAGACCATGTGCCAAGCACCATCTTCAACGTTTAAGAATTTTTACGACCTCAGATGCTTTAGATATTTTACCAATAATATGTGCTCCAGAAATGGTTGAAGAGAAGATTTTGAACGTTACTCTAAGGAGAATATACAAACTAGTTTCCTGTTATCTTCAAAGTTTGATAACTTTGATAACTTTGGATAACTTTGTCATTTCATGAATTATGCTTGCTCCTGAAATGGTTGAGAAGAACATTCTTCAAGGTTACTAGAAGGAGATATAGAATCCAATTTAGAACTTGGCTACAGAGAATTGAACTGAATACTAGGAGGTTGGATCTTCCAGCGCATGATATCCGCCTCCAATCTTTGTCACTTTATCACAATATGCTCAATTGAATGTCTAAATATTAGGATGTCAAATTTATACTCATAAATTTGTTTACACTTTATCATTATATCTTGGGCTATTTTTACGTTAAATTAATATTTGAATGTTATTTTTTATAATAATTAATTTTCCTTGTAATTAAAATAAATTTTCTTTTTATATTAGGAAACAAATATTTTTTATACTTAGAATTTTTTTTTATAATTGCACAAGAATTTTTCTTGAATATTATCAAAATTGAAAATAGATTAAAAAATAATTATAACCATTTGACTTCTTGTAATTTATATTTTACGTTGCTAATTATAATTTCTAGGAAATGTAAAATTTTAACTTAGTAATCTATATGTTAAAATGAAATCAAATATTACAATTGAAGAATTTTGATATCAATCCTCATTTAATTTTGAAATAAAAATATCAAAATTTCACGTAAATAGACAAATGCTATTATAGAACAAATAAAAATAATAATAAGACATATTACATGTTATAAACTAATACAGGGCAATTAAGTCAAATTTGTATTCAATATATTCTATTTTGACATCTAAATATTAATTATATTAAATATTAAAATTGAGTAAATATTCTATTTTGACTTGTCTACCAAATCTTGGAATACTAAATCTTTTCCCTTATCATTTTGGATGGAAATGTATTTTGAGTTGAAAGGCCTTTTCCAATCTAGACATTTCCGTACCAAACGAGGGGCAAGATGCTATCAATATAACTGGACTTAAAACACTTAAACCCTAGAAATGGTAAAATGTTCCTTCCAACATTTGTAAAATTGTAAACCAAGGCTACAAGTATTCAGAACCTTATAACTATATTATATCTAACCCGGAAAAGGAAACAACATCCAATGAAGTCATAAAGAATTTCAAATTGCTTTTTGCTTCTAACTCTTAACAGCACGACAAATTTAAATATAATCAGAACCAAGAAAGATTATTTCCTCTGTGCATTCACTAGGAAAGTTGAAACTAGAGTAACGCCAAAAGATTTGCTGTGTGGTATTGGTCACTAAGATTCTAAAAAGCAACAAGTTTATTCATTTATTTTGAAACACAATACAGATGCATACTGTTCATCATTTAATTCGCATTGTACCATGAACAATTAAAAAAAGAAAAGGAAAATAACCATAAACAAAATTTATTTTTCTGTCCTTCAATCTACATTCCACCATTAGGACAGCGGTGGAATGCTTTGCTCATTTCTAAAGAAATTACTTGGATCCACTTTAGTCTTCACAAGCACCAATCTGTCAAAATTTCGGTCGAAATATTTAGTCCCCCAAATGCTTGCTTGTTGATAGCTTGTATTGCCTTCGATTTTATTGGCTCCCAAGTCAAGATCCCTATAGTTCAAATATGCAGCTCTTGGAGACTTTGATACATAGGCAGCCATATAGCTATAAATTCTTCTTGTCCAATCCACATGTCTTTTGGCGTCTGCATTGCCTTCTTTGTCCCATATTGCTATATAGTGAATCATGAAAATGTTCCCTCTCCTATGAGGAAAAGGTGTTGCAGATTCTGAGATTTCACTTATCCTTCCTCCATAAGGACTAAACTGTAGCTGGACACGTGCCTCCATGTCGTCTTCTTCTTCTTCAAAAAGTCTGTTCCATAATCCTTCAAGACCTTTTACCGAAATTGGCTTCTTTACATAGTCTGACTTTCCTTTGAAATACAACTTGGTGGAATTCCTATTCAGAAGGACATCAACTGATGCAGCTCCTGGAATGCCAGCAAAGAAGAGCGTGGACTCGACCCAGCTCATTTCTATGCAATCTTCTTTTGCCAATCCCAGTTCTGGGAAGCTTTTTTGCATCAAGGAAATGAGCTGATCAACTCTGCCGAGGAACAAAGAAGTAAATGAAACTACTATGAATTTCTTTCCAGTTTGGGGAGAAGTGGAACTTGATATGAAGAGCCGAATTAGTAAATTTTCATCAATCTTGTCTGCAATGTGCTGCCACTGATATACCAGCTCGGTTGCATTTTGATCCGATGTCTTGGTTAGATTAAAAACTGTTACCTTTTCAGGAACAGAGACAAGACTTACTTTCCATGCAATGATGATCCCAAAACTTGCTCCACCACCTCCTCTAATTGCCCAAAATAGGTCCTCACCCATAGATCGTCTATCCAAAATTTGACCGTTGACATCAATAATTTTGGCATCAATAATATGGTCAACTGACAAGCCAAATTTACGTGACATCATGCTATAACCTCCTCCACTGAAGTGTCCTCCAACGCCTACTGTGGGACAGGCACCAGCAACGAATGCGAGATCCCTACTTGTCTCACCAAGTTTGTAATAAAGTTCGCCAAGAGTTGCCCCTGCTTCAATCCATGCTGTGTGATTTTCCCTGTCAACTGATATTGAGCTGAGGTTTCTAAGATCAACAATGACAAAAGGGCTTGTTGAAGCATAGGATAGGCCCTCATAATCATGTCCACCGCTCCGGACTCTGATTTGAATGCCTTGTTTCTTGGCACAGATTATTGCCGCCTGGATCTGAGATGAATGAAACGGTGTAAGGATGAGAGTTGGCTTGAAATGAGAGGTTGATGCGGGGCGTAAGTTTTGCTCTGAGGATTGCAATATGGATGAATATGATGAGTTTCTTCGGGTGTACGCGACGGTAGATATGGAGTTCGAGTTTTGAGATTGAAGGCATTTAAGATAATCATCATGGATTCTAGATGTGTCAGCCTGTAGGATGAATAATGCAAGTATGAGAAATGAGAAATGAGAAAGCAATGAACTGCGGGAAGTCACCATTTTCTTTGTATTGAATTCTTTGATAAACTGAATTGGGCTAGGGTGCTATTTATAGACTTTTCTGAAGGAGGTTTTGGTTCTTACCGTGAATAGAGTTCTCTAGGATACCTTTACAAGAAATGAAAATTTTCTGTAACACGTTTTAGAAAAGTATTACTATGTTGCTTACTATCCTGAGTGGATGATTTCTTTGTAGGGATAATATCAGAAACCTCCCCTGAGGTTTCTCGTAATATCACCTAACACCCCTATTGTTTTAAAAATTTCACTCACCTCCCTTAATAATTGTAAATTGACTATATTAACCTTCACTTGGTACATGATTTACATATCAAATAAATGGATGTCAAAAAATGAAAGAAAAAGAATCAAAAGTCACTTTCTTCTTTTTCCTGTTTATCCAACATTCTTTTTTATTCTTTTCTTTTGGTATGACTGTATAATTTTTTACTTATAAATTGTAATAAATTAAATTTTATTTTTTTTTTCTAATTGTGATAATATGGAATATGAATGTATGATTTTTTTCATTTGTTTTGAGTTGACTTTTATAATGAATTAGTACAATTTAAAGATTTGGGTCACGAGTTGTGAAGATGTTAGGCAGAAAAAATGGCTCATAATGAATTAGTTTTAAATATATAAATTAATTGGTACTAGTATATTCCTTTACAAATATCTTTTTTTATTTTTAAAACTTTTATTTTTAGGAATTATAGATTTGTGATATAGTGGTACGAGTAGAAATTGCTTTTTAGGTGGTGACTTTTTTTTTTTTTTGAACAAACAAAGTGGTTAGGATATTTTCAAAATGAGCAAAATGAGCAAAAGGGTAGTTTGGGGTTTCTATAAATTTTGTTACACAAATAACAAAAGTAAGGGACGTAAGTGATATTTTTAAAAGTTTAGGGGTACTAGGTGATATTAAGAAAAATCTCAGGGGAGGTTTCTAATATTATCCCTTTCTTTGTATTACCATGATATATATGATTGTGTTTGAAAAGAGGAATTCGACAAAAGTTTTGAAATCTTTTCAAATTGTTCTAGTTGTTTGGATTATTTTGAAGGTACATATTTATATAATTGATTAATTACAAATCTAAATGGCTTTTAAGCATTCCAAATAACTACAACAATTTGAGTGAATTTCAAATATTTCATCAAATCCTTTAATCTAAACAGAATCATGTGTTTTTCCCTCCCTACTTCTTAAATCCCTTCTTCCTTTGTTAAGAAAAACTTTAAAAAATGCTTACTAGTTTTGACGCAGGACAAATAAAACAAAAATTCAAATACTTGAATAAATTTAATAGTAACAAACATTATGTTAGACATAAAAAATTAATAAACGTACATATATCTATTTTGTTTCAAATTATACGTTTAAAACTCCGTCAATCAGCAAACTGATCAAGTGGTACACTACTAAAGATTCAACTGCCCCTTTTTTCCCTCCCGAATTACGCATTTAAAACTCCACCAAGCAGTAAACTGTTCACGTGATATACTATATTAAGTGGTGCGTTTGCAAGGAGAGGCCATATACATGACATATCTCCTTAATTAATATGTCATTAGTATTTCTAGAATATCAAATTTATGCACCTAATTACCTAGAACTTAATGTTCAGGAGAGGCTCCTCCATAGAGTTCCATTTATCATTGTGAACCTTCCCAGTTCGTCGGTTCCGATCCTCTGCCCGGCTAAAAGGCTTCCTTATTGGGCCAAATCAACTTGGTCATGCCAAGTCTCCCAAATAAGTAGAGATATCAAAATAAGTGATTCAAGAAGGTTTGGGTGGGTTATAATTGAATAATGTATATAATTGTGTCAATTCAATTATTTTATTTAATAAATCGGTCAAAATGTGTCAACTCATTTATATCTAAATAACAAATGGATATGGATATACTCATTTACCATTTATGCCTCATTTGAAATTATATTCTTTCTTTTTTAATTTCTTCACATGTTGTTTTACAAGAAATAACGGTATTTTATTGTTAATAGATTGGTAGGAAATTCAATTTTATTTGCTTAATACCCTCCAAAAATTGAGTTTAAATGTATAATTATTTTAAATGACTATAAATGAACAGGTCAATTCAACCCACCAATTAAATAAATTTAATTGGATACTCATTTAGGCCTATCAAAGATTCATGGCATACCTAACTCCATTTATTAGTGGGTAACATAACTGAGTTGTGGTTGACACCTCTACAAGTAAGTTATTCTCGCATGATGGTCCTCTACTATGTTTAGTGCCGATAATTGTAGACTTCATTATCTTTAATAGATAAGGAATTCCTAACGTGATGGTCCTCTACTATATTTAGTGCCGATAATTGTAGACTTCATTACCTTAAATAGATAAGTAATTCACTAGATTAATATTTGTTAGGAAACTGGCTTAATTTTTACTAGTTAGGCTCCTCCTTTTGTATGAAAGTAACTAGTTTTCTAATTATTTTAGTTACTTGAAATTGGAGCCAATGAATTTCCTTTTGCGTGAGTTCAAGAATTATAAGTTATTTTCTATTTTGTATAAGATTGGGAATTAGTAGTTTTTATATAAGTGTTTGACTTGGATTCAAATTATGTTTTTGTATACGTTTCATCCTCTCATGATAAAGAATGGATTTTCTATTCATGGACAGAAGTTCGATAATGAAGCCAATCCACAGTACATTGTATTCGTTATTTGTATTGTACATTGTATTCGTTACTTGTATTTCATGCTTGTGACTTATTTATTGTGTACTTAATGACTCAACAATCGCCTGGATCCCAACAATTACTCCAATGTCGGGTGAAAGATTTCAACAGCAAAGAAAACAAAGTAACTTCAGTGATTAAACAATCAATGATGATGAACACTGGAGAAGACTTTTGGGTGGTTCATGAAGAGATCCATCGCTAACATATATGTGTGGTGCTTAAACTGGTGACAAGATTCAGTTTTCAAATCTGCAATTTTTTAATTTGTGCAAGATTTTGAAATTCTTCTTGATTCAAAATTGCATGTTCCAGAATAAAATTGCATAATGTTACTATTAATGTCTTTCAATCTATAGTTTGAATAAAATACTACATGAGGAATGCAGAAGATTTTTCTTTTCAAATCTTACGAGTACAATATATATTTTCCCAGGCCAATCTAATTCATGTATAGTGAGTTTTAGAGCGGACAGTTTCATGGTTGATTTCCATAATTTAGATGACCTAGAAGAATGGAGGTGATAAAACTTGATTATATTTATACATTCATTGTTGAACAGTATAGCAGCCAATTAAATTTTTTATTTCCAGCAGCACGTCAATTCATCCAAGCATCATGTAATTTTAGTTTGACTGATCACGTAAATGCAGAATTTAGTGAATCATGTTTAGTAGCAGCCAATAAAATTTTGATTTCCAGTAGCACGTCAATTCATCCTACCATCATGTACTTTTAGTTTGACCGTAAATGTACAATTTAGTCAATCATGTTTAGTTTTACAATTAATGCTAAGCTTTGGTAATGGATTTCCAAAGTCAAGAGTCTCATGGAGTTTTAGTTTGATTGATGACGTAAATGTAGAATTTAGTTAATCTTGTTTACTTTTAAAATTAATGCTAAGCTCTGTAATTGGATTCCCAAAGTCAAGAATCTCGTAGACAGAACACCCAAAAACTCCAGATGTAATTTATTCTTAGAGGTGGGCATGCCTAGATGATCAGATGACCCAAAACGGGCAAAAATTAAGAAAAGAAAAGAAAAGTCCATCTCAGATCCTATCTTAGAAATGAAGCTCAAATGTCCTTTTCTCGGATACATATTTTTCCTTTGATTGCAGCTGCAAAATACCATTTTCCGTACACGAGTTTGAAATCATTACCATAACAGAGAAGCAAATATCAACTTTTTCACTTCAATCTCCAAGAAATTCAGCAAAACGATTAGGGTACGTTGAACCATGTGAAATACGTTATTCGGCAAGGTTCAGTGAACGAATCAGCAGTGACAAGGAAGGCCAGTTATTTGGTAATTATGAGCGAGTGTGGTAGCCTTTCCATCTAGCTTGGATAAAAAAGTGTGATCATTAAAAAAAAAATGATTATGTGAAACGTACGAAATTGCCAATTTGTTTCTTTTTCATTTTTTTTTTCCGGCTACCTTTTCAAATGAAATAATAATTTTTGAGGTGAAGGTCTTTGTTTTGGTTTCTAGGATATTAAAAATGCTTCTCTCTTTTTGTCCAAATATGCGAAACATGTTCTCCCAACTCATTACTGCTTTATTAGGGGAAAACGGCCATTTTGATCCCTTATTTTTGGGGTTTCAGCCAATTTAGCCCCTTATTTATTATTGTTACCATTTTAATTCTTTATCTTTATAGAAAAAGAAAAAAATCAATCTAGGACTTCTAATGAAAATTTTAAAATGTCTGACCAGGTTAATCACGCACAATGCATGTGTAGTGCTAAGGATCTCCGTTTTGATCCATTACTTTTACAATTAACTTTTTTATAAACTAACGGTATAGTAACCTTTTTACACTACCAGTTATGAATGTACGTGACATGTGCATAATTTGAATTTTAAATTTGGATTCATGTTGCGTGGCGTTGATTTAAACTTGTCAGTTTAAAAAAATGTACACTGGCAGTGTATAAAATACTTACTCTTATCTTTATAGTTATGTCTAATTTTGTTTACTCTTATCTTTATAGTTGTGTCTAATTTTGTTCTTTCACCAAATTAAATCCTCATTTTCACAAAACAAAGTCAATATAGGACTTTTGATGGGAAATTACAAATCCTCAATGGAGCCGGTTCCATGCATTAGAAGTTTGCCTTTGAAATTAAAAAAAAAAAAAGATCAGAATTTTTTTTAAAAAAAAGGCGCATACACACACCAATGGGGATGCAGTTACATGTAAAGATAAAATTGGATAGAAGCTTTTTTAATTGTGTGCATATTATGCATGAAACTAATTCTATAGAAGCTTTCAATTTTATGTTAGAAAGCCTAGACTAGCTTTTTATTGTAAAGATAAGGGATTGAAATGATCATGGTGATAGATAAGGGAGTAAATTGGCCAAAACTCCAAAGACATTGGACTGAAATGGCCATTTTCCCTTTTATTATTAGGTTTTAAAACGTTGTGAGATATCAACCAAAATAGGTTGATCATGAAAGCCAGATTGTTTGTTTCTATTTAGATGATCTTTTATTAAATCAAACAGAAAAATGGCACAAATAGTCGTTAAATTATTCAAAGTTTCTCGTTTTGATCAGCTAATCTTTTCGTCAGCTAAAATGGTGACTATAGACGCCACTTGAAATTAGTTCCCATCTTTGACCTTTGCTACTTTCTTTCATCTCCAAACCTTTATGTTGGCATATTAAATCATGGTTTAAAAATAGAAATTTTTATATCATCATTTTACAGTGTTTTTGTCATGCTAAAGTTCTAAGGGTGCGTTTGGTTCATGGACTAGATTAGAGAGGATTATTTATCATTGGATTACTCATCCTGGGTTGAGTTATGTTCAGATGAGTAATCTTATTATCCAGTGTTTGGTTGGTTTTTTTTTTTTTGGATAGGATGTCTTAAAAAATAAATTTATCCTGTATTTGGTTGGAAATAGTATGAGGTGAGATTAATTATTTATAGACCAAAATACCCTTTTTGCTAGACCTACAGTTAGGGGTGTTCAAGTTTTAATAAACACAACCTCATTTTTAGTTTGGGTAAATCAATTTAGAATTGTAGTAAGGCCAAATAAATCAAAATTTTAATATATTAATAATAGGAGAAAATTATTTCAAATTTATTTATTTCAATAAAATGGATAAATTAGTTCAAAACATAATTTTTTATTAGTAGGGGCAAATTTGTTTAAAATTTTAGTTATTTCATTAATATTGACAAATGAGTAAAAAGTCTAATTTTGTTAATAGCATGGGCAAAGTAGTCCAAAATTTAGTTTTTTATTAGTAAGGGTAAATTTGTCAAAAATCTTATTAAATGATTAAGAGGGACAAATTAGTCCAAAATTTAGATAATATTATAGAGAATTGTAGATTTATATAGTTGTTTGAATAAAGCATTATTCTATTAATAGGGTAAATAAGTGTCAATTATTATCATCTCACCTCTTATCTCATTCTGGACTAACTTATACCACCTCCCCTATGGGATTATTTATCTCCAATATGGGGGATTAAGTCGGTTAGATGGGATGTGTCATCCCAGATATAAGATACAATCAAACATGGGATGACATAGGATTAATAATCCAATCCTGTGTCATCCCATGTACCAAACGGACCCTAATAATTCTATTAGAATTAAGTTATGAAAGTGTTATTATTTAGGAATTAGTATTTATTAGAAAACTTATTGTGGTAACAAAACTTGTTTACCAAATCATCTACTTTATAAAACGGAAATCTAATTACTCTTATGAGTTGATAAGACTAAGAAAAGTTGAGGGCATTGTTATTACATGCGATGAATAATATATTTTATTTAATTTATTCCTTTTCCCCCACACATATTTTTATGTGTGTAAATTACTTTCTCATACATTGATTTTATGAAATCTGTTTCCTATAATTTTTTGGTGGAACTATACTTGGGGGAGCAAAATGGCCAACAATTGATCTTATCTCTTCGACATATATTTCCATTTCAACATTTCCTGAGTTCATCAAGTTAACCAAATTAAATGGCATCAAATAGAGGGTATAGGTTCAAGAAATCCACAAGGGTAATAAGTAACATAACTAGGACCAAATGAAAATGTGGATTGTTGCTATTGAACACATCAAGACCTTGGCGAAAATTTAATAAAGGGTAAATTCTGATTTGGTCCTCCAAAATAAACCAAATTGTTGATTCAATCCCTGAAATTGAACAGGTCCTAAATAAGTCTTCAGCACTGAATATTTTGTTTTAAATGAGCCCTTTCATCAATTCATGTTTGGTCAATCACATTTGACCAAAATTTTAAGTCATAAAGTATAACCTTACCAAATCTCTGAGGACTTCGGAACAATTATCTATCATCTAAATGAACTAAAAAGGATAAATTATTAGTCCTCTAATCTGGAAAATGTTCTGCCACTTTGTTAAATTTTTCAAATTGGATTTGAAGAAAAATTCATTCTTTTTAGCGCATTTGCGAAAGATGTTAATTGCTTTAAAGTTTTTAAAATTTGTAAAATTTCATTATACAAATCAAGTTTGTTTGAAACCTTAATATTGCATCTGAACTAGCTTTGATGAGTGCAGGGCATGCATACAAAATTAAGATCAAATCCACAGTCAAATTTTACATTTATAAATTCCTAAATACCGTACACATGATTTTCTGTAAGTATATAGGTTGAGATTGAGTATAGGGTATTAAGGATTGATCTCACAAGGAAGAATGAACAATTATCGACACTACTAAAATTTCTTTTTTTATCTAAACTATCAACAAATTATCAAAAATAAAACTATGCTAAAATGCACAAGAAAATAGCAAATAAAAGTTCCTTAGGTGATATAATCCCTTACTACTCATGTAAGTGCAATTCTCGGATCAATGAATACTACTATCTTGACTAGTCATGGCATGATTTCCTAATGCATATTAAACATACTCTCGTTGTGAATCAACTATATTTATAACTAATCCATACCTACTCTCGTAGTTATGAAATTAGCTACAAATTCATTTCCTCTATGAAATTAAATGGAACAAAGCCACAAAAGACATAAAGGTGCACCTCTACTCTCGTGAGTGTACTCCCTAGATCTAGCACTTCCTTGAACTAATGTTAAATTCCAATTCTTATTGCAAATCCAACACCTTTAGATTATCATAATTAATGGCTAGTCAATCATGATTAAAAAAATAAAAGTACTAAATAAATTGCTCAATATAATAATATCAAATAACCAGAAATTAACACAAACAATTACATAAAGTTCAATCAAAACCCAACGCATAAACTTTAAAGACACATGATAAAACACAAATTCAAATATTGCATTAACAAAATTTAGAATTCAATACAAAGATAAAGGGTTGAAGAGAAGAAAACCCCTGTCATTAGAGCCTCTTAGCCTCCCCATCTTCATCTCCTTTGGCTCCCTTGTTAAGCCAATACAAGAATGGAGGAACACAAATACTACTAACTAAACTATACTATACTACCCTAAACTAAGCTGTATGAGAGCTACATTGTTTGTGGTACTTCTTGCACTCTCCAAACTCCTTAAATGAGAAGACGCAAGCCCTATTTATAAAATCATTTTGTATTTAATTAACAAGTTGATATTTTTTACAAAATAAAAGTAAACTTTTTTGGAAATTTATATTGTGATTTTCTCAAGAAAAAAAGCTATATTTTAGAATTATTGTCGTTGACACTTCATTGTATTCATCAAATTTTACCAACATAATATTAATGTCATTACTACTAATTGAAATTCAATTAGCATTACTCTATCCAAATTAAAATAATTAATCGAAGTAACAAAATAAATGATAGCTAAAAAATAAGGAAAAAATATGCTCAATTGAATGTGTTCATACTACAAATTTTATTAATGGATAACTAGTATATGTTGAATTATATTTCCATTTGTCCGAAATTTATATGCATTGTGTATCAACCAAGGATTAAATTACTGATTACTTAAACAAATCATACCAAAACACATTATATGATGTGTACTATATTTTCACACCTTTATACTCGTGTAATTATCACTTATTCCTTTTTTTTAATAGTGCAAAATTCATTGGATTATATTGCTGAACGAAAGCATAAAATCTTTCACAAATTATTGAAATTGAATTACAAAATGCTATTACTTTTAGGAGAAACCATGCATTGTAAGAATCGTTTAACAATTTTCTAATAAACATAGCTACTACATCAAAATGGAAAAAAAGAATTTGATTACAAGTATTTCTACCAGTAATTATATAAACAATAACAGTGGTGAAAGTTTCAAAATAACAATCAACCTACACATGATTGCAATAATTTTTAGGTAAATTAGCCTAATATATGCTACAAAGTAGTAAGTTTAAGTCATTTGTGAAATGACAATGTAGACACCAAATTTTGACTATTTCAATCGTTTTATTATATTTTTATCTATTAATGCTTAGTTATTTATTTTTGAATTTTCTAACACATTTTTCTTATTTTTGTAGGTTTTTCTTAAAAAAAAAAAGTCAAAGTCATAAAACGCGGACCAGTTACGCGGATGAGTCCGCGTAACCAGTCCGCGTAACTTGATCAGAAGCGAAAAAAAATGACGCGCTTTTTTCCAGCCTTTTCTTCCTCATTTCCAGCTGTATTTTTGTGTCTTTTGCATCAAGTAATCGTTTTAGTTAATGCCTATAAATCACCCATGATTAGGTTTTTTTGGAGAGGTTGGAAAGTTGAGAGAGAAAGTGACAATTATGAGAGCTTTTGAGAGCGAAAAAGCAGAGAAAAACGGCTTGGAATTGGAGAGGAAAAAGAAAAGAAAGAAGAAAAGGAAAGGCTAGGGTTTCATACTTGATAAGATTATTCTTGGAATTTCTGCCCTACTCTCTTGTTTAGATTCAAGCTTCCGATTCAGGTAACATCCTTATACTTTATTTACCGTCTTTTGATCGTAAAATTACTGGAAATTTGGACCTTTTGGTGGAACCAAGGTCTTGAATAGTTTTTCTTTTAGTTTATGATATTTGATGATGATTATTAGTTGTTATATGAGCATGTTGTGTTTATAAAGCCTTGGTAAGGCTCATAGTCTTGTTCTGACGTTTAAAATCAGACGTTTGATGCTTCTGTGTTGATTTTGTTGTGATTTCTGAGAAATTTCTGGAAAAATGTTCTTCACGTTTTGAAGATGTGAAGAAACACGAACTTCTTGCGCGGACTGATCCGCGTAACGTCCCGCGTTTCTTCTTGAAGGTTTGAAGATGTGAAGAAACGCGGAGTAGTTGCGCGAGACGATCCGCGTAACTACCTGCGTTTCTAACCTGACAGTTCTTCCCTTCCCCCTTGTTGTCTATTTGATGATGTTGATGCTTAAGATTTTGGCCTCCCTCGGTTTTAGCTTGTTTTGACATGATCTGAATGATGATGTTTGATGCTTGGAATGGATTCCCTTGCCTCTGAATATTGTGTTTGTGTTATTGTCTGAAAAAACTGGAAGCAATCTTCCTGATGTTTTTGAAGATGGGAAGAGACGCGGACAGTTACGCGGCTGAGTCTGCGTTTCTGGTCCGCGTTTCCCCTCTGGACTTTGATTTTTGCTTGTAACGCGGACTTAGTTGCGCGGCTATGCCCGCGTTTCTACTCCGCGTAACTTCTCTGTTTCTGTATTCTGTTGATATTTCCTACTCTTTTGTTCCAGAATCTTACTCTATTCCCTAGTCTTATCTGTGTTGCTTGCAGAATCTGTTTAGATACCATCTCTTTGAATTTTTGATTGGTTTTTCCTTTAAATTGGTACCTTGATCCCTTTTGTTGATATTGAGTCTTAGATAACCATTCCCATCATTTAAGGATTCAATTAAGGCATCACATCAAGGGATGGTAACTTCTTTCCCCTATTATGTGCTTATTATGTGTTTTTGCATGATTTTGCATGTTTTAAATTAAGTTTTCCTTTGCTTTTATTCATGTCTAGTCTTTATTTATGTTATTTAATTTTTGAATAAATCATTTGGAGGCCTTGGATGCCAAGTTGTAATAGATAGGTTTAATTTTGGCAAAAAGTGTATTTATTTTAGAAAATGTAATAGTTAGATTATTATTCCGAATTTTTTCCCTTAGAGTGTATTTAGGTTCCCCCCAATGTAATAATTAGGTTTTATATGTTTATTTTGCATGCTTGCATGGTTATGTGTTTATTTGTTTTTCTAGGGCCTTGCATCTAGACATTATGCCTATGTGTTACGTGTTTATGTGTTTTATGTGTTTATTTGCTTTATTATCATGTCTACATGTTTATTGTGTAAATATATTGACGTCACCACACTAGTCCAACGCTAGTTGTGGCCTTCCCTTTCGATTTCTCACTAATCCAATGTTAGTAAGAACCTTTTGACGAGGGTTAGTCCAACGCTAGACCCTTAAAACGCCGTTCATGCATTAGATACAAATTTCACACACTTTTCACTTTTAGCGTTTCTTTCCCATTTTGCATGTTACTATTCTCCCCTCTCGTATGCGAAACATCTCATTTAGTTTTCTTAGATTAGTGCATTTAAGGCATTACCCTTTGAATTAGGGAAAAGAGCGAGTATGGCTTCCTAGCCTTAGCACGCTTTTATTTCCTTCTATGAAAAGGAAGAATTAAAGTGACGAATTTAGTCCCCCGCACCCATTATGTTGCATTATCCCTTTTTAGGACATACATGTGCATTATTTTAAACTCTATCAAATTCATTCTTCAAAAATCAACTTTCTTCTTCATGTTTTAGCAATACAAAGTCAAAAAACCATTTTTCTTAAAATTGTATCTTTTGAAAATTCAAGTTCCTTTTTGCACTTAAAATTGATCTTTTCAAAAATCCAATTTCTTTTCTCTTGATATTTTATAAAAATTGCATTTTGAAAACCCTACTTTCCGTTTGTTCGAGTCTCATCATTTGCATTTTTCGTGACCTCCTCGAGGGATCAAAATTGGATGACACAACTAATGTGATCAATTCTAATCACACCTCAAGGAGACATTTTGCCCCTCTCGATCCAACATGAGGTTTAGGTTTTGCATCCATATAGACAACATCCAAATGTGATAAATTTTAAAGTTAGAATTAGGAAATTTTCAACTAAATCTTGCAACTAGCTTTGGCTAGGTTAGAAGGGTGCCTTAGAGACGAGTAACATCGAATCTTTGCCTTCCCTTCTTTCAACCGTGACCCCCGAACCTTTTTCTCTAGTTTTCAAAGACCTGGAGTCGTCTAAAAAGGGTTTTTCTTTGTTTATTTTCATTAGTTAAATCTTTTGGGTGACTTGGTACACCTAAACTCCATACCAAGTGGCGACTCCAAACTTTTCTAAAAACACTTTTCTAGACTTTTGTTTTTGGGTCCAAATCGTCTCATTTTTGTAGTCCCATGACCCATTTCCATTTCTTTTTCAAAAACCAATAATATCAAAATCTTTCCCTTTTTTTCCATCAAAAAATGGGGCGCGACAGCTTGGCGACTCCACTGGGGATTTTCCTAAGAGGGTCCGAGCACTTGATTTAGTTGATTATTTCGTTCTTCTAACTTTCTTATATATCACATTTGGATGTTTTAGGTTGCATTCCTTTTTCTTTTCTCTTTTAGGGTTTTCCCGTGCAATCACTCCTTACACATCGCGTACATGATGAATGAATTATTGTTTATTTATTTACTTGTACCGCGCCTTGCATTTGGGGTGGGTGTGCATCTACCCTAGAGCCTCGAGAATGTTTGGTATTTGAATCCCTCCTCTCAAAGGGGATCACTTTCATACGTACATATGTATTTTACTTTGACCCTACTTTTTTTTTACTTTTAGTGGCTTGTCACGCCACTCTTCCCTATTAGGATTAGGATCGATCCACTTGGACATGTGGCCGTGGCACGACGTGCACGTAACAATGTCTATGGGATCACTCGAACCACCGACTTGAGGCATTTGGATTGATGACCTTTTGCCTTTTGGTCTGAAGGTTTGGGAGCCTGTAACCTTTATCGAGTCTAGATGCATTAGTGAGCTCAACCTCATGCATCCATGTTAGAATTGTCTAGGGGAGAGTCTACCTTACCCTATTAAGGATCACTAGACACGAGAGGAGGGATTCCACCCCTCTTTATTTTTGTGCAATTTGTTGCTCCAACGTATTATGTGATATCTGTTGATTAAACTAATCTTTTGTTGTCTTCCCTTTTCTTGCATTTCACAAACTCTAGAAAATAAGAGTCTTGACACTCTTTTAAGACAAGCCATCCTTCTAGATAGGCTATTACATGTTTGAATTTATGTTTATTGCATTTAACTTGTAATTGCATATCACTTTTAGACTTACCCCGGCATTCAAATGGGGCTCCTATAGGCCATGTTTCATTTTGCACCCTTACTTGCTTTAATAAACTGGCATCATGCATAAGCCATAGAGGGAATGCCGCATAGGGAATCCCATGTTAGGAATGAACCACCCTTGTGTCTCGGATATATAATCCAATGAGACTTGCATGTTTATGTTTTCAGTAATATCCAAAGGGGTGGTGCACAAGGTAAGGTAGGGTCCGATTCCCTTCTATGATGACATCCAAAGATATGGAGTGACCTTCGTATGCTAGAATATAAGCCCATAATAATCATTTTTTGGCCATTTTATCAAAGTTGGTAAAATCCCATGCATAAGGACACTAAATCGAAAAAATTCACAAATAAATTCTCATGGTTGATATAATGATTTTATCAAGGCCAAATCTTGATTTTAGAAGGCTTATGAGCTAGTGTGTTGCAAATAAAATGGAGATGTGGAGTTACAGGTAAGCAATGAACCCATTTGACTTTTGGGTAAATCATCAATCCCGTCCAATCCATTTGAACTAGATCCAATTTTCCCTCAAGGCTAGTCAAGGCACTACGATTCCTTCAAGAATAATTCTTTTCATGCTAAATTAACCTTTTAACCTCTTTTCACATATCAATTAAGATAATGAATCCATTCGAACTTCGTCCTCATTGTCGCGCCCCATTTTTGATTAAATGGAAAAAGAGGGAAGATTTTGATTTTTATTTGGTTTTCGAAAAAAAAGGGAAAGGGGTCATGGGACTATAAAAATGCGACGGTTTGGACCCAAAAACAAAAGTCTAGAAAAGGATTTTTTAGAAAAAGTTTGGAGTCGCCACTTGGTATGGAGTTTAGGTGTACCAAGTCACCCAAAAGATTTTAATTAATGAAAATAAACAAAGAAAACCCTTTTTAGACGACTCCAGGTCTTTGAAAACTAGAGAAAAAGGTTCGGGGGGTCACGGTTGAAAGAAGGGAAGGCAAAGATTTGATGTTACTCGTCTCTAAGGCACCCTTCTAACCTAGCCAAAGCTAGTTGCAAGATTTAGTTGAAAATTTCCTAATTCTAACTTTAAAACTTATCACATTTGGATGTTGTCTATATGGATGCAAAACCTAGACCTAATGTTGGATCGAGAGGGGCAAATGTCTCCTTGAGGTGTGATTGGAATTGATCACATTAGTTGTGTCATCCAATTTTGATTCCTCGAGGAGGTCACGAATAATGCAAATTATGAGACTCGAACAAACGGCAAGTAGGGTTTTCAAAATGCAATCTTTATAAAGTATCAAGAGAAAAGAAGTTGGTTTTTTTTTGAAAGGATCAATTCTAAATGCAAAAAAGAACTTGAATTTCCAAAAAGATACAATTTTAAGAAAAGTGGCCTTTTAACTTTGAATTGTTAAAACATGAAGAAGAAAGTTGATTTTTAAAGAATGGTTTTGATAGCTTTTAAAATAATGAACATGTATGTCCTAAAGAGGAATAATGCAACATAATGGGTGCGGGGGACTAAATTCGTGACTTTAAATCTTCCTTTTCATAGAAGGAAATAAAAGCGTACTAAGGCTAGGAAGCCATACTCGCTTTTTTCCCTAATTCAAAGGGTAATGCCTTAAATGCATTAATCTAAAAAAAGAAAACTAAGTGAGATGTTTCACATACGGGATGGGATAATAATGACATGCAAAATGGGAAAGAAACTCTAAAAGTGAAAAGTGTGTGAAATTTGTATCTAATGCATGAATGGCGTTTAAGGGTCTAGCATTGGACTAGCCCTCGTCAAAAGGTTCTCACTAACATTGGATTAGTGAGAAATCGAAGGGGAAGGCCACAACTAGCGTTGGACTAGTGTGATGACGTCAATATATTTACACAATAAACATGTAGACATGATAATAAAGCAAGTAAACATATAAAACACATAAACACATAGCACATAGGCATAATATCTAAATGCAAGGCCCTAGGAAAGCATGTAAACACATAATCATGCAAGCATGCAAAATAAGCATATAAAAACTAATTATTACATTGGGGAACCTAAATACATTCTAAGGGAAAAAATTCGGAATAATAATTTAACTATTACATTTTCTAGAATAAATACACTTTTTGCCCAAAATTAAACCTATCTATTACAACTTGGCATCCAAGGCCTCCAAATGATTTACTCAAAAATTAAATGACATAAATAAAGACTAGACATGAATAAAAGCAAAGGAAAACTTAATTTTAAACATGCAAAATCATACAAAAACACATAAATAGCACATAATATGGGAAAGAAGTTACCATCCCTTGATGTGATGCCTTAATTGAATCCTTAAATGATGGAAATGGTTATCTAAGACTCAATGTCAACAAAAGGGATCAAGGTACCAATTTAAAGGAAAACCAATCAAAAATTCAAAGAAAGAGTATCTAAACAGATTCTACAAGCAAACAGATAACACTAGGAAAGAGAGTAATATTCTGGAACAAAAGAGTAGGAAATATCAACAGAATACAAAAACAGAGAGGTTACGCGGATCAGAAACGCGGACAGAGCCGCGCAACAAGGTCCGCGTTACAAGCAAAAATCAAAGTTCAGAGGGGAAACGCGGACTGGAAACGCGGACTAAGCCGCGTAACAGTCCGCGTCTCTTCCCATCTTCAAAACATCAGGAAGATTGCTTCCAGTTTTTCAGACAATATCACAAACCAAAAATATTCAGAGGCAAGGGGATCTATTTGAAGCATTAAACAACATCATTCATATCATAAGAACAAGCTAAAATCGAAGAAAAGCCAAATCTTAAGCATCAACATCATCAAATAGACAAAAAAAAGGAAGGGAAGAACTGTCAGGGTAGAAACGAGGGTTGTTACGCGGACTGGCCTGCGTAACAAGCCAGCGTTTCTTCACATCTTCAAGTATTCAAACAGAAACGCGGAGCGTTACGCGAAGCAGTCCACGCAAAAGGTCCGCGTTTCTTCACAACTTCAAACATTCAAGAGGAAATGCAGATCGTTACGCGAAGTCATCCGCGCAAGTAGTCCGCGTTTCTTCAGATCTTCAAAACGTGAAGAACATTTTTCCAGAAATTTCTCAGGAATCACAACAGCATCATCACAGAAGCATCAAACGTCTGATTTTAAACGTAAAAACAAATCTACTAGCCTTACCAAGGCTTTATAAACACAACATGCTCATATAACAGCTGATAATCATCATCAAATATCCCAAACTAAAAGAAAAACTATTCAAGACCTTGGTTCCACCAAAAGGTCCAAATCTCAGATAATTTTACGATCAAAAAACAGTAAATAGAGTAGAAGGAGGTTACCTGAATCGGAAGGTTTGAATCTAAACAAGAGAAGAGGGCAGAAATTCCAAGAATAATCTCCTCAAGTGTGAAACCCTAGCTTTTCTTTTCTTCTTTCTTTTCCTTTTTCCTCTCTAATTCCCAGCCGTTTTTTCTCTGCTTTTCTCTCTCAAAGCTCTCCTAATTGCCTCTTTTTCTCTCAGATTTCCAACCTCTTTGTTAAACCCTAATCTAGGCTATTTATAGCCACCCAAACCTAGAACTAATGGTTTTGATGTTCTTGGGATGAGGTGAGCTAATTTTGAACGTTAGATGAGTTGTTAGGGGTTAGGGGTGAGTTGGGGAATGTTTAAATAGGTTTCTTATCGTTCAAGCATCGAAATTACAGCGGAAAAGGATGATCCGAAGTTCGGAAGAATCGCGTCATTTTTTTCGCTTCGACGGGGTTACGGACTCATCCAGAATCGGTCCGCTTTTGACTTTTTTTTTTTTAAGAAAAACCTACAAAAATAACAAAAAGGTGTTAGAATATTCAAAAATAAATAACTAAACATTAATAGATAGGAAAACAAAAGAAATAGTCAAAATTTGGTGTCTACAGCTTGCACCAAATACTCAACTGGTTTCGCTGGTTGTATCTGAACCATTGTAAACAACAGGAATGTTATATTACCAATTTTCAAACAAACAAAGCATAATGTGACCGAACTCGTGTAGAGTTGCCTACGTATCTCGACATGAGAATCAGGTCAAACGTAGTTCCAAGCAAATGAACCATACTGAATCTTGTAAAATTTGAGAACGGGGATAGAAAGGGCCGTGAGGCTGAGACTCACCAATGAAATTTAAATTTGAAGAAGGAGACAGAGGTGAGACTCACCAATGTAAATTTAAATTTGAAGAAGGGATAGAAGGGTCATGAGGTGAGACTCACCAACGTAAATTTAAATTTGAAGAACTGGAGAAGGGTGCACCGGAGTGAGACTCACCAATGTAAATTTAAATTTGAAGAAGGGGAGGTCTGTGGAGACTCACCAAAAATTTAAATTTGAAGAAGGGATAGAAGGTCTGGAGGTCGAGACTCACCAACGTAAATTTAAATTGAAAGAGGATAGAAGGAATTCGGGAGGTTGAGACTCACCAACGTAAATTTAAATTTGAAGAAGGGATAGAAGGGGTCTTGGAGGTCGAGACTCACCTAAATTTAAATTTGAAGAATGGGGATAGAAGGGTGGAGGTGAGACTCAATGAAATTTAAATTTGAAGAATGGGATAGAGGTGCCCGGAGGCTGGACTCACCAACGAAATTTAAAGCAGGGGATAGAAGAGAACTGGCGTAGAATTTAAATTGAAGAACGGGATAGAAGGGTGCCCGGCGAGAGTCGAGAGCAGCCAAATGAAAGCTAAATTGAGCGAGGGATAGAAGGTGCTGGCGAGGGTCGACGACAAATTTAAATTCTTTCCAAATTTAGACTATTCAGTGGGATTGGACCCAAGCCTGAATGACTAGATGGGAAAATGCAAATATGCTATTCAGTGGGATTGGAACCAAACCTGAATGATTAAACATACTATTCAGTGGGATTGGACCCGAGCCTGAATGACTAAAAAAAACTATTCAGTAGGATTGGATCCGAGCCTGAATGACTAAACATATTATTCAGTGGGATTGGACCCGAGCCTGAATGACTAAAAAAAACTATTCAGTGGGATTGGATCCAGGCCTGAATGACTAGATGAAAACATAAATCTTTGGATTGCTGACTTTGAAAAAATAAAACAAGTTGTTCAAACAAGATAACTGTAGAATGCAAGTAATGATGCACTCGACGAAATGGTGCAATTCTGATTTTTGATTTTCTTGACTTGAAAAGTAAGTGATTGATAAGAACAATGACTTCTTTTCTTCTCTTTTTTTTCATTCTCTTTTCTTTCCTTCTTTTTCTTTTTTTTTCTTCCCTTTTTTTTTCTTTTTCTTCTTTTTTTAAGAATTGATGGATTTTGGAAAATTGAAGAGTGTAACTGAAACCCTTCCTCTGCAGGATTGGAGCAAATCCACATATGTTGCCATCGTCTTGATCTGCAAATCTTTTCCGGCAAAAATTAATTTTGAATGCATTATCCAAAATTGGAGAGCACTTCTCTCAAAACAAAATTGCCCCAGTGTCAATTGAATCGTTAATCCTGCAGAAGTCATGAAATATTAACCAATTAGTCCATGGCAATTCAAATTCCTCTCTCTTTTTTTTTATTTTTATATAAAGTGTAAAAAACTCTTGTGATGACAGCTGTTGGCCATTAAAATGACTAAAACGTATCCGAATCATGCGACAAAACACATTTATCAGATATTCGTGCTTGTGAAAAATTGCTTGTTTTCAAGTGATAGGAAATATTCATCAAAAACAAGTTATGGAATTGAAATAAACCATGTAATCTTGGAAATCCGAATCCTCATAAACCAGGCAAAACATTATTATGCAATTATTCAATTTGCATCAAGTACTCATAATGTCAAGTAAAAGAGAGACAATTATACCTCAATTTTAACAATTCAAGCTTGATTTCTCACTTTCATCAAATTTTGCAATCAAACGACTTATATAGTCAACTCAAGCTTGCCTTTTCCATATTTTTTCTCAGATTTTATGGCTAAAAAGGATTTACTGAAACACATCTTCTTATTCAAATTGCAACAATGTCTTTTGACACGAAAATCAACACTTGTAGGTGAAGACTCCCGGTTACTTGACATATGCCTTCTTGCTCAAATAGTAAAGATGTCTTTTGACGCGAAAATCAACACTTTTAGGTGAAGATTCCCGGTTACTCAACATTTTACTTGTTCAAACTTCTTTGCATACTCATAATTCAAGCACCGCTTTTGAAAGTTAACATTTGTAGATGCTAAACCTCCGGTTACTTAGTACTAGAATCATTGAGTAGAATTTTGGTTCTCACTTGTCGCTTTTCTTGCTTTTTCTTTCTTTCTTTTTTCTTTTTTTTTCATCAATTGAAAGGATCATTTGCCAACAATATCAATCATTTTCTTGTAAAATCCAATAAAAGAAGAAATCTCATTTCAATAGGAAAAATTGAGGCATAATTTTCCCTATTTTACAAAACATACTTTCTAAAATGCCAATGTCTTAATCACATAACAATTATTTCCGAGTAAGATGGAAAAGGATTTTTCGCGATCACACTGGCTTTATTTGTAGGATGAAAAGTAATTGCAACCAAAATTGACATTTGCACCTTTTGAATCAAATTTTGAAAACAAATCAATTTGTGGGAAATGTGCAATTAAAGTTTTTTTTTTTTTTCCAAACATAAATAAGCACATAAGAGCCCAATTTAAACAAATATGCCACGTTATGCAAGCAAATAGAATCAAAAGTATTTCTAACAGTTAAACCTATGTCTAAAAAACAGAACACAAGATCACAAAAAAGAGAAATAAAGCAAGAATGGAATAAACCGCAAATCGGGAGTGGGTTTATCGACCCCGGTTCGCTCCATCGCCTGGTGGCCTCTTGACAAGTACTCCGACGGAATGTCAAGCACGCCACATTTCTAAGAAAGGAATTTGAAAAGAAGCTGTGGGTTATAACACCTAGTAGCGTGTGATGAAAACCCGCTTTCCCAAATTTTCCGAAAAGGCACTTGTCCTTCCTCAATTTTGCAATTAATCAATCTTCAAAATGATTTAATCCATACAGTCTAGACATGACTCAAAATGAAGTTGGTCTCCTCGACTTGACCGACATCACTTGTCCCTGTTTCTCTCAAAGAAAAGAAAAAGAAATGGTGAAATAATAATATCGCCACCGTTTGACCCTTTTATCTCAAGCAACCCAGTAAACATGAGTTCTTGGACGCCGATGACGGTGTCAACTGAATTCTTTTGTTTGACCGGTGCAGGTACTGTTCGTTGCTGCTTGAACCCATATCACCCATACCTTCATGGTAACTAAGAGGATTGTCCTTGATGAAAATGCCCTTTTATGAAAATATGTGCAAAAATTTGTGCAAAGAAACAATTTTATTTTAAAATGACATCATGATCATAGAATGAATGCTAAACATAGCATTTTAAATTAACAATGGCCAAACGTCAGGAAAACTATTTAAAACAAAAGCGTCGCACTTGACCCTTTTGGATATCATCTCCTTGGAGTTTATTGACGGCAAGGGAGTGCTTGATATAAGGTAAACCCATGATAAACGTAATCACCGCCTCCCCTTGTCCCATGAACTTTTCCTTCTCGCTTGCCTTGTTGCTTTTCAAAACTTGCCTTAGTACCCTTCGATTTGCTTGAAGTTGACCGATAAAGTAGTATAGTGAAATGGACAGACTTAAACCCAATTTGTCAATTTAAACATGTTTGTTTAAATGGTGGCATCGCTGAGACAATCCCTCCGCAAAATTCAGATAGAATGTATTTGCATCATTTGCCTTTGATTGAGAAAGTTCTTTCCAGAATTTTGCAAAAGCTGGGGTCTATAACACTAGGGCTTTTGCAGGGGTTTGAGGGTGGTGTAGAGGCGGGTTTAAACTTTTTTTTTTTTTTTTTTTTTTTCAAAATACAAAAAATTGCCCCAGTGGGGTTTGTGATTCTCGAGAGGGTTTGCTAAATAATTAACCGTTCTTTTATAGGCTCAAATGGGAGAATTGGGGGTTTTGGGGTTTGTTTAAATGAAAAGAAGAAGGTGGTCCTTATTGGACCACCTTTTGAATTTCTAAAGAAAACTTTGCTCAATCATATGAAAAATCTTTACACATGTCTGAATTGATTGGTTGAGGAAAAATCTGTCCATCCATCTCCATGAGAACCAACGCTCCTCCGGTGTAGCACCTTTTGAATAATGAAGCGGCCCTTGCCAATTGGACGAATTTCCCTTTAGCCTCTTCTTGTATCGAAGGATTCGTTTCAAAACCTTGTCCCCACTTCAACCTGCGAGGTCTAACTTTCTTGTTATAAGTCCGAGCCATCCTCTCTGGTAACATTGCCTCATGACAAATGGTATTCAACCTTCTTTCATCGATCAAAGACAGCGGTTTGCTGTGATGCTGTTTGGTCCATTCATTCTTCCAACCGAGCTTGGGCACCCATTAGAATGTGCAAGATGGGGTTTCAACTTCAGCAGTAATACCTATTTCCATCCCATACATGAGAGAGTAGGTGTTGTCCTAATAGAAATCCTGATTGCAATTCTCCATGCCAAGGGTAGTTTCTCATGCCAATCTCGGTGTGTTACAAAATGGATATCCAAGTTCATGAGATATCAAATTTTTGTCCACATAAATTCAAATGATGACGTCCAAGGGTCAAAGGTTTTTTATTCATGATCATCCAAGAGCAAAATAAATAAATGTGCAAAAAATAAAATGAGTGGACCTTACTGTTTGTGAAGGACAAAAGGAGAAATTTCATTTCATTTGGCAAAGAGCAAGATAACAGATAATACCATAGAAGCATAATTAAAAGCATAATTTCAAACGAGCAAAAAGGTGAAATAACAAGTGCATTGTTTTTGAAGAAATGATTGACATCAAAGCATGATTTATTTTTCAAGGACAACCCCCTCAGATTTTCCAAAACCTCCTCCGAGCAGTGGACAATGGTAGCCCAATTTTGCATGGCTCTTGAGAATCAAAGGGAACTCCACATTTTCTTGAGTCGGTGTCAAGGTCCCGACAAAGTTGAGATAACCTTGTCTCTATATCATCATCAGACCTTTCCTTAAATGATCCACCACCATCCTCATCTTCTTCTTTAATGGGCGAGCATGGTCAACAATTCCTCCCACCGATCATTCCAACGCGTTTTTTATGTTCGAAAGGGTTTCGTGACGTTCGCCTTGCTCATTCTTTCTTTTAGAACTATATCCCGGCATCCACCATGTCTTGAATTCTATGCTTCAAGCCCAACAATGAATCGTCGAATGACCCGGGCTTCCGAAATAAGCAGAGATGGCATGGGATCATAGCCAGTGAGGGGGTCCAGGGGATCTGATTTGGGAGGGACTGCGGTCAATTTTCCATGACCTTTCAAGCGCTCATACAAGCTGGTCAATGGGAGTCAATGGTGAAAGTTCAAAGGTTTTCTAATTTTGCATTTCATTAGCGGAAAGCAATTTTGAGCAGGATTTTGTGGAGCAGGTCTAGGAATATAGCTTTGTGGGGGTAGGAGATAGGTTGGGAAGTTGAAAACAAAGGTTGGGGTCCAAATGAATAGGGCGGGTGAGGTGATTGGGATCTTGATAAACAGGCCCGATGGTAGGGTATGGTAAGTATGAAGTTTGGATTGGTGGGGAGCCTCCTCAGGTGAGCCTAAAGGCGGTTTACGATCCCACACAAAAGCAGCTTCTCCTTCATTCTTTCTAAGCGGAGCTTCCTCCCATTTTGCCATTTTTGCCTGCAATGTTTTCCAATTCTTGTTTGAGGCGGTCACATTGACAATTTTCCCAACTTTAACAAACTCATCATACTCCTCCAGCTTATTGACAATTGTAGCAAAAGAACTCCAGTCATTCAAAAAATCTCTTCAAAATAAGGTGGGTCATGTGCCTTGATGAAAGGCTGAACAATCTCTTCTTACGTCATGGAGGCTCAACTTTAGCAGATAACTTTCTCCATCGTTTGGCATATGACTTGTGATCTTGAGGGGTCTCCTTTTGATTCCTTCCAATGTTGTTCGTGGTGCCTAACTCACAATTGAATTCATATGCTTCACAAAAGCTGTTGACAAATCTAACCAAGATTTGATCTCTTGAGATTTGAGGTTCCAGTACCAATCCAAAACATCTCCTTCTAGGCTCTGGGAGCAGACGAGGTAAGTTCTCATCATCCACTGGTTTACCAAGCTTGTTGGCAAACATTTTAAGGTCGCGTCTTAGGATTCTCTACCATCATACTCTGAACTTAGGGGTCTTGAAACCCATAGGTAGTTGGATGTCGGGAAATAGGCATGATCATCGTAATCCAATCCACCATGTGTTCAGACCTTGGTTCTTTATAAACTCCTCAAACCTGTCCAATCTCTCATCAGACCTTTGTCGGCGGCATGACAAGAGTCTATCTGGCCTTCCTTGAGAGGCAATGTCCCATACAAAGGGTTCGTGTTATGAAGATGAGGTTTGAGGTATGGCCGGGAGGTATGTTTAAGGTGATCCAGGGTTGAGTGTGAAGGTTTGCCTTTTTGGTTGGGCTCAAGGACATGAGTCGAGGTGAGTGTATGGAAAACCGTGTTATGGAGAGAAAGCAATCTCATGAAAGTTAGGAATAGGTGGAACAAGGGTGGTTTGAATATTGGTCGGAAAGGGGTGGATTACTTGTCGTGGGAATGCTAACAAAGTGTTCATGATCATTCGAGGTACCACCTCCACTCTTGTTGGCCACCATAGCTGATCAATTACACTTTGCGCTGCCATCTCGGCGCTCATCTCATTAAACCTTCCTAGTACTTCACTTAACTGAGCTCCCAAGCAGCAAAGTCGAGGAAGTGACACAAAATTCCTATCCAGAGCCGCAACTCATGCTTACTGGCTGCTTTGAGCTTTGCTTTTAGAGCGCGATAAATTCTGCATGAAGCTATTTTAAAAGTACCTGAATGGAAAAGAGGAACACACTTTAGAGCTTATTTCAAAGGGGATCTGCGAGGAGATTTGAAAGAAAAAAAGAAAAAAACGAAGTTAGTGATTGCTTATATAATCGGATGCATGTCCTAGAGGGGAGCCCTTTTATGCCAAGGGTGGCCTAGTATGAAAAATGCAACCAGGGTATGCACCATGCAATACGATGGGTCGATCACAAGTTCGTTGATATGCGATTAGTGTCGATCCTGAGGGTTGACGAAAGAATATGTACTATTTGGTACGCGTTATGAGCACAGAAATTCCGAATGGATTCATTATTTTAGTGATATGTGAAGAAGAAATGTTAAAGGTTAATTTAGCATGATTATTCTTAAAGGAAGTGGTGAAGTGGACTTGTCTTTGAGGGAAATATGGATGGACGGGATTGATGGTTATTTTGAAAAAAATCAGTTAGGTTTATTGCTTACTTGTAACTCCACATCTCAATTTTATTTGTAACACACAGCTCGCCAGCCCTCTAAAATCAAGATTTTGTTGATAAAATCATTATCTCAGGTGATGAGAAATTATTTGTGACCTTTTGCGTTGATTTAGTGTCCTTATGCATGGGATTTTACCAATTTTGCGGTAAAATGGCCAAAATGATTACTAGGGTTTATATTCTAGCATGTGAAGGTCATTTCCATATTTTTGGTGCCATCATGGAAGGATCGGACCTACTTACCTTGTGCACTACCGGCACCCTTGGATGTTCTTAAACATAAACATTCAAGATCTGTTGGATTATATATCAAAGGGCACAAGGATGGTTTATTCAACATGGGATTCTCTATCACGGCATTCCCTACATGGTTTTGATGATGCAGTTTATTAAAACAAGTAAAGATACCATGATGAAACATGGCCTATAGAACCCATTTGAATGTTGGGGTAATTGATCCTAAAAGTGATATGCAATTACAGCGGAATGCAATGAACATAAATTCAAGCGAAATGCAATAGCCTATCTAGAAGGATGGCTTGTCTTAAGAGCCTTAGGCGCCCAGACTCTTTTATTTTTCTACATGATTTGTGGAAATCTGCGAAAAGGAAGACAACAAGCGAAGTTAGTTTAATCGGCAGAGATATCACATACACGTTGGAGCAACAAATTGCACAAAAATAAAGGGGTGAAATCCCTCCTCTAGGTGTCTAGTGATCCTTAATATGGGGTAGGTAAGGTAGACTCTCCCTAGGCAATTCTAATATGAATTGATGCGTATGAGTTTGGGCTCACTAAGCCGCATCTAGACTTTCGATAAAGGTTGACGGCTCCGAGCAAACCTTGAGACCAAAAAAAGGCAAAGGTCATCCGATCCAAATGTCCCCAAGTCGGTGGTTGGTGATCCCTAGACATTTACGATTACGTGCGTCGTTACTGCGGCCCATGTCAAGTGGATCGATCTAATCCTAATAGGGAAGAGTGAAGCGTGACAAGCTACTAAAAGTAAAAAAATAAGGTCAAAGTAAAATACATATGCGTATGATGTGATTCCCCTTTGAGAGGAGGATTCAAACATCAAACATTTTAGAGGCTCTAGGTGGGTAGATGCATACCATTTTAAGTGCAAGGCGGTACAAGTAAATAGAAATAAACAATAATTCATTCATCATTATGCAACGATGTGTAAGGAGTGATTTGCAGGAAAAGCCCTAAAGAGAAAAGAAAAGAATGCAACCTAAAACATCAAACTTATGATATGTAAGAAAGTTAGAAAAGAAATAATCAACTAAATCAAGGGTGCTCGGACCCTCTTAGGAGAATCCCAATGGGGTCAGCCCAGCCAGCATCCATTTTGATTAAATGAAAAGAGGAAGATTTTGATTTTTTTATTTGGTTTTTTAAAAGGAAAGGGGTCATGGAGATGTAAAATCTTGTGGTTTGGTTAAAAACAAAGTCTAGAAAGTTTTTTGAAAAAGTTTGGGTATAGCCACTTGGTATATGGAGTTTAGGTGTATCAAGTCACCCAAAAGATTTTAATTAATGAAAATAAACAAAGAAAACCCTTTTTAGGCAGGTCTTTGAAAACTATAGAGAAAAGGTTGAGGTGCGGTTGCTTTGAAAGAAAGGGAAGGCAAAGATTACCGATGTTACTAAATCGTCTACAAGGCACCCTTTAACCTAAAACTAGTTGCAAGATTTAGTTGAAAATTTCTAATTCTAACTTTAAAACTTATCACATTTGGATGTTGTCTATATGGATGCAAAACCTAGACCTAATGTTGGATCGAGAGGGCAAATGTCTCAACTTGAGGTGTGATTGGAATTGATCACATTTAGTTGTGTCATCCAATTTTGATTCTCTCGAGGAGGTCGCGAATAATGCAAATTATGAGACTCAGAACAATGACAAGCGACAGTAGGGTTTTAAATGCAATCTTTATAAGTATCAAGAGAAAAGAAGTTGGTTTTTTTGAAGGATCAATTCTAAATGCAAGAACTTTAATTTCCAAAGGAAGATACAATTTTAAGAAAGTGGCCTTTTAACTTTGAATTGACATGCCGAAAGAAAGTTGATTTTTTAAAGAATAGGACTTTGTCATAAAACTTTAAAATAATGAACATGATGTAGGTATATGTCCTACAAGAGGAATAATGTCACAACATAATGGGTGCGGGGGGGACCCTAAATAGTGACTTTAAATCTTCGGCTTTTCATAGAAGGAAATAAAAGCGTGCTTAAGGCTAGGAAAGCTACGACTTTTCCCTAATTCAAAGGGTAATACCTTAAATGCATTAATCTAAAAAAAGAAAACTAAATTAGGAGATGTTTAACATACTACGGGATGGGATAATAATGACATGCAGGAAATGGGAAAGAAACTCTAAAGTGAAAAGTGTGTGAAATTTGTATCTAATGCATGAATGAAAGTTTAAAGGTTACGGAATAAATACACTTTTTTGCTTTGAAATTAAACCTATCCTATTACAACTTGGCATTAGAGGTATAGAATGATTTATTAAAATTAAATGACATAAATAAAGACTAGACATGAATAAACAAAGGAAAGGCCTTAATTTTAAACATGCAAAATCATGCAAAAACACATAAATACTTTGCACATAATATGCTGGAAGAGCCTAGTTATACATCCTTGATGTGATACCTTAATTGAATCCAAAATGATGGAAATGGTTGTCTAAGACTGGGAAATGTCGACAAAAGGGGATCAATTTATAATTTAAAGAGAAAACAATCAAAAAATTCAAAGAAAGGGTATCTAAGCAGTTATAAGTAAGCTGAGATATGCTAGGAAGAGTAAAGTATTAGACGAAGCGGAAATATCAGAGAATACAAAAAAACGAGAGGGATTCACAGCGGATGAGACCTTGAATGACATATGACAAGGTCAGAATTACAAGCAAATCAAGGTTAGGAGGAGGAAGCGGGATATAAGCGGCACAGTCAGCGTCTTTCCCATCTTCAAAACATCGAGGAAGATTGCTGGTTTTGAACAATATCTAAAACAAAAAATATTGAGCAGCAAGGGGATATTTGAAGCATTAAACAACATCATTGAGATCCGCATAGAACAAGCTAAAATCGAAAGAAAACCAAATCTTAACCAAGCATCCATCATCAAATAGACAAAAAGGGAAGGAGGAGAAAGCGCTCGGGGTAGAAAGCTTTGAGGGTTATTCATGCGGTGCTTGGCGTAACAAGACGTTTCTTCAAATCTTCAAGTATTCAAGCAACTTGGCTTGTGAAGGCATTCTGCAACGATCGCATAAAAGGTCCGTTTTTCGCAACTTCAACGTTCAAGAGGGAAGCGGATCGTTACTTGAAGTCATCAGCAAAAACAAAATAAGTAGCGTTTCTTGGATATCTTGGCGTAAGAACATTTTCCAAAATTTCTTCGGGAATCTAACGGCGTAATCCGCGAAGCGTGCATCAAGCGTCGATGCTGCTTAAGCGTAAAAGCTCTAAATCTACTAGCCTTACAAGGCTTTATAAACATAACATGCTCATATAACGGTGATAATCATCACAATCAAATATCCCAAACCTAAAAAGAAAAACTATTCAAGACCTTGGTTCTAAAAGGTCCAAATCTCAGAATAATTTTACGATCAAAAAAGCGATAAATAGGTAGAAGGAGGTTTTTTACACGAGATGGAGGTTTGAATCTAAACAAGAGAAGAGGCTGAAATTCCAAGAATAATCTCCTCAAGTGTGAAAAACTTACTTTTCTTTTCTTTTTCTTTTCCTTTTTCTCTCTAATTCCCGTCCGTTTTCTCTGGCTTTCTGGCTCTCAAAGCTCTCTTATTGCCTCTTTCTCGAGTTTCTAACCTCTTTGCCTAATCTAGATTCTGTTATAGCCACCCAAACCTAGAACTAATGGTTTTGATGTTCTTGGGATGAGATGAGGCTAATTTTGAGCGTTAGATGAGTTGTTAGGGGTTAGGGGGTGAGTTAGGGAATGTTTAAATAGGTTTCTTATCGTTCAAGCATCGTCCAGGCTGGAAAAGGATGGATGATAAGTTGGAAGAATGTAGCGTCATTTTAAACGATCAGTTCACCTTGGGACTAGTTCTGGCGGACTCATCAGCAATGGCAATTCCGTTTTTTGACTTTTTTTTTTTAGAAAAACCTACAAAATAACAAAAAGGTGTTAGAATATTCAAAATAAATAACTAAACATTAATAGATAGGGAAAACAAAAGAAATAGTCAAAATTTGGTGTCTACACTCGTAATGGCCACTTAAGCGATTGCATAATGCTTTGGTGCAGCCAGTGGATGGATCGATTACTAATCTCATATCAGCGGGTGATCGGACCCAAACGTCAGGTATTGTATGGTGCCACCCAGTTACATTTTTCATGCAGGCCTACCAGCATAAAAGGACCCACTGTGGGGCATACGTCGGTATATAGCGATCACTAACTTGGTTCTTTTTCTTTTTTCTTTCAAATAAATCTCATGTTCCTTTTGGAATAAAGCTCACCTAAAATTAGTGTTTCCTTTGCAGCTCAGTGTCTTTTTAAAAAGCCAGCTAGCTTCTTGAAACCCTACTATTGGTTGGATCTAGAAGTAAAAAAGCTGACGGTAAATTACGTGGCAGCAGGTTCTGAGTTACGTGGAGCTTCAGGATAGAATCTTTTGGTCCTTACTTGACTTTCATCTTTGGGAGCTCAGGATTAATTGAAGAGTCGCGGGAAGGGTTTAATGAATGGTAGCGAGAGATGGCTACAACATGGTACCTGTTGATCAGTTGGTATTATGGTAGTGGAGGTGGTCTCGAATGATAAATAATACGTTATTGGCATTACATTGATAAAATAATCCTACTTTCTCGACCAATATTCAAATACTCTTATTCCCACATTTCTACTTTCATAGAATTGCGCCTGCCTGGCACAGTTTCTCCGACTATATCTGGGCCAGTAAAAAAGCTTCCGAAACCCTCATGCTCAACCCAGTCATCAACGAAGCCTCCAGTCATAAACCTGTTTTATTTTCCACGGAACCACTGTATGGGACATTGCCTGCAGGAGGCTGGAGATAGATGAGCTGTCATGCAACCGACAAAGATGTTGGAAGGTTGGACAGTTTGAGGAGTTTATAAAAAAAAAGAACCAAGGTGCAGTGCGACATAGTTGGATTACGATGATGCGGTACTTTATTTCTGACGTCGACCTATGGGTTTCCAAGACTGGTTATGCATGTAGTGTAGGGATACAGGCGCCTTAAATGTTTGCCAACAAGCGCAGTAACCGATGATGAGAACTTTACCTATAGATGCATTACAAGGAGATGTTTGGATTGGTATTGAACCTGAAATCTCGAGATCAAAACTTGGTTGGATTTGTCAAAGCAGCTTTGTGGCGGTATAATTCCAATTGTGAGTTGCTTCAAACCACGAGCAACGTGGAAGAATCAAGGAGACCCTCGAGGAAGATCACAGAATTAAACGTACCAGTGGAAAGTTGGGCTGCAAAGTTGAGCTTCATGTGAGAAAGCGTTACTTTCGATAAGGCAGTATTATTATTTTGAAGAGAGTTTGGTCAATGGGAGTTCTTTGCTACGTTGTCCAATAAAAGGCACGGAGTATGATGAATTTGTTAAAATTGTCAATGTGAAACGTGGAAACGCAGGAATAAATGGTGGAGGGAAGCTCAGTTTAGAAAGAATGAAGGAGAAAACTGCTTTTATTATTGGGATCAGTACTTTTTTAGGCCAGGCTTCAGACCACCCTTAATCAAACTCGTACCCAGGTAATCCTACCAGTGGTCTGTTTATCTTGTGCCATGACCTCCACCTTGTACCATTCTGGACCCGACCTTTGTTTTCATTTTAACCCTATCTCCGCTTAGGTAGAGAACTATACTCCCTAGACACGCCCCAAAATCACATTCAAAAAATTCTTTTATTTATGAGAAAATACAAAAATCGAAAATGCTACGGGACTTTCATCAATTTAAGGCGCCAGGTGTTGACCAAATTTGTATGAGTTAGAGCCAGGAGAAAAAAAGTAACCTTGTCACTCCCAAACTGTATCCCAAGGGACCCATTTGAGGTATGATCCCATCTACCATCTGCACCATTACGGAAACCAGTCATTCGACGATGCTTGTTGGGTCTTAGGCTATAAGGCTAAGACATGGTGGATGCGAGAATATAGTTAAAGAAAAGGGCGGAAGGCAGGGCGAGCGATATTAAACCACTGGGAACATAAAGCGTCGTTGGTCGGTCGGAGGAGAGAAAGAGTGATGACGCGCAGTTCAATGGGGAAAGAAGGAGGATGGTGGTGGATCATTACAGGAAAGAATCACGATGATGATAGAACAAGGTTATCTCAAGCGTTTGTGGGGTCCAGCGGCGTACCCGATCCCTCTGAATGTGGAGTTTCAGCATTCCTCAAGGGGCCGCTAAGGAGGTGGGCTAAAATTTGTACTGCTGGGAGGAGGGTTTTAATTACCCGAGGTTTGACCAGCAAAAAGGAATCATGCTTTAGCCGATGTTTCTTAGAAAACAATTCTGCTTGTTATTTCACCTTTTGCTTTGTTAAAATTATGCCTTTAATTATGCTTCCATGGTATTATCCCCATTATCACTCTTTTGCAGTGATAAATTTCTCACTTTGTCCTTTAGTTATGTTCGCTCATTTCTTTTGTTTATTTTATTTCTTTGTAGATAATATAAATAAAACCTTTAACTGGATGTCATCATTTTTTGGGTGAATGAAGATTGATATCTCATGAACTTGGATGTCATCATTTGTAAGAATGATCAAAATACAAGGGTGGCTTAAAAAACTACCTTTTGGCGTGCAATCCAGGATTTCTATTGGAGCCAACTTGTACTTTCTCTCATGTATGTATGGGGCGGGTATTACAGAGTTGAAACTAGCGTTAATGGAAGCTTCAGGTTGGAAATTTGAATGGACCAAAACAGCGATGCGAGCAATGTGATCGATGAAGAAGGTTTGACCATTTGTCAGACAGTATTTTTAACGGGCACCAGGGCTTCTTAAAGTCAGACCATGTTGAAGTGAGGGACAAGGTTTTGAAAGCGAATCCTTCGATGCAAGAAGAGGTTAAGGAAGTTAAGCTCCGGTGGTAGGGCAGTTCATTATTCAAAGGTGCTACACGGAGGAACATTGGTTCTCATGGAGATGAATGGGACGGAGGATTTTCCTGACAATCAATTGGACATGTGTAAAGATTTTTCATATGATTGAGCAAGGTTTCTTAGAAATTGTATGAAAGTGGTCCCGAAAAACAAACATTCTTTTTCTTTTAGTTTAAACACTTCAACCACCAGATGCTCCTTTGACATGAAAGAGCAGTTAATGGTATTTAGCAAAACCCTATTTTGGGAATCACAAATATTACCTTGGGGCAATTTTTGTATTTTGAAAAAGAAAAAAACATTTTAAGAGAAAAAACAAGGGACTGGCGGAGCAAATTATGATTAAAAAAAATTTTTTTTGCATTCAAGTTTAAACCATATACCTCTACACCACCTCAACCACTTGCAAAAGCCTAGTGTTATAGACCCTACAGCATTTAAGAAGGAACTTTCTCAATCAAAAGAACAAAATGATATTACACCCTGAATCTTTGTCGGAAGGGATTGTCTCCTTATTCCTGTTGCCACTTGACATGTGCGGTGGTGAACCTTGGGGTTTAAGTCGTCCTTATCACTGATCAACTTGGTATAAATCGAAAGGGTACTAAAGACAACAAAACTTTGAAAAGCTCTTTTAAGCGAAGGAAAAGTTCATGTGGACAAAGGGGAAGCCGGTGAATTACGTTTATCCGGGGTTTACCTTATATCAAGCAACTCCATGCGATTATCAGGAGATGATATCCAAAGGGGATAAGTCGCGGCCGCTTTTGTTTTAAATAGTTTTCGGCGTTTGGCTATTGTTTGATTTAAAATACCATGTTTGCCATTCTATGGTCATGATGTCTTTTAAAATAAAATTGTTTCTTTGCACAAACTTTTGCACATATTTTTTTCATCAAGGGCATTTTAGTCAAGGACAATCCTCTTAGATTACCATGAAGGTATGGGTGATATGGGTTGAAGCGGAGCATGACAGATCTGCATGGCCGATCAAACGAAATTCAGGCGACACCTGTCGGACGTCCAAGAGAACTCATGTTCTGGGATGTTCAAGATAAAAGGGTCAAACGGTGGCATTATTATTACTTTTAGTTCTTTTCTTTGCGAGAAGTAGGGACAAGTATTGATCGGTCAAGTCGAGGAACCGACTTCATTTTGAGTCATGTTTAGACTGTATGAATTAAATCATTTGAAAATTGATTAATTGCAAAATTGAGGAAGGACAAGTGCGCTTTTGGAAAAATTTGGAAACGGGTTTCACTCGCCTGCTTACTAGGTGTTATAACCCGGTGCTTTTCAATTCTTTTTCTTACGGCGATGGCGTGCCGGCATTCCGCTGGCGGCTTATCAAGAAACCCGGAGCGATGGTGGAGGGATTAGGCCGATAGACCAGCCCCCCCCTGATTCGGGTTATTCATTCCTTCTTTATTTTTCTTTATGTTTGATCTTGTGTTCGTTTTTTTTAGACATAGGTTTAACATGTTAAATGCGATTCATCGCTGCGTGGGAATGTGTATATTTATTTAAATTTAGCTCTTATGTGCTTATTTATGTTTGAAAAAAAAATTTTAAATACACATTTGCCTCACAAATTTGATTTTTTTCAAAATTTGATTCAAAAGGGTGCAAATGTCAATTTTGGTTGCAATACTTTCATCCCGAAATAAAAGCCGATGTGATCACGAAAAATCCTTTTCCATCTTACCGGGAATGTTATGTGATTAAGACATTGGCATGTGTTAGAAAGTATGTTTTGTAAAATAGGGAAAATTATGCCTCAATTTTTTTTCCTATTAAATGAGATTTCTTCTTTTATTGGATTTTACAAGAAAATGATTGATGATATAGTTGGCAAATGATCCTTTTGCACTTTATGAAAAAAAAAAGAAAAGAAAGAAAGAAAGAAAAGTAAGAAAAGTATAAAGGTGAGAACTAAAATTCTACTGATAGTTCTAGTACTAAGTAACCGGAGGTTTAGCATCTAAATGTTAACTAGTAAAAGCGGTGCTTGAATTACAGTGTAAAGCAATTTGAAAAAAAATGTTGAGCAGGGGATCTTCTTTAAAAGTGTTGATTTTGGTCAAAGATATTTTACTATTTGAGCAAGAAGGCGTATATTAAATTAGCGAGTCTTCACCTAGAATGATGGTGATTTTTGGCGTCAAAGACATTATTGCGAATTTGAATAAAGAGGATGTTCAGTAAATCCCTTTTAGTAGTAAAATTTAGAAAAAGCTTGTAGGGAAAAGACCGAAGCTTGAATATATGAGTCGTTTGATTGCAAAATTTGGTGAAAGTGAAAATCAAGCTTGAATTGTTAAAATTGAGGTATAATTGTCTTTCTTTTGCCGACATTATGAGTACTTGATGCAAATTAGTAATTGCATAGTAATGTTTTGCCTAGTTGCGAGGATTTGGTTTCCAAGATGCTTTGGTTTATTTCAATCCATAGCTTGTTTTTTGATGAATACTTCCACGCCATTTGAAAACAAGTAATATTTCATTGAGTATAAACATCATGAATGCATTTTATGTATGGTTACATTGATACATTTAGTCACATTTGAGTGGCTAACAGTTGTGATCCTAAAAGAATTTGCACTTTATGGTTAAAAAAAAAAGGAAAATTTGAATTGCCATGGACTAATTGGTTGTATTTCATGACTTCTGTGAGGTTAACGATTCAGGTTGACATGGAGACATTTGTTTTGAGAGAAGTGATCTCAATTTTGGATAATGCATTCAAAATTATTTCTTGGGAAAGATTTGAGATCAAGGCGATGGCAACATATGTGGATTTGTTCCAACCTATGAGGGTTTAGTTACAACTACTTCAACTTCAAAATCCATCAATTCTTGAAAAAAAAGAGAAAAAAGAAAAAAAGAAAAGAAAAAAAAAAGAAGGGAAAGAAAAAAAGAAAGAAAAGAAAAGAAAGAAAAAAAGAAAGAAAGAAAAGAAAAAAAGGAGATCGGTGTTCCTATCAATCACTTACTTTTCAAGTCAAGAAAATCCAATTGCACCATTGTCAGTTAAATATGACGTATATATTTTACATTTATCTTGTTTGAGGAACAACTTGTGTTTATTTTCAAAGGTCGCTTAATCAACATTTATGTTTTCATTTCTCCCTTTAGTGTCGTTGGGTCCAATCCAGCCAACAATTTAGACCTTGGGCATTTTTATTTTCCATCTAGTCATTGAGCTTGGGTCAATCCCACTGAATAGTGATATGTTTATTTAGTATTTGAGCTTGGTTCAATCCAACGAATAGTACATTTAGTCATTAATTTGAATTGATCAAAATTTAAATAGTATGGTATTTTGAATCATTAGAGGCTTGGGTCCAATCTGGCTTCCAGATAACATGCATTTCCCAAATGTGGAGTAGTTTGGTAGGATGGATTGTTTGAGGTACGTTTATGGTTGTGAACTGGGCATGACTTCCTCAAAACTTACAGGGTTGCTGTTTTTTGTTTGGCGGAACTTTGTCCAAAACCAACTTGTTTTAGAACTTGTGGTTGCTGTGCGTTTTCATTTCTGTCTGTTGTTTCTCCAAGATTTTAGATTGCTGGTGGGATGTTACAGGCAGGACTTATTTCCTTGCCTCCCCTGGGTTTGGTTGGGTCCTAGGCCCTGCTTGACAGCTGACCTGCACTAACAGTTTAGGGCACGTGGAGGTTCTATTCAAGCAGGTTGCTGGCTAGTTTGATTTCATTTTTGTGGACAGGCGCAGGGGTATAACCTATCCTAGACTCTTCAATTTAAATTCTGACGGTGGAGTCCTCCCGGTATCCAGCCCGACACCTATCTCAGTTCTCAGAATTTTTTTACAAGATTCAGTGTCATTTCATTGCAGTTCATTGCGTTGAACTCGTTTCGACTGATTCTCATGTCGAGGATAACGTGGAAGGCATTCTACCGCGGTTCCGGTCCACGTATACATTTTAGTTTGAAGAGTGGCAATCTAATATTCCTCTTTGTTCTGATGGTTGGGACCCGACCGATTGAAACCAGATGAAAGCATTTGGTGTCTACGATCTTTGTCCCCAGGACTGCTTCAGGGAAAGAACATTTGTAGCACCCAAATACGTCTCAACCGTTTGTTATGTTTTATCTATTAATGCTTAGTTATTGACGAATTTTCTAACACATTTTTCTTATTTTTGTAGGTTTTTCTTAAAAAAAAAAAGTCAGAGTGCTAAAATCACGGACGTTCTGCGGATGGAGTCGTAACCGGTCATCAACATTAGAAGCGAAAAACCCATCCGCGTTTTTCCACCTTTCCTTCATTTCCAGCTGTATTTTGGCGTATGCACTCAAGTATCGTTTTAGTTAATGCCCTCATCACTATGATTAGGTTTTGAAGGAGGTTGGAAGAAAAGTTAATAGTGGGAGAGCTTTGGGAAGGCGAGAAAGCTTGAAAACAGGTAAAGAAAAGAAGAAAGAAAGCTAGGGTTTCATACTTGAGGAGATTATTCTCCCAATTTACCTTTCTTGTTTAGATTCAAACTTAAGATTCGGTAACATCCATATACTTTATTTATGTCGTTTTTGATCGTTAACATTACGGAAATTTGGACCTTTGGTGGGAACCTTTGAATAGTTTTCTTTAGTTTATGATGATTTGATGATGATTAGTTGTTATATGAGCATGTTGTGTTTATAAAACTGGTAGGTAGATCATATTCAGCGGCGGTTTAAAATCGACGTTTGATGCTCCGTGTTGATTTTGTTGTGTTTCGAGAAATTTCGGAAAAATGTTCTTCCGTTTTGAAGATGTGAAAGCAGGGACTTCTTCTGTGGTGATCGGTGGCGTCCAGCGTTTCTTCTTGAAGTTTGAAGATGTGAAAAGCAGTGGAGTCTTCGAGGGGCGGCGATCAGCGTAACTCTAAGCGTTCTACTTGCCGGTTCTTCCCTTTCCCCGTGTCTATTTGATGATGTTGCCAAGATTTTGGCCTCACCGGTTTTAGCTTGTTTGGCATGATCGAATGATGATGTTTGATGCTTGGAGATGGATTCCCTGCCTCGAATATTGTGTTTGTGTTATTTGCATGAAAAGCTGGAAAATCTTCGATGTTTTTGAAGATGGAAGAGCTTGTGATTACGTGGCTGATTACGTTCGGTCGCGTTTCCTCTGGACTTTGATTTTACTTTACTTGGACTTGGATTCGCAGCGACTATGCGTACTACTCCCTGCAACCTCTACTGTTTCTGTGATTACGTTGATTTCTGCTCAACATTCAGAATCTTACTCTATTCTTTAGTCTTATCGTGTTTGCTTTTGCAGGGAGTGCAGATACCCTCTCTTTGGATTTTTGATTGGTTTCCTTTCCTTTGAATTTTTAGCTTGATCCCTTTTGTTGATATTGGAGTCTTAGATAACCATTCCATCATTTAAGGATTCAATTGGGCATCAACATCAAGATGGGCCTTTCTTATTATGTGCTTATTATGTGTTTTTTGCATGATTTTGCATGTTTTTAAATTAAGTTTTGCTTTTATTCATGTCTAGTCTTTATTTATGTTATTTAATTTTTTGAGTAAATCATTTGGAGGCCTTGGATTACCAAGTTGTAATAGATAGGTTTAATTTTGTGTAAAGTGTATTTATTCTAGAAAATGTAATAGTTAGATTATTATTCGAATTTTTCCCTTAGAATGTATTTAGGTTCCCCAATGTAATAATTAGGTTTTATATGTTTATTTTGCATGCCAGCTGGTTATGTTGTTTTCCTAGGGGCTTGCATCTAGACATTATGCCTATGTGTTATATGTTTTGTGTGTTTTATGTTTTATTGCTTTATTATCATCTACATGTTTATTGTGTAAATATATTGGCGTCTACACTAGTATGGTTGTACCTTCCTTTCGATTTCTCACTAATCCAATGTTAGTGAGAACCTTTTAACTTGAGGTTAGTCAATGCTAGACCATAAAGCATGCTTCATGCATTAGATACAAATTTCACACCTGCTTTTCACTTTTTTAGTGTTTCTTTTCCCATTTTGCATGTGTTACTATTCTCCCATCCATTATCTGAAACATCTCATTTAGTTTTTCTTAGGTGGGTGCATTTAAGGCATTACCGGATTAGGGAAAAAGCGAGTATGGCTTCCCTAACCTTATAGCTTTTATTTCCTTCTATGAAAGGAAGAATTAAAGAATCAATTTAGTCCATTCATGTTGCATTATCCCTTTTAGGACATACATGTGCATTATTTTAAACTCTATCAAATTCATTCTTTAAAATCAACTTTCTTCTTCATGTTTAGCAATTCAAAGTCAAAATAATTTTTCTTAAAATTTGTATCTTTTGAAATTCAAGTTCCTCTTTGCACTTAAAATTGATCTTTCAAAGAATCAATTTCTTTTCTCTTGATATTTTATAAAATTGCATTTTGAAAACCCTCTTTCCGTTTGTTCGAGTCTCGTCATTTGCATTTTTTTAGGTGACCTTCACCGAGGGGATCAAATTGGATAGCATAGCCAATGTGATCAATTCAATCCACCTTCGAGGAGACATTTTACTCCTCGATCAACATTGGTTTGGGTTTTGCATCCATAGACAACATCCAAATGTGATAAATTTTAAAAGTTAGATTAGGAATTTTCAACTAAATCTTGCCTAGCTTTGGCTAGGTTAGAGGGTGCAGAGGCAGTAACATCTGAATCTTTGCTAACAGCAGTGACCGAACCTTTTTCTCTGGTTTTCAAGACACGGGTCGGTAAAAGGGTTTTCTTTGTTTATTTTCATTAGTTAAATCTTTTGGGTGACTTGGTACACCTAAACTCCATACAATTGGCGACTCAAACTTTTCTAAAAACCTTTTCTAGACTTGTTTTGGTTAAATGTTCAGCATTTTAGGTCCCATGACCCATTTATTTCTTTTCAAAAAACAATAATATCAAAATCTTCCTTTTTTCCATCAAAAATGGAAGTGACAATTTCACAGCAATTTCTATACTAATCATCTATGG